>JADFUC010000789.1:0-600000 GCA_019722365.1 Lithospermum erythrorhizon | reverse complement strand
GATAATTGTATTATTCTAATAAAAAGTCTTCCCGATTCAATATCACATGGCTTATTAAACCAGCCTTCATTATTGTAAGTGTTAATATTTAATAAGTAAAAATGACAAATAAATCGAAAACATTAGTATTATGAGAGTCCCCCATCCTAAAAGAAAAAAAAGTATGCATATTCATGAAAGGCAACAATAATTATACTACTCCATACGTGTAGTTGATTGTTGTTTTCTGGATAAAGATGATTCACCACATTATTGAAGCGGACTGAAGAGTTATCTCAAAATTGTTGTCCTCGTGGAGGATATTTGAAGGTGATAACTTGTTTTCAACCACATGTATTAATGTATATGTGGAAATTAAATAATCATATACGTAGTATATTGGTAGAATTTTGAGGACCATTTAGTGAGTTGTCCAATTAGAGCACCATCCACTTTATATCTACACATCTACCGACAAATCGTGACTTATTACAGGTGAGGCATAGGCAAGGACGTCAGTATCAATAATAATATACTCTTGCATATTAGTATCTTAGCATCCCATACTATAAAGCCTCCTCACACCACTCCATTCTCAATTTCTCACTATCCACCACAAATTCACAAAAAATAGAACTAATAATAATAATATACTCTTGCATATTCCCTAATTGTTCACCAAATTTATAAAATAAAAAATAAAAAATAAAAAACCAGTTACATTGATACGGAGTATTTTCTTTAGCAAGTTCAACAAGTTGGTTGATTATCTATTATTAGTGGACGGAAGATTTCTTTTCAATCTTCCCAAAAACTGCATATCTTCATGTATAAATGAGGATTATTACTCAAAATTTAATTAATAATAAAATCACATTCAAAATAAACAATATATATATACTAGTTAATGATTTGTATCTTATGACATCAAAAAGTGTCTAACGATTTAAGTCGTCGTGATTCTCTTATTCGAATAAGCCGTTCGAGGTATATTATCTTTAAAAAAAAGAAATTTCATTTTATAAACTAAGATAATATATCTCTTCTCAACTAAGATAATATATGAACTGAAATAATTAGAATCAAATACATGAGTGTTCGTATCGGAGTACAATTAAAATCATTAATTTATAATTAGTAGCTGCGGGTCATTGTTTAATCATTGCCGCTTTATAGTGACATGATGAAATAGGATACCAAACAATATCTCTTCAGCTCTTCTGTTAAGTTGCTCGATCTTCTCCACATGTTTAGGCATATTCTTGTTACCCTCACAATCTAATTGCCTTATCTTTGTGACTTCATCAAGAAAAAATAGATCTCCGAATGAATGCAGACAAAAACATATGTCAATTGACAATTATTAATAAATTAAATGTTCAATGAATATTTTGAAATGAATTATTTGTATTGAGATGTTTATGAAAATGACTTGCAATAAGTAATGCAAAAGCCAATCATCATTATTAGAAAATGACGTCCAACAAGAAGAAGAATTTAGAAGATTTGGGGTGTGTATGTAATATCTTGTGATATTATTCAATTTGGTAGGTGAACTATAGATCGACTATGGGCATACAATCTTTTATAGGAAATGAATAAAAAGTGAGGTTATGTAACTTCCGAGCCAGACATTGTGGTATCAAGGAATTTTTTTAGTATTAGTTACTAAATTAATCTTAATCCTTAAATTTTTATTATTTTAACTAATTTGTATTTAATAGTTAAAAGCTTCATGGGCAATTTTGGCATTAATAATAATTGAACAAAAGTTACAGAACTAAAAAATAGGATCACTCTCTACATGATTTAATTTCCATAACAAAAACCAACCCCTTATTTTTTTTTGTCAACTTATTCCATATTTTTCTCTCTTTATTTTTTAATTTCAATTTACTTTTCTTTATTTTTTGATCTTTGGTGTTAGGTTTCAATCTCAGAATATTATTGTTTTGGAGCATCCATTTTCATAAAAAATATACTATCAAATTCAAATATCAATTCTTCAACATTTATTTTTGTTGTAGTAATGGAAAAATCAATTGTTTCAGCTACATATTTCAATGTTGTATTTTTGTAGTTTTGTTTTAGTTATTATGTCATTTATTTATATAGTGAATGATTTTGTTTCATTTTTATTTTTCATCATATTTATTTATTCATAGGTTTATTAGTTTTGATATTCAATTTATTCATTTTTGTAGATTTCAATGTTGTAGGAGGCCATCAAAATTTTCACAATTGCTTGGTCGTGAGTTATTCTTTACTTATTTTTAATCCATTTTTTGTTTCTAAGTTTTGGGGATTTATTAATTTGATGCCTGTTGAATTTAATGTTGTTTATATCTGGTAGTTGTCGTTATGTAACTTATGCATGGTTTGAACTTACTTACCATAATAGTATGATATTTTGATTTGTATATTATGTACTTGCAGTTCAGGAACATAATGGAATGGAAGGGAATGTTATTGGTATGACTATTTCCAGATTTTAACTTATAACGCCTAGTGCGAACTTTTCATGTTTATGTTATTTATGGTTTGTACTTTGTCTATTATTTACTTGCCGTAAAATCATAATTTGTGACTAGCTTGTACATACCATAATTAGTTTACTTAATGGTTTGTGTTAAATAATTTATGAACATAATGAAAATGGAAGCGAGTCTTACTAGTATGACTATTTTCAGATTTTAGTTTATAATATCTAGTGCGAACTTTTCATGTTTATGTTATATAACGGTTTATACTTTATCTATTATTTACTTGCGGTAAAATCATAGTTTGTACATACCATAATTAGTAACTAGTTTGGTAATCTGTTTTGTCATCGCATTCCTCGGATGTATATTAAAGGAAGATGGTGTAGGGATTATAAGAGGTCTACTGGTTCAATTTCTGAAGAAGTAGATCTGGAAGCCAAGCGTTGTTCGAACTTCGGTGAGAGATGTAAGTATATTTCTGATTTAATTAATGGAGCTACTTCACGCTTAGGTTACGATGAGGATTCCTACAACATTTTACTCTATTGGGTTCTTCATGGAATTAAAGAGGCTGAAAATAGGCTACTTTCAAAGTCTCACACAACTGAGCCTTCGCGTGTTGCATGTTCAACCTTGTCAGCAGGTTTACTAGTAATATTTTCTATTTTATTTTTCTTAATTTGATATATTTTAGTTCTTTTGTTATATTAATTGTTGAATGTCACAGTTGAAACTAATGAAGTTGAATATCTTGATAAAACGATCAAGCAACGTCAACAACCAATTAAGAGTAAAATCAGATTAATGTTCGAATCATAAAAAGACATTTGATTTCGAAGCAACAACGATAGCGGATAATTGAACTCGAGAAGAAGACAGCTAGTTAGAATGGTTATATAACACTTAAAATGAAGGACCAATGTATATATTTTCAACAACACTGAATTCACGTATGAATTGTGTTCTAATATTTTCTATGTTATTTTAATGCTTTTCTCAACTGGAAGTTCATGTGTCAAGTAAGATCTAGCCATATTTTATAGTGTTCATTTTGCTTTCCGCACCATCTACCTCATCCGGCAAGTATATTCTCACCATGATTTAGTCATTTTTCAATTAAGATGATCATTTGCACAATATAGATCAAAATAAACAAATTCAGAAAACTAAACTCAGAACAGATTTTGACTCGATAGGTGTTTGAGCATTCCGGATAAAGCTTGTAGAGGACTCGATAGGTGTTTGAAAGTATGGTTTTCATGACTTTTAATGGGTAACTTCCCATTGATTCGTTATCACAATTAATTAGTCTTGCAAAAATATTAATTTTGAAAACTGCAAGGATGATTGACAAGAAACAAAAGGGGGGAAAGGTGGTTAAAATTTCAAGTTTACCTAAAGAATTTCCATAAGTTACTTAAAGTAAAATTATTATGACACATCTTTGATATCTCAGTGAGACAAATTAGAACTGTAAATTGGATATATTTGATTAAAGTAAAGGCAATAGTTACTCTGGAATCGAAATTGAATTCACGTATGGATTGTTTTGTTTTCTAATGTTTTATACTTTTAATGTTTTCCTCAACTTGAAGTTCATGTGTCAAGTATGATCTAGCCATAGTTTGTAGTGTTCAATTTGCTTTCCGCACTATCTACCTCATCCGGCAAGTACATTCTCACCATGATTTAGTCATTTTTCAATTAAGATGATCATTTGCACAATATATATCAAAATAAACAAATTTAGAGAAGTAAACTAAGAACAGATTTTTTGGTTACTGCCACATCATTTCAAACATAAATATTTTAACAAACAATCAGAAACACTAAGATGTCTTCAACATTCATTTCCGCAATATATAAAAACAAAGCAACTCGACCGTTTTAAAAATATTACTTCTTGGCCATTCCTTTTGTTGTAGCCGCCTTATCTTTCTTTTGAACCTCGGTCTCAATTAGCATCCCTCTTCCTCAAAATTATTGGACACCCATTTTATGAATTCTCCTGGAATTTTTTTCATTCTGAAATAAGCAGCAACGATGCAAAACCCGTTGACTCGAGTAGTTTCTTTCTTTTTCCATCAATATTCTTGAGCATGTTAAAAATATTCTCCAGCCTACATTTATGTTTATATCATTTATCCGTTGCATTTTCTTTCCTTCTACCTGCCATTCTCAATCTATAAATGAAAAAAATGTGTATAATTAGGTTCATAATAGTATTGATTAGAAAGTAACAAATCAATGACTTAAGCTTAGTTGCCTTTAAGAAAGTACAACAATGATTTAACACTGACACATTGATGGAATGTTTCACTTACCATCTGAATGTTACGAATATCAATTACATTAAGAAAATACAAAATTGGTCGAATACTGTAACACAAACATTCATGGATTTTTTCACTTACCACACATGCAACTAAATCCAATTATACATATCAAATTCCAAGCAACCAAATACAGTTTCATAATGAATCACAAAACAATTAATAATCTCCAACTGAAATCAAAAGGCAAAATACACTTGACTTTGCAAGTTACAATATGCAGTACTACTACACCAGAAGAGTAGAAGTGCAAGACTGAAAACATTTTCAACTAATAATATGTTAAGAAAATAACTAGAAATTACTTGTTAGAAAATCATTATTTATTCCCTCAATTTTCTACAACGGGTCCATGCTCTAGGTACGAACATTGAAAGTTTTATCAATGAACACACGTACACAATAAAACTTAGATACCTCAACTAATTAATCTAAAAATGGTTTTTTTTTTCATTTTACATAATAACAAAAATATAACCAACAATTACCCTACTCACCTACAAATAATCACCATTTTAATGGCATGCAACCATAAATCATACAAAGTCTTCACAAAAACAAAAAAAAAGAAAAAAAAAACTAAAAGTAGTCACTAACTCACTAACCTTATTGTAGAATTTTTTCTTAAATTACAAATTATGTTTTGGGTTTGTTGCAAAATTGATAATAACCACTAAAAACGAAAAGGTTTTTTTGTTTAAGAAGGATTTTGTGAGCTTTTGTTGGAGATTTGGTTAAAAAATGATTGAATAATGGTGAATTTTATTGAAGATTTTGTTTGGAAGATTTTGTGAGTGATTGTTGCACATTTTTGGTTAATTTCAAACGTCCGCCAATTAATTGGCCGGGGGGGTGATTTGTTTTCTTTTGCAACTTACTCAATTCAAGCAATATATACTCTCTATTTTCTAAATATTCTGACATATATTGCTAATAAAATTAGTCAAAAATTAAATTAAAAACATGAAATGTCAATTAATTAAAATTATATAATTGGTTGGTTGCTAATTTAATAAAGTTAAAAATTACCAAAAAATACATCAAAAACGTAAAAAACACAATTTTCTACGCTAGAAGGACAAGTATTTTGAAACTAAAAAAATTGTGTTTCTAAAAAGACAAGTATATGTAAAACTATGGGGAGTATTAATTAAAAATGAAAAGTACATGCGTATTCCTTTAGTATTAGGGCTAAACATTAAAGGCTTATGTGTTCGTTAAATTTGAAAAATTGAAAATCAAGTCTGGAAACTAAAATGACCGAAATCGAATTACTAAATCTGAATTATGATCAAAATATTTAGGTGTTTAATAACAGCTTCAAAGTTAAAAGACTTAAAATTGAGTTGTTTTGACAACTTTGCTCCTATCTAGTTCATTTACTTATGCTTAATCATATATTAAATAAATAATACTATAATGTATACTTAAATAATAAATCTTATTAATTAGATTATAAATAGTAGTATAAATAGAGTACAATTTGATTAAATAAATATTAAAATATAAATAACTTCCGAATATCATTAAATAAATATTTAAAATTTATAAAAAAAAACATATAAAATTCAATAAATTGATCAAGCATAATTAAAAATTGATAATAGCCACAAATTCTTCAATTAATAAAAAAATAAACTTACTTGTCTTCTCATTCGAATATTAAGAATCTGTAGGACATCCAACTTGTTAAAAAAACGAACATGATTCTTAGCTTGCCATCTATAATAAACTTCCAAGTACAAACTGATTAGCGATTTGATCCGTAGATTAATCATATATATTTGATCCAAGACGTCTTCAGATTAAAATTGATGTTGATCGCTAGAAGAATCTCCATTATTGCCTCGTGAATTGTCATAATGCTATCATCATCAAACTATTTAATGAAATAATCGCATCGGCCCACTCTATTTAATAAATTGCATACCACACAAGCTATTACGATATTTCTTTGTGTTGGAAATGGATAAGATGGCATCACTGTGAGAATCGGAAACCGATTTTTAAGAACTCCAAAAGTACGTTCAATGACATTTCTCAACTTTGTACGTGTTATATCAGTAAAAGTTCTTTTCCCTTGCTCGTGGATGGTTATTTTGAAAATCTGCCAACCAAGAATTTCATTATCATGATTTGGAGCCATGAATTCATCTAGTAATGAAAGTATGCAACATCACATAAATAATACTGACCGCAAATTAAATATAAAAAATTAAATGTACAAACCTCGGGAGCGTATAGGAAAATTACTAGTCGATTCGAATTGCTTCACAAGACTGAGAATCATGCGCACTCCTTCCCATCTAGCCACCACAAAAGTAAAAAATCATATCAAAATCACATACACCAAAAAAAGGAGTAGTTATGCTTGTTTTCTTTTTATACACGGTAGTTTAATCATGAGATTATTTGATTAAGAGAAAAATAAGTTTAATTTTAACTTAATTTTTGTTATGATTTTGATAAGACTTTAATTTATTACACTTAAAATAATTCATTAACAAACAAGCTTAATAAATTAAGTATCGAATTAATTAAGTTTAAGTGTTTAATGAGTTTAACAAACTCCCCCTTAGTATCCAAAATCACACTGCACTTCACTAGTTCCCCTTTAATGTACCCCATGTTACAACTGAGCGACTATAAACACACCGAACAAGAACTCGAGGGATAGAAAATACAAATTTGTCCATATCGTGTGAGTTGCTGAAGGAATTTCTATTATATAACTTGAATAACTTATTCAAATATTCATAACAGGATCAGATTAATTATTATAGTGTCAAATCTAAAACATATAATACAGTATAAATAACAGAATACTTACAGCCATAAATAATAAATCACCAACAATTTCTCGGTTTTCTTTAAATTCCAATTTGTGTAGCACCATAATAGTAATGCCTCAGCTTGATCCATACCGTGGGCGGTCAATCATATATTTGAATCTCAAACACGCAGAATTTGGATTTAATAAATCAAAGTGTTTCAAGTTCTAGACTCAAGAAATCGCCATCTAACGGGTGAGTGGGGGCCGAAAATATGGAGGTGGTGATTAGGTTTTTCATATGATGAAAGACTAATACATCCCCTTTATATAGGCCTTCTCTAATAAACCTAAAATCTCAACCGAATAGTTAATGAGCCGGCTCGTTTAATTTAAAAATTTAAACTAACTCGTTCAGTAAAATACTACTAACAAGCTCAACTAACTATTTAAATAATTAAACTAGTAAGCTAATTAGTTTGAGTCCATCCAATTAATATTTTACACGTGTAGTGTAAATTACACGATTGAGAATTCTATTGATTATAATCAATTTCTCAATTTATCAAATATAGTTTAATTTCATACATGAAATATAATTCAACATCATCAGAGTGCGATAAAGGATGTTCTCGGCTCAGATACGTTGTTCTCGTATAATAATATATAATCGACCATTATTATTATTATCACAATTATGCATGAGATCTAGCAATCTGACATAATCCCTGGTATTATCTTGAGAACCTGACTAGTAATTTCAATTACTATGGTTGAATGTTCTGTTTATGTAATCACATTCACTAAACTAGTAAATGAATTGTTACAAAAATTATTGCAATAGACATAATAAATGAAATCAATAACTATTGATTGTTCATCGTGTGTGCCACACGACTCACGGTTCCCGATGCACATTTTTCAAATTGTAATATTTGCATGTTACACGATTTATACATTTTTAATATAATGATAAGTTAAAAGCTCGTTCAACATTAAAAGATGCATAGTTAAATTTTGATATTACATGTACATTGCATTCAAACTTAATTAAAAGAAATACGTAAAATCTATATATTTTTTCCCGAATCTAAACACTTTTTTATGATCAACCAAAGACTTGAACATATATTGGCCAAGCTTCGACGCGAATTGGGCCACGCATGTAAGTTGCACAAGTCCTAAAAAATGCTATTTTAAAATCATCAAGATGTCCATTAATTCTGAGCTTACCTTGCAATTAAGGTCATTAATAATAAAGATTTTTATTAAGATATCTAGTGATACAAAATAATAATAATACGTATAAAATATGAACATGATTAAACTTACGTAAATGTAATATAGTCCATACATGCTGCTCCACCGGATGGAACCATAGGCCAGTTTGTCCATTTTGGCTCAACGTATCAAGATAAAGCCTTCGGACCACATACGGCACCGGGGATCATCCAAGATTGCCGATGTTTCTTTATTCCTGGCTTAATTCATTATCACTCATGTCCGTGATGGTTTTAGATACACAATTTCAATATCGATGTATCAATATAATGTCAGACATGCAAATACACCACGACGTGTCGTTAGATACGGTTTTAATTTTCAATATTAATTGTATTTCAGTAACTTACTTAATTTTTATATACTATTTGTTTAATATAGTTCTAATTTTCAATATTAATTGTGTTTCACTAACTTACTTAATTCTTCAACACCATTTGTTTAATATCAGATTTATCGCTTATAAAAAATATTTTCAAATTAAAACGAAGCATATAAATAAAGGAAAGTGGAAATATTAATAATTTAAAAAAATGTATATGTATCGTGTATGTAGCACGATACAATAGAAATTAAAAAAAAATTAAAGTAAAAAATGCATCATGTAGGTAGCACGATAGAAAATTAAAAAAAAAATCAAAAAAAAGAAAGAAATTTCCATCGTGCTTCTCACACAATACAAATTAAAAAAAATAAAGAAAAAGAAAACAAATTTCCATCGTGGCTTCACACGATATCATAGCGGCTAAGTAATTTCATACTCTATCTTGTAATCGCTTTTCGCGCGCTTATAGCAATTCGCGGTTACTTATTCCGCATAAATCGCATAAGTGGACGGTAGATGACAATGACTGGGAGAATTTTGTCTTCTCTGTAAACATTGACTACAATTTAGCCCCAAGATAGCTGTGCATCACTCGTATGCTCTTAGAGCAACTCCATTTAATACCAATTGATTTTAAGATAGTGTCTCTTTCTTTGATTTATAAAGCCAAGGCTTCTCTTTCATATGAACGTATCCGACCGATTCGTGGATTTCTACAACTTCCCAGACTCAAGATGATTTAATCACCTTTTGTTACACAATAAGCCCCCTAGGGGCTAGGGCCCTAGCGATGATGAAAATGAGTTGGATTGGGAGGGATCTTGACTTTTCAAGATCGAGCCCATTTAATCACATTTTTCTTTTATTATAAGACCCTATGGATGAGCATGATGAGTTAGATTGGATTGGGAGCGATTTAAATGCCTTTTTTCATACATTATAAAAATATAGAAACGTAGAATAAGCTGGATCAGATTTTAACTTCCCGAGCCAGGATACCAGACCGCATTTAGTTCGATTTTTCCTACTAATACTTTCTCTTTACAGTTTCATCACACAATTTACTCGGCCTAGTACGATTTAATTCGACGGTGTGACTATTACGTCAACTCGAGGTATACCCAGACACACTCAATGCATTTAAGAATTTCATGAAGCTCTTCCGTTACAAAAGTCTTGAGAATAACCCCTTAATTTTTTTGTTTGTATCGGAAAACATAAAGATGGATGGGTGTTTAGCTCATGTTGAAAGTAGGCTTATTGAGGGATAAGAACATTTGCATCAGCTTTCTTATATTTTTTCCTTAAAATTTATATCTCATATTACTTTTTGTTATAAACTTAGCTTAATATAAGATACTCCAACTAAATATAAAAGGTTAGTGTAGCCAAGGAATCTCATAAAGCAAGTGGAAAGAGAAGAGAGCACAAAAATCAAGAGAGATAAATGAATAAAATAATATAAGCCAAGGAATTCTCAGGCTTAGAAATAAGCCTAGGGAGAGTCATGCTTAAAAATATTAGTAAAATGTGTGTGCATTGCACGTACGTATTTAAGTTTTAATCATTTAAATTGAAATATAAATAAATTGATTAATTATTTATGTAAATTTATAAATTATACTTTTCATTTATATTATAATTCGTTTTGTTCATAGTTATATTATCCCTTATAATTTTTAACAATATAATTTTAATAATAGATTTAAAATTTTGTTACCATACTACTCTTCATTTTCAAGGTTTAATAAAAGAATGCACATTATGTAATTTTATTTATTGTTAGATTACATCACTTTTCTCTTTTAATAAAAAAATATACCTTATGTTATTTTATTTATTGTTAGAAAATATCACTTCTCAATTAATTAGTAGTATAAATTATTCATAGTTCTACTATTCAATTTTATTTTATCTATTCATTTTAACATATTTTAATTGATTTATCGATCAATCATATTTCACAGACAAACTGAATAATACCAAGACCTTTTATGAAATCGTCTCTAATTTTGAAATTCCACGACAAATGTACCAAAGACACACATTGACGTTATTGTTCGAATGAGAAATATCTAAATGAATTATATTGAAAATCAATGGAATAAAGATGACATAACTCTTATAAAAACTATATTCAGGTAATAATTTTTAACAAAAAGTTAAACCTCAATAGTATATATGTAATTAATATTACTTGATATGGAAATTTTTAAAAATTTGACATAAATAACAACTTTAATATAAAAGGTTACAATAAGCCATTCAAATAGAAGATAAGGGTTCCGATTTGTATGTTCATTAATAAAGTGGATTATATACCTATAATATACATATTCATGCATGTATTCTTAGACCATAATATCGATGAATTATATTTCATGTAGAGTGAAAACTAATATAAGTATTATTATGACAATATACTCTTATTTAGTTTACTAATTACTAATCAATATTAAATAGTGAAAATTGATTTTTTTTTTAATTTTCTTTCATATATTGAATTAAACTCTAATTAATTATTACATATATAGTTTATAGATAAATATATTTTATTTAAGTATTAAAACTTGTTGGAAATCAAATAGTTATTGTTTCATTTATTGTGTCTGGTTATGACACCGTGTAACAATTCATTTACTAGTTTAGTTGAACGCGATTACATAAAATGGAACGCTCAACTATAATAATTGTAATTACTAGTCCTGCTCTCACGACGCATGCTAGTGGATTATGCCGTATTCCTAGATCTCATGCGTAATCAAGTATAATAATATTAAATGGTCTATTATACTATTGGCTGTACCGCCATTATTCAATCACATACAAAGGACGTTGGAATTACATTTCATCTATAAATTAAATCAGATTGTTGTTGAGAGTTTTATCAGAATCAACTATCATTCTCAATTGGGAATTGTACACTAATAATGTAAAATATAAATTGGATAATCCCGAATTTATTAACTAGTCGGTTTAATTAATTAAATGGTTAGTTGAGCTTGTTAGTTACTTATTAATGACTTGTTAGTGATTAATTTACTTAACGAGTTAATTAAATTAATCAAGTCGGCTCATTACCTTAACAGGTTGAGCTATCGGGTTAATTGGAGAGCCTATATAAACATGGGATTTATTAGATTTTTGTGATAATACAAAAACCAAAACCTTATTGAACTAGATGCATTGTCAATTGCGATGCTAAATCAATTCAAAGAGTTTTAGTCATTGTTGGTAATTTTCACTACAATTATAAATACTCTTTTTATTCATATATTGTATTATATGTCAGAGATCTCACATCAGAATACCTCAAATCTCGAATCTATTGTGAAATATTTGAATAAGTTTATTCAAGTTGTATCATAGAAAACCCTTCAAAACTAACATGTTATATATTATAATAAAAGAAATTAAATTTTTGAAATAAAAATATTCAAATCTATTAAATTTCTGAAATAAAAAATTTAAATGATTGTCATGTTTGATTAAGTATTTTAAATTGACAAACTTTTACACCTTCATCGATAAACATAATATTGATTTGAATAAAATTTAATGTCAATATTAAAGTACATTGAAAATATTATTATTTGATAATTTTTACCAAATATTATACAATAGAAATAAAAATATTTGAATTTAACATTTAATCTGTGAAAATTCTAAGTTTGAACCTTGACATTCTATTGGGAATGGAGAGAGTATTAAATATGTAACTTGACACTTTTTTTTATTTTAGTTGTTGAAATGTAATATAAAATATCACATACTCCCTCCGTATTTTTAGTTGCCGCTTACAGTTAAATTTATTTTTTTTAGTCGCCGTTTTAAGATAAAATAGCATTTTTATATTTTCAAATGTAATTTTTACTACTTTTTCTCTTAATTAACAATCAACTATCGATATCAAGTTTCAATTCGATTATTGGTTCTATATTTTTAATACACTTTTTTACTACTTTTTCTTTTCCTTAATCCATGTGTAAATGGCTAAAACTAGGGGTGTGCACAAAATCTGAAAACCGGCCCGAACCGATCAAACCGAATCAAAATAACTGGAATTTTGGAACTTTATCGAACCGAACCGATTTAGGTTCGGCGTCAGAGAGAACCGAATTAATTTAGGTTCGGCCTTTGAAATAACCGAACCGAATCGATTTCTAAATTTTGGCGTATTTTCTCAATTTTCTTTATTTATTACCTTTTTTAAAGATCTTCAGTATTTGCACGCGCATATTTTAAGTTAGGGCGCGAATTTAGATTTAACTTCTATTTATTATTGGTATAATTGAATAAGATATATATAAATCTTCAAACGAATAATATATAATACAAAGATACGTAAAAGAAATGGTGATTGCCAGACGAATGCGTATGTAGATTGTATATAATATTAAAAGTAGCTCATTGAAATTACAATTTCGATTGTATCTAGCTCTTTTAGGACTTAATTTTTGAGTTCAAGACAATAATTAAATAATTGTCTCAAAACCGAAATTTAACCGAAACTCAATCCGAATGCATGAAACCGATCGAACTCTAATCGATTAGGTTCGGGCTCTTTAAGCAGAACTGATGAATAGGTTCGGAACAATGGCTCAAACCGAACCGAACCGATCCGCATAATACCCTTAATCCAAAACGCCAACTAAAAACTACGAAAGAATACTTTGATATATATTCTTTAATAGGTAATTTTTGATTAGAAAATTATTTTCAATTTATAATTGAATAATTATCATACAAAAAATTCTAGTATGAGTATCTATTCATTGCATTAAAATAAAATTTACTTATTATTTTATTAAAACTAAAAAATAAAAGTGTATTATTATATCAAATACTTTTTATTCGTTAGTAAAGATGTTGAATATTTTTAGGTTATACCTATGAAAATGGTAAACTCTTTAATATATATTATAAGAGATTAAATTACCTAACTACAAGCCAATCATATGTAAGTTTTAGGTAAAATTTATTAATTATTGAATTGTTATAGGAGAATTTTTTCAAATTTTATAAATATATTTTTTTCACAAATAAAAAATATTATAATAAAATAATATAATAATTAATAAATTTTAAAACAAAGAAACATAATTCATAATTTTATAAGTCGGCGATGATATTTTACACAATACAATAGTACATCTGCTATTGTGTTGATTTTACATGTTTTTCACTCTGCCTATTCTAAATACAAAGATAGGAGCACTGGAAAGCAAGTGCTCGCATACCGATGTGGTGGATGCATAAACGCCACGTTTCCAAGATTGAGCCTAGTAATCTTTTTATTCCAGGAATAAACAACTTTATTTGTGTCTATTGGGTTGAGTTGACTATGGCTTCACTGACAACACCAAACCTGACTTTTGTAACCAACTTGTCATCAAAATCCCATATTTGTGAGAAATATATTAACAAGAACAAACTTGTATTGGCTTTTGGAGGCTTAAGGAAACAAACTAGCAGACCCTTCATCACTGTTCGAGCTATGGGATCCTCTTCTTCTTCTCAGAAAGCTGAAAGCACTCCAGGTTCTTTACTCCAGGAGTTGGGAAAGCAAGATTATAGGTCTATAAGCAATGATGAATGGCAGAAGCTCCTCACACAGGACCAATTTTACGTAACCAGGAAAAAGGGTACAGAGAGGCCTTTCACTGGGTATGATATGCACCACATATTTCACTTTTATTCTAAATAACCTTTCTGTATTTTTTACTTACCCAAAAGATCATTTGTGCATGCTATATAAGGTTATTTTCAGAATCTATCTGCTCTTAGAAACATGTACATTACAGATTCATTTAAGCAGGGTAACTGGGTCGGAATGTTGGATAGTAGCCGTAGTCTTACTCTGTTGTAATATGGAGCCTACTTCCAACTCACAATAGATAAGATAAAAATCGTAGGTAGCATAATGTGACATTTTGATTTATCCAAGAGCAAAAAACATATAAAATTATAAATATTTGGTTCCATAAGACGTTGGTTTTGTTGTCCACCATAGATAAAAATGACTAACATGATAAGGCTTGGGCTAGCTTGGTATACAAGAAGGTTCGGCGAATGGCAAAGGTACGAGGGATTCGTAGAGCTTGGATAAGATCATAATATGTTTAGTATGTGGAAGAAATATTGAGGAACCATGATCGGAGCATTCCTTTTATGTATTATCAAATATTATCCTCACTCACTTGACATGGAATGTATTTTCAAACTTTACTAATTCCCCTTTCCTTCAAACCAAATACATAAATGATTATGTATGCAGGGAATAACACATTAATTCCCATGGTGCTAAGTGCAAACTGTTTACATCATATTAACCCGGGAGTATACCGATTTCCGATGTGGAATCGGGATTACACGTGCCCTCATTACTACGGGCTTGACTCTGATACCATGTTAAGAGTATATAAGAATCCACTTTAAAATCAATTGACAATAGAGGGAGTAGCCCAAGACCTTATATATTAACTCGGGAGGAAAACAATTACTAATGTGAGATGTCACTTTAACATGCATGCAGGGAATACTGGGACAGTAAAACCCCTGGCACATACCATTGCATTTGCTGTGATACTCCCCTATTCGAGTAAGTACCTTCCATGTATTATTTGCCCCATTTCACGTAGTAATGTCCTAAAGAACTATAACATTTTTGTTGGATGTGCATACTTTTATACTCCAGATCATCAACCAAATTCGACAGCGGAACAGGATGGCCATCTTATTATCAATCTATTGGGGACAACGTCAAATCTAAGTTAGATTTATCTATCATCTTCATGCCACGAGATGAAGTCATATGCGCTACTTGTGATGCACATCTCGGGCATGTTTTCGATGATGGCCCTCGACCAACAGGAAAACGCTACTGTATTAATAGGTATACATTCTATCAGCCTGAATCAGTGATCTACTTTCACCAAAGTAGCTTGTATTAGGTATATATTCAAAAAGACAGTCCACCGTCACTTTGCTTTTCAATGGTCAAAATTAATAAACTGTAATCTTAATTGACACGCATATCATTGACTTAGTTCAAAACATAATTTGTATGTAGTACAAGACTAAAGTGTCTTACCTGTACAGTGCTGCTCTCAAGTTGAAACCGCTGAAGAAGTAGCTGTCAAACTCGCATGATGTGATCCTAAGGTGACCAACTATGATCTGTATCTATGGCACGCTCTCATTTGACAGCTTTGCGGGTTTCTTCAGCCGTGACTAGTTCTCTGAGAGACTTTGAAGATCGCATGGTGAACCGTTTTTAATCAGATACAAAGAACATATAATGGTTATGGTTTTTTGTTATTGTATATTGTGAATAAACAGTTCAATGTTACAGAGTCACAGGTATAGTCCATTTTGTTGCCTTACTTGTTCAGTTTAGTTATATCATCGTGGATTCAGACATGTAATAGTGAGCTTTATATCTTTAATCCTTTAGCTAAGAAGACTGGAAGGGTAAATTTTATGTTGGCATTACTCAATTACAATCCCTGAAACTATACTTCTACAGACATTGTCAAATGAGTAAAATGTACTTGAATCAATACGTGGAGTCGAATAATAAAATGTTTTAAGCACAATAGTTAAACATTCTATGCTATCATTTTATTTACTTTATAGGTAATGACTCATCCTTCATTCATTTCGTGATCATTGGCTAAACAATTTTTCCTCCATAAAATAAATACAAAATAATCTTAAAATTAAAATTAATAAAATAGCCCCAAAATATTGAAAGAAAAAGTGATAAATGAATAGATATACAGAATTTAGGAATGTTTGATAACTTGTCTTATCAAAACAAAGAACGAAAGAGTAGATTTGCTATCAAATAAATTCAACAGAAATGAGCTCTGGGGATGGATCCTCCCAATCTTCTTTAATAAAGTCCAAAAAACCAAAATGTAAGAAAATCATTTTTTGTATACTCTTTCATAATTCAATCATTTCTTGACAATCATATTATTGTTATTGATATAATATAGTGTTTCATTTTTTTATATGCTAAAAATGCTTGATATTTCAATTTTTTCTAATTCTGATGTGATAAAGTTCTCATCTTTGAAAGATGGTTGCTCTGCAATTTGTTAGGGGTACATAAAATATTAATATTTGACCTATTTGATGATGTTGTGTTTTTCATGCATAAGGAGTGTGATATTTGATTAATCCACGTTAGATCTCTAGGTGTTCCAATAGGGTGGACATACAATATTACATGCATAGTGTATAGATGCTCAAAAATTGCAAATTTGTTTTAAGATTATTCACAGAATATCAGTCCTCCTTTGCATGATCAAAGGAGGATTACCAATGTTTTCTATGGGCTGTTTGTCAAATTAATTCGAACAATGCAGTTTTGATATCAATTTAGATTTGAAGTATTGTAATTTTTTGACAACGAAAATCGGGTATATGAACTTGGTGTGATGGATCTGTTATAGAAATGTATGATTTAAACTCAAATTTTAGCATGTAAAATGTTAATGAAGAGCACAGTGTGTATAGAATAGCATAATAGCAATGTAAGAACCGGGAGACTATTCAAAGGCATTGAAACATGTTGATGTAAAGATTGTTTTGCTTAAAAGGTGTCTATTGTTCCTATTTAATTACTTGATGCCCCTGTTTATTCCTCCAGATTCCAGATTTACGCAGCAAGAACTTCCAGCTTGCAAACCTATTCTAACTCCAGGATTGGTAAATTCAATTTCTTATGCTTTGAGAAAACAAAATGTTTTAGCAGATGCTGCTCATTTATCTTCAGAATAGTTTTCATATGGAATATTAACTAGTTGAAGAGAAAATTACTCACTCTTTCCATGTTTCAGGTCATTTCAACTTTTATCATTGTCGGGGTGGCTTTTATTCCTATTGGTCTGGCCTCGTTGTCTGCATCAGCGAAGGTATATGTTGTCAGATTTTTAGTATCATCATAGTCTTCTGATGTTAATAAACTTGTTAATCCTCAACAAACTCTGTCGATGACTTTACAGGTGGTTGAAATTGTGGATCGCTATGACAAGGCCTGTATTCCAATAAAGACGCAAAATAAGGCTGCTGATGAGGAGAGGATCTCATTCATTAGAAATGCAGACACCAATAAAACTTGCGTCCGAAGCTTAACTGTGAGTCAAATGGACTGTAATTTTGCAGCAAACATATAGTCCTACACACCTATTTGAAGTTTCCCTTTGTGTTTTTCTCCATCTTTTATCTGCTTTTACCAAAATATTTAACTCAGGTCCCCAAAAAGATGAAGAAGCCTATCTTTATTTATTACCAGCTTAATGACTTTTATCAGAATCACCGAAGGTAAGTTTTTGTAGTTTTTGATAGATACAGTACATATTTGTTTTCTTATTATCTACATTTTTAGTGACGAGTAGCCTATCTATTGAACGTTCTTTCGCTGTAGTCTTTACATAACAATGTTATGAGAAATGTAGGTATTTAAGATGTCAGTACTTGTGAACTACATGAGATGATTTAATATCTATATCTATGCTTGCACAACTCTCTTTTTCTTGGACTTCATATATTTCCTTTAAATGTAAAATCTTTTTTAATTCATTTCTGACTGATGTTCACTCCTAAATTGTGTGAATTTTGAAGCTTATTCAATCTATTCAATTTTGATTTTCAGGTATGTGAAAAGCAGAAATGACAATCAATTGCGTGGCAAGAAATATGACGATGATTTAAAGTCATGTGCCCCTGAGGACTTAAATAACAACATGCCAATTATCCCATGCGGGCTTGTTGCATGGAGTCTATTTAATGATACATATGGATTCTCTATCAATAACAACGCTCTGCCAGTAAATAAAAAAGATATTGCATGGGGCAGTGACAAGTATCATAAATTCAGTTCTAATGTTTATCCCAAGAACTTCCAAGCAGGAAGCATGATTGGAGGTGGAAAGCTTAATGAAAGCATACCTGTTAGTGCACTTATGCTTAATTTCTAAGATCCTCGTCTTTCCTATCCACCAGTTTATGAATCCTTTCTCCAATCTTATTCACTTGTTTGTACTGATTCCAGTACAAAAGTTCTGTCTCAAATGTACTTGTTAGTTTTTAGCCATAATGTTGTTCTGATCAACTTCTCTTTAACAGTTGAATGAACAAGAGGATCTTCTTGTTTGGATGCGAACTGCAGCCTTACCAACTTTCAGAAAGTTATATGGGAAGTTAGATGTCGATCTTGAAGCTAATGAGATAATAAATGTGGTCATTAACAACAACTACAACACTTACTCCTTTGGTGGTGAAAAGAAGCTTGTGATTTCAACATCTACCTGGATTGGTGGTAAGAACAGCTTTATTGGCACGGCGTATCTTGCAGTTGGTGGCCTCTGCTTATGCATTGCAGTAGGTTTCATACTTATGTATGCTGTTAAACCAAGGTGATTTGAGCAAGGACTTTCTTGAACATTCTTTTTAACTTTTTAAAGGATATCGATATATGAGCATGCATGTTTTTTCACTTAATGCAGGCCTTTTGGGGATCCAAATTACTTGTCATGGAACAGACTTCCTGGTAGTAATCAAATTTTATAACCTTTTCTTCTGTTGATCTCCTTTATCTATAAGCTTTAGCAAAATGAATTTTGATATGTTTTGATATCTTGTAGGAGATGGATTATGCTAAGAGGACAACAAAAGATCATTCAGATGTCAATTGGAGATCATATGGGTATCTTATCAACGTTTCACTGGTGGAGGCCACGGAGCATAGTTAAGGCAGGTCTGAGCCGTGTTCCCCTAATTTTTTGGAAACGCTATTTTCTACCATACTATTTCCTTTATATTGAAAAACATATACTCCATCATTTAGTCACAGAATTATGTAGGAATTTAAATTATGGAATTTTGTGGATGAGGTCTCAAGATTAATTGGGTTGGTGCTTGTTCCAATTTCAAAGTCACAGGATTAAGTAGTTTCCCAAAATGCCTTTTCTAGTATGAAAGAAGGCCAAACATTAATATAAAGTAGCTTCTAAGGATTCTTGATTTTGATATAAATGGAAGGACAGCAAGTTAGTTTACAGTTAGGAGAAAAGGCAATTAAATACATCTTTTGTGATTCATCTCTTTCATTTCTCTATCAAGTAAATGCTTTTGAACATTGTTCTGTAACTTAGTTTAGCCAAAAAAATAAAAAATCTAGATAGCAGAGTAATATGCCATCCAGAAATGAAAAAAAAGTTCATAAAGAAATCTCGTCTGTCAGACAGTTTGACATTAAATTGAAATAATTAAATAAACATCACAATTCTGCCAACCAGCTAAAGGTATTCCCCAGCTTGACTTGAGAGGACGATTGACTTGATTTGGTTCGTATCGGAACAACTGGCTTGCTCCACTTGGTACCATTTCAATCTGAAACATGGAAAACGAGTCTTCGAGCAATGTTCGATGTTGATAAAGGATAGATTCGAGTTTAAGAAGGAAATTGAAATTGAACGTGTGCTTGACCCAAGCCTTGTCTCGATCCAGCTCGACTCATTTTGCACATCCGTACGTTATCCAAAGTATGACAAATGTGAGAATCTGTAGAGTATATGAATAACAAGACCATGCAAATTTAGTAGACAATAAAAATTCCCGGAGAAAAGTAATTGGTGTGACTTTAATAACCAAACTACTCAAGATTTGCCCTCCCTTATTGGCTTTTGGCACAAGCATGGGCAACAAAGTTAACAGATAGTCTGGCTTCATTTTCCATCTGTTCAAACAGTTGAGAGTACCAACACATCATTTAATCATCAAATAATTCCTCCAATGTTCACATGGGAAAAGCTAGCCAGCCATACATATATAGAGGATCAACATGAAGCAATACTCATTTGTCAACAAACATTTGCTTCTTGTCTCATGCTCAAAGTCAAAAGTAAATAGTGAAAGTTGCAAGATATTGTGCACCCAACAACAAAGCTCTTAGCCTTCTGAACTTCTACAGAAATTAAAAAAAAAGATGAGTAATTCTAAGGTTCTTGCATTTTACATCACAATTTGTGTTCTTGCCTTTATTGCATCAAAGATTACCATTGCAGTCCTCTGCTATAGGAGATGGCAAAGGAAGCATATGGTCCTCCAAGACGGTAATTTCACAGGTAAAGATTCGTGTTCTTGAAAAACTCCAGTAACTCTGTATACTAGTATAATATGTCCATGAATGAGAATTCATACGACGAACCGTCTAATTGGAAAATTGGGAGGAAATCAATAAATTCCTGTTCGAGAGCGATTCATCCTTCCCGAATGCAACATATAACTCTCCGTTGTACTGCACTCTCCAAGTGTGCTTGTCCCCCTACTTCCTTGCCCCGGCAAATCTTTGTGAAATAACTTCGAGATCTTTTTTTAACATTAAAGTGTTCGGCCTGAATAAAAGTATTAAAAAGGAAGTGGTATCTTTAATAATCTAATTCTTTAATATTACAATTCAGGTGGTAAACTAGTCATGTTCCAGTCACCGAAGTTGAAATCTATCAAATCAAACACTTTCATGAAGAAGACGACGAAGTTGAGCAGCAAAGACATAATAGGATCAGGAGGCTTTGGGACAGTTTACAAGCTAGCAATTAATGAATCATTAGCATTCGCAATCAAAAGATTAAACCGAGCAACTGCAGAACAAGACAGAGGTTTTGAGAGAGAGTTGGAAGCAATGGGAGACATAAAACATAGAAATATAGTCACTCTACATGGATATTACACTGCTGCTCAGTTCAACCTTCTCATCTATGAGCTTATGCCTAATGGAAGTTTGGACCAATTACTTCATGGTAAGTAATTCTAGCTCTTAATCAACAACATGTCGCAATGCCTATGAAGAGGCTCCCCGCCTACGC
Organism: Lithospermum erythrorhizon; assembly: GCA_019722365.1. Taxonomy (NCBI): domain Eukaryota; kingdom Viridiplantae; phylum Streptophyta; class Magnoliopsida; order Boraginales; family Boraginaceae; genus Lithospermum; species Lithospermum erythrorhizon. Next base: position 577,951 of record JADFUC010000789.1, on the reverse strand, counting down.
CGTGGGTTGTGGTGGTGGGGGTGGTTTGATAGTGGCACATATATACTTCCATTTGTACATCGTTAAAGGTAAGGGGAGAGTGGGGATACCTCAATCTCCCTCTTCGGTTCTTGAAACAAATTCATAAAAAATATAATTTAGCTGACCTTGACGAAATACTATATATGAATGTACAGGAAAATCTGTGAAGAAGAAGATTCTAGATTGGCCTTCAAGATACAAAATTGCAGTAGGGGCAGCAAGGGGACTATCATACCTTCATCATGACTGTGTCCCTCATATAATACACAGGGATATCAAGAGCAGCAATATATTGCTGGATCATAACCTGGAAGCTCGAGTGTCTGATTTTGGCCTTGCTACCCTGATGGAGCCAAATAAAACACATGTTTCAACATTAATTGCTGGAACTTTCGGATACTTAGCTCCCGGTATGTGTCTTCTTTAATAACCAAATAGTTCCCCTCAGTCGATTCAGAACATAATCCTCACGAGGTCTTTCTGCAGAGTATTTCGACACCGGGAAAGCAACAACGAAGGGGGATGTTTATAGCTATGGTGTCGTGCTGCTTGAGTTACTAACAGGGAGGAAACCAACAGATGAAGCATTCGTAGAGGAGGGAACTAAGCTTGTAACCTGGGTAAGTAGAATCCTATATGAACTGTCCGATTGCTTGTTTTTATAAGTAGTTTACCTCAACGATATATTACTTTATAATAGGTAAAGGCAGTACTTCAGGAGAAGAGGGAAGTATACGTACTTGATAGCAGCTTGAATGATTGTCCTCTCGACGAAATTAGTCTTACCTTTAATATTGCCATGAAGTGCATTGAACCAGATCCATCCAGAAGACCTACCATGGCTGATGTTCTCAGAATGCTTGAGCAATTAAAGACAGATGAAGTTGTATCACAATAATATACATTAATCATAAGAAGTAACTCTGGAGTGGAAGTCATCTCATGTTTCCCGGTTTATATATGTCAACATACTCATAACCCGTAGAAGTATGAGTTGAGAGATCGATTCTAGACAGATTGCCGAATCAATGAGGTTACATAGATAGTAACTAGGAAGGTCTGTAAACAACTACTCATGGCTTTTGCATTAGTGCAGTAGATAACCCCTTAGCTACAGAAGTTTTCAGAGAGGGTGAAACCGGAGCATCACCAAGAAATATGTCAAAGAGAGCTGATGTCACATTTACTGATTCAATTGTAGCATCCACAAAAGAAGGCAATCCATCAGAAGATACAGAAACCTGAAAATTATAAGGAACAGTTCAAATGGTTACATGAATGATTTTTTAACTGAGTACAGAGAGGCTAAAACATCATGATTTCAAATCGGGAAATTAAATGATTGAATTAAGAAAATATTATGCTGTTATCATTACTACAACAAATAAAAGGATGAGACTCACCAGCAGTTTGTTTGGGTTGAGCCAAGTGAGGAATATGAATGTTTGTTTCTTAAGAGCTCGACCTTGGAAGATGCTACGAAAAGTGGAAAGAGCAGATTCATCATCAAGGGTAGGCGAATTGATTCTTGGAGTAATGGCTTCATCTAAGGCATCCCAAAAAGTTTTTCCATCAACATCTCTGACGAGAACAATTTGCAGTGATTTCTCCAAAGGAACTGAAATTGTAGAAAACACCATCAGCAAGAATCTAGATTTTAAAAGAAAAATGAAAAGATACATAGCATTATTTGAGCAACCATTACCTTGAAAAACTGTATTAAACAACCCTGCGTCTTGTTGTACCTCTGTGGTAGAATATCCCCTCCAGGCCTGTAACTTCAAAAAGACCGACTGATCTACGTATAACCCCGCAGCATACACTTTTACACCAATTATTGCAAAAACTTTCTCCCTGTACCCTACATTTTTCGTAGATCATAAAACTTGAAAGAACAACCTTAAGCATAAGAGAGGGAAATTGTCTCATCTTAAAGAAAGCTAACAGTCTAACACTCAAATTCCCTATTAATTTTAGAGCGGCTGACCAGTTCCAAGCAATGACAAGGAGGTGGAGCATCCTGGAAGGCTGATTGACGTTTGGAACTTGACTTTTGTCGCAGGTTCCTCGATGTATTCTGCATTACCAACTGAGACGAGACGAGACATTCATGTAATAAGACATAAATATCTAGGTCACAATTCACAAACACTTGAACTCAAATTTAGTAGTACTGATGGAACCAGATTCAGGAAAATAACATCTGGTAATTCATGTTTTAGCAATGGTTTCTGATTGAATTGAAATGTGCAGCTCAGGCAGTGCCTCTGAGACTCAGATTGGTAATTGTCAAAAGAAAATACCAAGTAAAACAAACTATGTCCAGATTGGTAAGCATATTGGTGATCAAACTAAGCCAGCACATTGGTTGAGAAGTTCAATATTAAACTTATTTCTCCAAGTTCTTGGAGAGCGATACAAAAATAGTCCAAAATCCATCATCTCATTCCCGAATAGCTCATTCCCATATTTATCTTAGCAAATGCATCAGTTTTGTGTATCTGCAGAGAATGCATATCGGATAAAACTAGAAGTCCCTCGTCCTTGACTACAAAACCTAGACTAAATTCTCTAGACTGCTGGTCTGCTCTCAAAACCTTACATGCATATTCACATAGCATATCGAGGTACACAATAAGGCGGCCTGTGCTCCAAGACTGACCAAATAGATCAATATTACTCTTTTACAAATCGTACATCCTAATTGATTGATACTGAAAAGACTCATAAGCCATATTTCAAAACTTGTGGCAACCTTAATCATAGTATTTCTACATCGTACTTAATGTTGATACAAGCCTCAAAGTTTACACAATATACTCAAAGACTCCAACATATCCCTAAAATATGTCGAATTTAAACTATTTTTCACTCAATTATCTCCCCAATGAATTCCTTAAATATTCACATACCAAAAAAACATCTAACTGCCCACTTAAAATGAGATGGAGGGAGTCAATAACCCGTAAGTTGGTGGAATAGGTGAGCTTAAAGTTATGAGTTCGATTCCCCTACCAACACTTTCTTGGTTTGGTCGAGCCTGTCACACGGGGCTTAGTGTGGTATAGCTGACTGGTGTGGTTTACTGGCTATTGCTTCAACCCGAGTGAGCACTTGACGAGTAGGCGGCTGCCCAGTTAATAGAATAGCTTAAATTTGTGAAAACTAGATTAATGTTCAAAATCCATAAGACAAGTTTAATCTTTTCAAAATGGATTACATTGCCAGAATCAAGAATGCAACTTTATAAGCAATCTTTAACATGAACACAATTTGTGTAATGAAGAGGTGGATTGTACCTGAAGATGATGAGGCAGCTGCTCTATAGAAGGAGGGAAATGTATTAAGATTGTGTGGCCTCCTTCCACTTCCATGGAGCTTGAATGTTAAACTACTGCTTTTCGAAGTAGTAGGTGATGATGATAACAATAATGGGTTCAAAATAGCTCCAATAGCTGCCATTTTTGTACTTTAGAATCATCAACTCTACATATTAGCTTTTATCCACTTGTTTTACCCCCGTTAATAACCGCACTCCAATTTTATCAATAAAATCGTAATTTTAAAAATAAATAAACTCTTTCATCCTTTATCATTTTTCAATTCAATTCTTTTAATTGAGTAAAAAAAATAAATAAATCTTACTATGCAACCTTTCTTTGATAATTACACTTCAAACTGAATATAAAATGTAGTTTTTAGTCGCAAGTTAATAAGGGTAATTTTGTAAATACATATTAGAAGTTTGATTATGTATTAGAAAGAGAGAGAGATTAGAGAGAGTATGAATAAAACATAGGAGAAGATAATGAGATTTGAATTGTTGAAATACTTAAGGGGATGGAGTATTTCTGGGAAGGCTAAAGATGCGATCGATCAATCTATCCAATTCACCAAGTTTCTCTGCCTCCTTCATCTCACCAACACCTACATTTGCTCAACCACCATTGTAACAATATATATTCCCTTTCTTGAAATCAATGTTTTGTGTATCCATTAAAGCTAGACACTTTTGTTAATTTTGACTAATTGGGTAGTAATGATAAGTTAATTTACTAGAGTTCATATATTTTGTTGTTATGATTTTGTGTGGTTTAGGTGTATGGGCCTAGTATGTTGCCTACATTGAAGATGACTGGAGATGTGTTGCTAGTTGAACACGTGTCACCGTTGCTGGGGAAGCTGGAGTGCGGCGATATAGTGGTGGTTCAGTCACCGGACAACCCGAGGAAGACAATATCAAAGAGGATTTTGGGTATGGAAGGTGATAAGGTCACCTTCTTACTTGACCCTAATCAGACTCATACACGACGCACTGTTAAGGTACCCGTCTTAGGCGCCATTGGGGCATGTTAGTGTTCATTATTCCATTAGTTTGTTCAAGTTGATTATTGTTATTGTACTTATTCATGTTTCTTCAATGATGCTAATGTGAATTACTTTTTCTTCTGATGTGGTAATGCTGCAATAAGGACTGTTTAATTGGAGTTACTAAGTAAAAAGATAATCTTTTTGGACGAGGTTTGATGTTTGATATTGGTTAATATCCTCATCCATCAGTGTGTGATGAATTATGACTTTTGTTTGATTGTCGCATATGATGTTTAGATAGAACACTTCAGTAGGCCAGAGGCTCCTGTGAATCACTTTGTTTCCAAGGCGCATGTAGGATGAGAAATTCTTATGCATAGTAATTGACCAGATTTGCAGATACTTCTTAGGCTAAAAGTATGATCCTAACTCTGGGAATTCGTAAGCTTTGAGGTTCTTACTCATAAGCTATAAACCTTATTGAGCATAGCTTTATTCGGAGATCATTTTTGTTGGTCACTTAGCTTCTTTTCCTTCACCAATAAAATCTACCCAGGAAAACTAGTTTCCATCATCTTTAAATCACATCTCTTTCCCATTGATACAAAGTTATTAGCATTCAGACTGCTCATATCCTGACCAATTTTAGATATGTTGTACAATTACAAATTGGTTTAGTAATCTGATCTTCAGTTGTTTATGGATGAGACATTTTCAACTTTAGTAATAGATAAAATATAGGATAAAGTAAAGCATGAGAAAGATGAGACACCGAGGGAGATTTCCTGACTTGTGTTGGTACTTGATTTCTCTCCCCAGTCCTATATCTCTTTTTCTGTTTGTGTAGCAATCTATCCATCAGAATACACATTCTCATCTAATGTAGTTTCTGTAATCTGTATTGCAGGTGCCAAAGGGACATGTGTGGGTCCAAGGTGATAACGTTTATGCCTCCAAGGATTCGCGACAACTAGGACCAATACCGTACGGGTTGGTTCTCGGGAGAGCATTCTACAGGGTAAAATCCCTTCGAATTTTAGATTAATTTCAAGTTCCAATCATTATTTGTTTTCTCGAATCCCAATTTAGTTTTGAACAAAATTCAACCATAGTAATTAACGAGCATATATGGATTTGTTAGTCATCTTTTGAAGTTCTTATTACAGACTTCAGGACATCAGGGCAAACTCACTTTAAGGCATCTCATTGATTTCATCTTCATTTTCATGACAAATTTCTTCAGTTTCCATTTGTTCTTATTCCAATGTTTCCTGTTTCTGTTAGGTCTGGCCGCCCAATGGGTTTGGATCTTTGAGTTAACAAGAATGCATCAACACAGATGGCACTTACAGTTTGTTGCATGAGCCATTGTATGTCTAATCCATCATTCACTTCATCTGTACAACTTTGATGTATTAAAACACAATTGTCATTGTTTCAAAGAAAAAGAGACCAATTGCTACTTTTCTTTAGATACTTATCTCAGTTATCAAGATGGCGACATACAGTAAATAGTATATACTCGATTCAATTCAATTTAGTTCTTCACTAAATACGACAATAACTAATACCGTAAGAATTAATGCCATCGTATAGAAAAGCCGCCTTCCCGGCAAGCTTTAGTAGTCAGTGTGGTGGTGAAATCACTTCACTTGATGGCGCTTTACTCGATGGCGAATCGCCATGAAAATGCATCCAAGGTAATTAGGGGGGAAGAAGATGATGGGGTTGAACTAAAATGTATGGTCTGTTTGAGTAAGGTTTCTAAAGGACAAAGATACTGGCGTTTGTGTGAATGTAAACATGGGTTTCATGTTGGTTGTATCGGTTCTTGGTTGAAGACAAACTCATCTTGCCCTCTTTGTAGGTTGCCTGTACAATATTGTTTGATTCAACTGCAACATCACTCCAAGAATAATGTCTTCATTTTCCATCGTCTCCTCTCTGTAACAGTTCTGCACATGGTGTCTAGAATTTGTGCCTCAACCAGCAGTAGATGGACACTTCTTTTTGGGTGAAGACCATGATGGTTTCGTCCAGCCTCCCTGTTATCACAGGACTAAGGGTGCGTACTATTCCACCTCCCCCTGACAATATTTAGGAGGGGAGTCTTTCGAATATATTGGGGCATGTTGATATTTATGTATCATGATGGTTTCCTCCATTTAACTCTTATGACACATTATCAAATCCTTTCGTTTCTTATTAACCACTGGTTCCCTTTTACACTGTTTGCCCTATATTCCACAAGGAACATGTCTATTCAATTTGCTATCCTATCTTTCTTGTTACAGTGTTCTCTGTTATTAACTTTTTTGGCTTGGAGGAAAGAGACAATGTAAATTATTTTATTTAATAATGAACATTACCACAAATATGGAAGTATACTACTCTATCTACAAGTCTACATGTGCAGCATGCAGGATTATATAGTGTAATATATGTCCTGCACTGCTGAAAGAAATTGTTTAAAATTGAGGGAATAAGGTAGAACTCTTGTTGATGCATTCATCAAATTACCGAATGTTTTATTCATCAAGTTGAATTAATTGCTGAAGGGGATGAGAGGAGAATCATACAATAGCAAGGTATCTGATCTGACAAAGCATCAGAAGTGAATACTGATCATGATCTCAGAGCATATAGCACACCAAATTACATAGACCAATCAATATGCCATAGTTATATTCGTAGCTTAGTTACAACATTATGATACAGCATTATAGCACATCCTGTGATGCTTACACCAACATAAGAACAAGAGGGGAGAGTAATAAGAGAATTTGAATAACATGTACCATTACATTTTACACCAAGTAGATTCATTTTTATCTTTCTATACAACCAAAAGAAGATCACCAAGAATCATTTGTTGCTCCTATGATGACAGCAATTGTTGTAAGAATGGCCTGCACATGCAACCACACACAAGGTTTTAAGCTATTTTCAAGGACTACTTTTTTAAACATGTAAGACATGTTTTATTGAAGTTGTTAACCTGAGTTTTTAATGCTTCGCAAAACATTGCAATTCCGAGTTATTATCTTTGATGCTCAGAATTGTAAAATACTCCGTATACATTTGAACAAAAACATCATGGATTAAACAAACTTGGGGGACAAAGTTGAACCCAGATCTATGTTGAAAGCTTCAATAGTATAACTCCTTTGAGAGGGCTCGGTGTTTCCGTAGTTTCAATAAGTATGTAGAAAATGAATCACCACAGTATATTTCATAATAATAACCTAGACGCATGCATTGAGACAAACTTATTGAGCCAGTGCAATTCAACATCTCTGCAGAGGGGTTCTGATCATTTACTTTTAGTGTATGCTAGATTTGAGGTGCACCGTGTACAAGTTGGTAATAGTACAATTAAGATGCTCCATGAAGAACAAAAGAAATCTAATAAGAATAAAATACACTCCCAGCAAAGAATAGAAGAGCTAAATATCACTTACAGCAACTGTGCATGCTATATATCCTGGTTTCTCACGGTAATCAATTCTGCTAAAGAGCATAACAAATGCTCCGAGATACCAGGGAATAGCACCAAGGAAGAAGCCAATGATAAACCTGCATAACACAAATAGTTCAAGTTGCAGGGTAAATTTTCTGGTAGCAAATGGACTATGAATTTAGGTGCCAAATGATCTATGCCTCACTCAACAAAATGTTTGCATATTCACTATAAAAAATGATGATGCCAATACACCCATAGATAATGAGCATATGTGTGGCTTTGACAATTTCAAGATGTTTAAGAAACTTTCCCTTGTTAATAAACTTTAAGCCTTCTGGCACCTGCATCTAGTCTTTCTTATGTGATAAAGCCATATGGATGTGCACTATTTGGAGTATGAAGTGAGAGTCTCTAACAGTAACACACATGCAGAAATGAATATTATGTGTTCAATTGCATCAAATTCAGTCAAACTTACAAGAACCAACCAATGCCACACCCACAGCAAGGAAGCGGACGCTGCCGCCTCACAGGGGTTCCCTCAGCAACCACATAACCTGACATTTTACCAATATATTAATTCTTCATATAACATCTTAAATCTCATCCATCAAACTACACAATTGAATCACCAGCCTTTTCATAATAAGTACGAACATTTGTGGAACTAGTACTAAAGAAGCAACTCTTTAGTAAGCTCAATGAAATCAAGATAGGGCTGCATTCAGCCCCTTTGATGCTTTCCTTTACTCATGTGTCTTCAACCTTTTAAGGCACTTAGCAAACTCAGTTGATACTAATTGTCTCACAAATTGCCTCATAAATTCTTAGACAAGGGAATTGCATTTCTTTCGATTCTTATCTTAATTTTAGGAAAACCCCAGAAATAAAAATCCAATCTTTGCACATATGAGTAGATTTTTCTACAAGATCTTATCTACCACCAAAACCATTCATTCAGCACCCCAACTTCAAATACTACCTCCATCCCAAAAAGATAGCCTAGCTAGTGAAGTCAAAGGGTTTTCTTTTTCTTTTTTTTTAAAAACAAAATCGGGCCGGATCCGGAGCTGATGATTATGAATATCCGTAATTAAGCGAAAGGGTAACCTGTTACAGGTTGATAAGCATGAGCATGATAGTGTGGAGAGGCACCAGGAGGAGGAGCAGGCTGAGGGAAACCAATTGTGGGTTGTTGAGGAATTCCTTGAAAGGTTCCATAGTGTTGTGCTGCTGCTTGCTGCTGTTCTTCATCATACTGCTTGCTTCCCTTTAAATCTGAACCCATTTTTCAAACAAACAAAGAGTTAGCTTTCCAGATTTAATCAATAGTTGACTTTGATTTCTTCCATCAATTTATTCACCTAAACTAACTCTGTCATCTTCTTGGCGGTCGACGTAGATATGTGGGGACCACCTTACTTATTTTTCCTATTTTATGTTATGCTAACTAGCCGTTTGCCCTCAATTATATCGCGCTTATGCTCGCTTCCGAACTTTCAAGCGATCTTATCGTATTCGCTTTATGGGCTTTCTATTTTTTCGCGCCTGCCCTTTATATTTTCCATCTGTTCTCGATCGCTCTCCTTATTCCATTTTTTCATATTTAAACTTTTATTTTCAACTAAAAAATTTAAAACGATTATTTCTGTCTCCCTAACACTACATCTAGTTTTGGCCACTCAAGATAAAAGCATTACTCTAAATCTTTTACAATTACAATAAAATCCCATCACTTTTTTCGACACACCCCACCCTACCCTCACTCTCCCCGAACTTTTCCCCTAAACTTTACCCTCTAACTTTTACCAACCACCAATTCCTTTTTACACACCCACCCGCTCTCGAATCCTTTCCTCCCAAACTTTTCTCCTTAAAATTTCACCAATCTCCAATTTTTTCTGACACACCACACCCCACCTCCTACCCCCACCCCCCGCCAACTTTTCCGAATACACCCAAGGCTAACTATTCACAACAATAAATATTTCAAAACGCAAATACTCTTTGCACATCATATTATCTCTACATATCATCAAAGACTCTAATAACTCTTTTGACTCATTAAACAACAATAAATATTTCATACAATAATTTAATTTTCTTTCCGTCACATCACCAACATATACCCCATCATATATCATCAATATTTTTTTATTATCCAAATAAAATAAAACAAAGCTTTATTTTTTGTGATCATTTAAAAATAAAATGTTTGATAAATTTTTTTTATTTTAATATTTTGTCATATTATTAACCAAAAGAAACAAATAAAAAATAGTAAAATTCAAATATAAAAAGTTTGTCATAAAAATAAAAAAGTATACTTGAAAAGACATACGCTCCTACACATGTCATAATCATGGATTTATTATTTCCAAAGTCTCAACAATCGCTATTATCAAATATTTATATCAATTGTTCATCGTGTAGCTAACATCTACATATTTCACCCTCAATTGTTGATTGTTGTGGGTGGTCTTACCCCCAAAGGATTCATATGTTTATAATTTAGTCCTCGATTCACCCCCTCACATACAAATCATATGTTGATAAATATTATATTTAATATATATCCACTATCTACATAATACGAGGAACCCGCTATCTCAATAATTTATATCAAATTAACATATGTCTACGTGTGACATAAATTGAAACATTTAACTAATATAATATATATTTCATAGTTGGTGATTACAATTTCCAATCCCCATTCTCAAGGCTACTCTAAATTCGAAACCCATCTCTGCTGGATCAGTACGCTAAATTTCAACCGCTGTAATCATTCGATTATCTCATATAAGATATCTTGATCTCTCTATCACCCTACTCTTTCTGTCCAATTGTTTGATCATTTGAGATTTTTGAGGGGCTTTTCTTCAAATCGTGTTAGCTACTCAGTCCTAGATCGATTTGTTGCCTAAAATTCAATTGAACCATTTATCTACATTGAATATGATTGTTTTTCTTGCTAACTTGTTTTAAGTAGCATGAGCTCATATAAATTGGGAATATAAGCATTCTGCCTGGCCCATGATAATCAACCGATAAAGAAATGTATCACAAGACGCATCTCTAGCCTCTTTATACGGTGCGTAATTCGAATCAATGTAAAGTTAGCAGAATTTATCAGTTTCATAAACGAAAGCCCACCTCCTGACTGTTTTGTACCACATCCCACAATTTGTTCTCTAAGATTCATGGGCAGGTCTTCGACCGCTTACGATGATCAAGTTTATCGTTGAAGTGTGATTCATAAGCTGGGATTTGTACATAGTTCTTTTCATCTAATTATTATTTATCGGATTGATCAATCAATCACACCAATTAAAGTTTAAACTAACATTGAGTTTATAGGTTTAATCTATGTTCATATATTTTGCTTAAAGTAATTTATATAACAAATAGCTGCTGTGATAACCACCATCCAAAATACAAAAGTTTAATATTAATTTTATATTGCTTTGAAGTTCAGGAACACTAGGAAACTTTATAAACATTTCAGGAACTAGAAGGTAATATACAATATAGTTCTCTAGATGTGATGAAGAGCCATTTACTCATAGATCATAAATTCATTTGAACAATTCCATAGAGAATTATAATGGTCATCCTCAAAAGGAATGCTAGGATAACTCAATGAATACTCTTCATCAACTTCTTCACATTCATTCACTCCATCTACCATCATCATATATTCAATGTCTTCCAGTGACCAATTGCTTGTGCTTTCAGCACAAGGAAAGTCCCAATCTTGTGAAGCTGAGCATCCATTCATTTGCTCCATCAATTTAGACAACATGGTTTCTTCTTGGTAGCTGTTTGAGGATTCCTCAGTTTGAGAAATATGACCATGAACTGGAGCAATTTCTGCTTCCAGAGATCTCATAACATTAGACAATGTTTCATTATCATAGTCCTCAACTTTACATTCCTCAAATAGGGAATTAACAAGAGAATTGTTTGAGCCTTCATTGCACCTATACTCATCATTGTTGCTGACAAATTCTCTTAAAGAATTCATAATGCAGGTCAAAATCAACAAAAACTCAAGAAATGAATAAAGGGTAAAAAGAACAGATGATATTGTAGTAAAAGAAGAGATGATGATGAATATATGTTTCAAAAGAATAGTCCTATATATATAGGTATAGATGAGAAGATATGTATATCTAACAAGTGGACATAATCACATTAGGATCCCACTGAACATGTGCATTTGATATACGAGTATTTCTGACCATTGATCAATTCCATGATTCAAAACAGTTGGTCAATTATTCATTCCGTTCCAATTTACTTGATCATGTAACAAAATTTTTCTTTTCTTTTTTACTTGAAATTCAATACAATTTTTTATTTTCATGATTAATTAAAGTATTTTGTAATAAAGTACTTTTTAAGGTATATTAGTAATATTAATCAATCCCTTAATAAAATATTTTTTACCTCCATGATCAAGTAAATTGGGACGTAGAAAGTATTAAACTTAAAAGATGTATTAGTCTTGATTCTCCTAATTACAGTATCTCATAAAGAGGCATTATTCATCGTATCATCCATTAAAAGAAAGGGAAGCTTCATGCATATTGGTCCACTACTTTATCACTATTAAAGATTATCATATGCAATGTCTATTAGGTAGCAAACAAGATGAGGAATTTATTGCTCCGTCTAAGATAACCTTTCGTTAATCATAAATGTTTTCGGATGTCTAGTACCTAAACTTATTTATATTTAAGACATAATAATCTGAAGATAATATCGAATTATTGTTCATGTGATAATAATATGTAGAGATAGCACGTAGAGAGAATGAATTCCATGGTGAAGTTTCAAATGCCATGCTAAAGATGGGGAAAAGAATAAAAGGACAACATCAGAATAATGTCACTTGAATTCGGTTCATCGAAAGTGCTAATGAGAATCATAGACTTTAAACTAAATAGACAACATTTGACATAGATCAGAGTTGGATTGAGATTATTCGAGTAGACCATGATGTTTATTTTGTATCGTTTTAATTTGATTTTGACATTCACAATGGCATCTGATGCTGCAAGCACTTGCTTACATTATTTCAGGCAAATGATGGTATTAACAAGTTACCACTAATGAAAAAACTTGAATATAAATTACTGTATGAAAACAGTCACAAAACATTATTAATATTTTGTATAATTATATCTCCACCTCATAATAATTCATATCATTATTGAAGACAACCAAGAATGGGCCTGCAATGTTGCTTCAAGATATAACTCAGTATGGTTGAACAATAGACTGTTAGGTGCCATGCATGAATGATATACTTCTTCTAGTCTCGGAACGATGCATCAACGTCATCCCTTAGATATTACTATACGGAGTACTATACCTTTGAGATTAAAGACTCGAAACTAGCAATAGTACTATTAATTTGATGAATACCTTTGAGATTAAAGGCTCGAAACTAGCAATAGTACTATTAATTTGATGAATTATTGATTTCATTCATGCTCCATATATATCCCCAATCCTTTATTTTACCTTATTCTGTATATGTCTCGTGTTGTAAATATTTATACATTATTCTATATTGATGAAATGGTATATCACAATTATCTGATGATATTCATAAAATATGATGTGCACGCATTTACCACAATAGATATAAGATAGGGCTAGATAAAGAATAGGGGATCGGGATGGAGCAATTATTGAGATCTAATGCAATATTACATAATCTCATATGATATATATTGTAATATTTTATAACACATAAACTTATGTGTCATCATGTAATATTTATGTAGTTGTATATAGTGAAAATTTATTAAAAATAATTAAAATGATTTAATCAAAATCGAACCACTAAAAATGACACGTGGTTAGGTTCTCAATCGAAATTTAAATTTAATGTGAAACCTTCATACGAATGGTTTCCAAAAAATAATTAATAGCTTCATTAAATTTGTAGTACTGGCGCTAAAAATCCCTAATTTTATCCCATTAAAATCAGCCCTAGTGGCTAAAATTGAAGCTCCTAAAGTTTCGGGTTCAAAATGGAGACTCCGTATTATGAGATCAAAAATAAAGGCTTAAAAAGCGTCCTGTGTCAATAAGAAAATGTATTTGACCTAGAAAAAGAATCCAGAACTTTCCTGATACTCAAAATAGGCGCTCCATATTAATTCTTGGAGGCAAAGTAATTCCTAAATTTTCGATTTATCTTCGTATCTTCGCTTTAAAATTCAACTAAGCACATTCGATCCACCTTTAAATTAAACCAACCAATCGTGTTTCGAGTATTCAAAGCCCGGATGCCTATATAAACCCCTAAATTTCAAAAAATAATAGAGATGGGTAAGACACATCGTAAAAATACATAAAAATACAGAGGACGACTGAATTCTCTAAGTTAAATCTAAACCGCCAGAGAAATAACACTCGTGGCCGGAAATACCTTACCAATGTACCCTAAAAGAGGCGCTTAAGGTGAATTAATGTGACAAACGCAATACCCTTCTGCCAAGTTATTGAAAAACTGAATGAGAATCGACACAAATTTCTCTACGACGCCGAATATCTGTGATCAAGCTAACAAATTTCTCGATTATTCATATATAAATCTTACTTAACACCGAAAAATCTCGTGTTCGATTCATCAAGTTCCGTATATAAAATACACCGAATATCCAAATTCTTATAGATGATTCAAAAGTGTGACATGTTCGGCAAGCATTCTTTGTCTCGACGACACATCAACAAGTGTCGTGATACTCAACCTCCATACTCGACCATCACTATAGCAATAAGTCATAAGTCAGCCAGAAGACATCGCTCACGTACCAACCATGGGAGGCCAACCACTAAGTCCCACCTTACAAAGAACAAGCCGCTGTAATCGTCAGAAGATGCTAAAGAAGTTTCGCATATCGCTTCAATAACTCATTTTGCCATTACTCCACACGCCTTGAAGCTCGAGTTCTATCCCAAATCGTTCTATCAAAGACAAAGAAAGATAACTACTAAGTCCCTATCAGCGAAGGCGAAGTTCCACCAAAGAACGCTTAAACCCAAGTCCCACACTACAAAGATACTCAGAAAAGTCTATCCAATCTCGACATGTAATCGAGATCGCTTCCAAGACAACCAACACGAATATTACCGCTAAGGTTGAACTCCGCTTCCTCATCCTAACAGCCGGGTCAAGTAACTTAACAATACTCAACTTACGTCAAGTCGTCCGACCCAATTAATTATTTATCCATCAAGACTCATTTAATGTCCAAACAAATATAATAGATTTTTCATCATTAATCATAACTTTTTTTTGCTTCTCCACTGGAAATCTCCCAATGATCATCATCTTCTATAAAATTTGAAAACAATTAAATTGTTAAATAATCATTTTTTCGAGCATTCTTAGTTATTGTTATCGACTTCTTCAATGTATCATATTTTTGTTCGCTCATAATCGTAGATATGCAAAGGGATGTTTGTGTAGTTCAATTTAATCTGAGATCTTTAATTGCTATTTTATAATTTATTTTATGTTAATAATTCGATTTTTTGTTGTTTTGTTTGGCAAGACATTCTTTACTTTTCTATCATGTTGTGGATAAGGTTGATTTTGATGTTGTTTCAACAAATTATTTATTTCTCCGTATGTATCGTAAATCAAACCGGTTAGTTGATTTTATTTTATATTTGTTTATTTCTAGTGTTTAATTTCTATTTTATTTGATTCGATCACTTTTTTAATCATGCTTTATGATTTTAAATAAATATGTGTTATTATTGATTCAAGTGATTTATTGATTTGTAAGTATTTTTGTATCAGGATCTAAAGGCTTAGAGTACACAAGCCAAAGAATTTAAGTTGTTTATAGTGATTTGTTGTTTCATATTAGTTTTTTAAGTTAATTTGGAGTATGTTTGTATTAAATGAGTTTTTTATACTTTTGTACTGCATGTTATTCTCGATTTGAGCATCAATGTACATGATAGTGATTTTTTATGCAAATGATGTCGACGACGGAAGTCCCTGTAATTCCCTAGCGTTGGTGATTGTTTGAATTTCTACAAGGAGTATGCTCATCGAGAGGCTTTTAGTGTTAATAATGCCAAGGCAACGTAGAAACCGAGAAAGGAGTATCACTGCCATATGTACTATTATTGTAATAAACAAGAATTTAAGAAGAATAGTTTAAATGATCCGCCTCATGGAAATGATGTCGAAGATATCATACTAATTAAAGAAAAAAGCGGCATGCAAAGGAAGAGGAATAGTCAGGAAGCCTGGGATTCACTTTAGATATGTTTCGAGAAGAAGCATTACTTATTTCTCAGAATCCACCCGCCCTGTGTCGTATGCCCCGAGGTTAATCGCCCCAACTTCGACACTGCAGTCACCAATCGACGACGACTAAATTTAAAAGACACCGCTCGAAACAACTCAATAAAATAATATACAACGGACAAGAAATTTTTTAAGAAAAGAATCACTCCGAACATGCCCAAGATCTTTAACAACACCACGGTCAACCTAGCAATGAAATTGCCGCCCATAGCTTAATAGTGTGGTGTACCGCGAACTTAGTGAATAATATATATATATATCTCAAGAATGAAATTAACCTCCAATCACGCATACTGCACTGTGTTAGCTGATATCGCATATAATAAATAAGTAGTACATAATATTATTCAACTTAAGATCTTAATACTAAGTCATTAGCAATTTCATTACCATTTACGTATGTTCATAAATTCGCCACTAGCATAACATTCCAAGATGATGACAATCAACAATAACATACGTACATTTCAAGAAAGACTGTAATAATACGCAAAAATCACTCGACTTTACTCTATCAACTGACAAGGACGACATCACAACTAATCAACTCAGCAACTCAATCAACTCAACAACTTTATCAACTCAACAACTCACCAACTCAAAGAACTCAACAACTCAATCAACTCAATATAAACCGAATTTCTACAATCCACGCGCATATAATCAACCTTAACTCAGCAGGAGAAACTTATGCCCTCGACATAAGCTATCACCGAATCGTGAACGAGGTACGGCAAACACCGCACTTATACCGGTGGTATAAGGCAAATACCGGATAAATACCTACACCACTACGAGACCACCGTACACAACCCAACAACTCAACCCACAATTCATATTCAAATATACGATTTAACACAAAATCATATACATACACATATCCTCAGAATCAAGCAGTTAATCACCCGCGAGATAAATACTCTCACCTCAAGTTATCAAATAACAATGTCCCGCCCCTAATCGCCCACGGTTCCTTCCCATGCTCAACGCCTATAATCCGCCAACTTTGTATATCACTAATATTTACTACCTCCTTGCTCGCCCTATGAAACGGCACATCCAACTCTTTTCTCAATGCTTCAACTTCCTCTTTAGAACATCTAAATAATTCAATCCTCCTAGGTCCCCAAGGCAAGTTGTACACTCTATTTACATCTCCCTCATTCAAACTCAGAAACTTCCCCTGACCTAAATCAACTTTTAATTGTGTTGGAATGAAGTTATCACACATCCATACAATGAATTCTGAATGAATCCTTCTTAGCTTCATTTTTGTGATTCCAAAAAATCCAACTATTTTAAGTACATCAATTTTTTCAATATGTTTATTCTCTTCAATTTTCTCAAACTCAGGACTTATCTTGTTAAGATAATAATTGCTTGTCCAAAGTTCTTGTAGATTTTTCTTTCTCTTAATGCCTTCATCCTTATTCCCCTTTAATTCCTTCCTTCTTCTTTTAACTTCTCAAAGATTTTTCTCTACCTCTCAATACTCTTAAGCACTTTTCTATTTCATCAGTCGTCCTCACCATATCATCGTTGTTACCCCATAAACCATGTCGATAGTTATTTTCTTCTCGAATCCCCAACGCCTTTATTTAACCTATCATTTGTCTTTTGCGTAACACCAAATTCAAGAGGCCTAAGTTCCAGCTCGACGCTCACAAAAAGATCACTGGAATTAGATGCTTCAGCCATAACAGATTTGTACCTGCAAGTTTGTCAATACACACATATATAAATATATTCTAAATCAGTTAAATACATATATGTATACTCTCAAGCAGTTAGATACACATATATAATCAATAAGTTAAATACACATATACATATACTCTATATCTGTTAAATACACAGAGTATACATTATATACTCTTATTCAGAGTACACATATACAAGGCGCTATCAACTGAAGTATACACATATGCACATATACAAATGTAAACATATATACATATACACATATACCAAAATAATCTAAATCATTTAAATACACAGAGTATACATCATATACTCTTATTCAGAATACACATATACATATACTATCAATCTAAATATGCACATATGCACAGATACAAATGTAAACATATATACATATACACATATACCAAAATAATCTAAATCAGTTAAATACACAGAGTATACATCATATAGTCTTATTCATAGTACATATACATTATATTATCAATCGAGTATATTACTATTATGAATACATACAAATGTAAACATATATACATATATACATATACCAAAATAATCTAAATCAGTTAAATTCCCATATCATATACACATATATACACGTATACTCTCAATAAGTTAAATACATTCACATATATACCAGATCTAACTATTTTACACATAAAATTCACATATTAAGCATCTGCTTTTAGTAATTCTTCATTTTATTTATTTAATGTATATACATACTCTCCATACATTACATATATGTCTTAGCATAAAAAAATTAACATGCATTTAATAATTTATTAATCCCCAATTTTGCTGATTTTAGACTTAGAACCCTAAATTGAGAATTCAAATCACAAATATATATTTCAATTAAAAATAAACACTCATTTACTAATTTATATTCCACATTAAGATAAGCCCAAATTTTGACGTTAATTTTTTATTTTCGAAAACTAAAATACTACAATTATATATACAAAAAAATCGAATAAAATATACCGAGTATTGATTCATGCTATCTTCTATTTTTGATTTAGATGTGATTTCAAGCCGATTTTGATGTAGAATGCATGTAAAATTTTTAAGTAGAAATTGTTGACTTTTTGAGAGAAACCCAATGTGAGAGATTGTCTGCTTTTATTTATTACTATTATTAATTATTGATTAGGTGTTCAACAGGGGTCTAAATAGTGCAACAATTAAAATGAAGTTTATACACACGATGTTAAAGATAGTCGCATATAACTTGTTAAGACCATACAAGACCGCTAGCAAGCTTCCCGACTTTAATTATCCAAAGCCCGCATCATCAATACATGACATATCCAAATTTCATAGAAATTCTAACCAAACTGCTCAAATCAAACTCATACCAAGTTCGGCCAAGACTAAATGACTCAGTTAGCTGTATATCTCACAAATCAAGCCAAAGAACGCTAGTGATCTAGTTTCTACAATGATCTTCGATTGATAAAATATTTAATTTTCCCATACAAGAAGCTTATATTTTGTACTCATATTTTATAAATAATAAAAATTCTTGCATTACAGTAGTCTCTAATTAAATTAATTACATCATATATCCTGTCATCCTACTCATCACCTTTAATTGATTTTGAAGCATGCTTAATAAGATATTCGGCCATAATCCATGGTTCATATTAACAAAAACTTTAGTCCATCTTTAAAGGAGCATCATACAAGTTGCTTGAAGCCAATAAAGTAGGACCCCAGTACAATTGATAAGATCTTCATAGTATACGGTACAAGATTTTCATAGTACTTAATCATTTATTAACTGGAAAGAATTAATTCATACGTTAGTTGTGCTCGACGCATGGACAGTTGAACATTATAATTAAGATATGATGTTTTTTTTTTTTTTGGCAGATTTGAAGATTATAATCTATGCTTTGATATTATGTCAATAACTAATTCATAAATACCACTCCATTTCATCCATTTCAAAAAGATTGTCAAATTAATTTTCAATAGTTAAAATAAATAAATTTTATTGTATTAATTGAAATAAATAATTTTATTTGACTTCAGATTATCATATTAATAGTAAAACATGTTTCTTTTGATACATCTTTATTAAATATTATGTAATAAAAATATATTTAAATTAAATTTTTTAAAAATTAGTCATCAAAATTCAAACCTTAATAATCTTTTTTGGATGAAGGGAATAATTAAGAGAGAATTTTATTTTTATATATTCAAATCATTATTTGGTATGTCAACATACTGCACTATATGGACAAACACCACTTAATTTATTATTAATGTATCAAATGAAAAGGAACATGTTAGCTTGATTATTAGTTAGTTGTCCCATAATCATTAGAAATGCTTTATTAGCATGATCTCTACTATGGTGAAGATTGATATCTGGACGTTGTTTATTGATACAATTAGGCCACATCTATTTATAATGGTGAAGATAGATTGGTATCGGGAAGTTGTCTAATGATATAATTAACTAATTAGATCATATGATCAAGTAGAATATATATTCTGCATCATATAATGCAATCAGTGATAGCAACAAGCCAACAACATTGTCACCCTAGAGTTAATTGCCTACCTCATATATAATAATGTCGTCATGTTAATTAAAATACACTTTATTGAAGAAAAAAAGATGTCGTCTTTATTTATTGTAAACAAACCACAGTAAAAACTCTATAAATTAATACTCCATAAATTAATAAACTCTCTAAAATAATAAATTTATCCGATTCCCACTTGGACCAGTTAAAAAAATTATAAAAATCGATAAAATAATAAGATAATAATTTTTTTGCAAAATCCTTTTATAATATAGGTCCCAAGAAAATCATAAATTAATAATTCTTAGACATTAAAAAAATAATTATTAGAACTTAATGAAAATATGACTCCATTGCATAAGATATGATTGAATATTTTTTAAACTTATGAAATATATGGACATAAATATTGTGTTGAATTAAATTTATTGTATATATGGACATACCAGCTCTATATTATAGGTATAATGTGAAATACTTATTATAATAATACTAAACTTAATACTCAAATAATTACTATGAAAATAATTAATACAATTTGCTTATTATTTTATTGTATTTCTATTATCTTCTGATATCTTCTGGATGATTCTACATCTTACGGATAAATATCAATAAATTCAATAAGCCATTAGATGTACATATCTAAATTAATAAATTTTATCGGTCCCAACACTATTAATTTATAGAGTTTTTACTGCATATTACAAAATCAGATGTTGAAAAATAAATAATATTTTGTTAGTTGAGAAATAAATAATATTGTATTTCTTGAAATGCATATGAATTACAATGATGTCCTAGTTATAGAAGATAATTTAAACCTAAAACTAAAATAACGTAACATTACTTGGATCGGACTCGATGCTTGGACCGGACTCGTAGACTTAATAACCACTCTCCAATATATTAATAAGTACGCGTATAAAATCCGTCCGGACGTATCTTGACGTAAAAAATACGTTTTCCGTACTCAAATGAATTATACCTAAGCACTGCTTTTTTATAACGTTGTCGTATAAAACGAGTATAAACACTTGTGTATGTATTTTTGGTTAAAACGCTGTGCTTTTCATCCCCCGACTAAAATATATACTAAAAATATTTTTATCAAAAATATTTATCCGACTTTTGAAGTTGCACAAATAAAGAAGAGAAATAGGGTTAGTATTAGATGAATACACAAAGAATTGTAGAATATGGAGATTTAGGAAGTCGAGACTGGGAGTCAATAATGCTACACCTAATACTGGCATTTGTTTCTAGTTAACACTGTGATCCCAAATATAATTTTGAGGAATATATTTCATTTAGTTGACGATAGTTATTTAATGTATTTAGGTCAATTATAAACTTATGATGTTATTTTTTTTAATTGTGGACGTAAAATTTATTATATCGTTTAAATAAATTTTTTTAAATATGTATTATTAAATAATTTGAGAAAATGATCTAAGATCTTACTATTTTCATAAAATTATCTCAGAAATTGTTGTTTATAAATTAAAGTTAGGCAATTAATATACAAATAAATGTAAAAATATTAAGTTATATTTCCGTATTTTTGATCCCGCATTTCTTAAAAAGTAATATCGCTTTATACCGTAAGAAACCCGCTTCGCACGCATTTCTTTTCCCAATAAAACTTTTCCGTTTTTTCACGTAATTTTACTCATAATTATTCGAATTATACCCGTTATTACTTATCGACGCTTTGTCAAGTGCCGTATTTTACTAACAATCTCCATTACTCTAACATAAGGTAATATTACATGTACACTTATAAAATTAAACACATCTATTTGTGCAACATTTTAATTAACAAAATAATGCTGCAAAGAGATCATTGCGCAAATTTCGAATAATAATTTCTTGAGCAATAATATGATGATGCGATTGAAAGGAAATAAGAATAAATGATGCGATAATTGAAAGGAAATAGGAATAATGTTTTAAATTGCATACTTCAAAAACTATTACAATGGAATTTGTGTTGGGGATTATAATCCAGGTAAGACAGCTTACAAATTACAATATTTGGTAAGATGAGAAAATAATAGTGTCTTTGGTCCTTTAATTGCATGCTGTTGCTGTATGTTTCGCCCTTCGATTACTGAGATTATATTTGTTGCTTTGATCGTTTCAGCCTAACTTTGCCGAGAAGATAAAGTTGTTAATTGTATGATTCGACCCCCTTTTCTAGATTGATTTTTTCTTAGGCAATTTGTAACTATTAGTTATTTTATGGAATATATTATTACTAAATCTTTAAACTATGCGCTTTTTAGTGTGAACATATACTTCCTGCATAGTTCATCTCATTTTGGTAGGGAGAGATTTGTGTTTACGATGACTTAGTAGCTAGTATAATGAAATAAGCCTACAGATTTGGTTTTATTTGGAACTTAAAGGATAGTAATAACTTTGAGATGGAATTCGAATCGAGTTAGATGACAAAAAATAGTAGGGAAGTGCTTAATTCATTGTGTACATTTATCAACTAATTATTGCTGAGATCTTAATAATTAATCAAACATATGACTCATCGGTCCCTTCCCCAAAAGAGTTCTCTACAAAGGGAACTCTTTGGCACATCATTTGTGATAAATAATTTGAAGTCTCTTCAAAATCTAACATATCGAATGATCCAATGGTAGAACTTTCAACATTGTCCAAATTAAAATTGTCACCATTTGACGATGAAGATGAATCCTCCATATCCATAAAGTCAACTTCAATACTAGAACAGCTTGATTGATCACCATCAAAAGATTTTCCAGAATTAGTAGTAATAATCTCTGCCTCTAACGATTGAATTAAACTATTCAATCTTCCATCATCTTCATTACAATAGTAGTCTTCTTGTGATTCATCAAGAAGAGAGTCAAGAATTTTGGAACAATCAATACTGTTTGGGAAGTCATTTTGATATTCCAAATCTTGAATATCATGGTTGCTTGCCCAGTTTTCAGCAGCTAAGTAAGCCATTATATTTTTAGTAAGATGAAATTTATTTGATCAAGATTGAAGAAGTTGGAGAAAGTATTACGAGTTTCAAAAATCAATATAGTAACTAACAATAAAATTTCGAAAACGCACTTAAACTTTAAGGTTTAAAATCTGAAATGTTTATAAAGCTAGTGCAACAAGATTTTAAAAAGCCCAATAATGCTCTAATGTAATGTTGTAATGAAGGCTTGAAATAGGGAATATATATAGTGGTTTCATATTGTAGTGATCACGTGGACAGCAAATTTGAGCATCTAGAGGCCCCACAATATTCGCCATTTTTATTGGTTTGGGAAATGAATACATGCTACAATTAATGATTTGTATTCAAGGACTGATAATTGCATATACACCACATGCATAATTAATTAATTACCCTTGATTTAAGATGAGGTGGAGAAGAGCAATAATTGAGGAACGTTAAAAACTTATCAATTGTTATAATATTTACTTTGACATTTTAAGTTGACTATTTTTTCCGTTAAATGTGGAGGGGAGGAAGACAATTCACGGAACAGTTAAAATTAATTATTATGACCTTAATGGTTTTTCCTTTTTTGCCTCCTAACGAAGGGCAAAAAGTAGTGCTCCATTTGCTCTTGCGACTCATCACCATCCTTCGGAATGTAGGGCTTAAAATAAATTATCTCAACAATATGTAAAATTTGATGTGATTTGTTTAGTAGAAAATAAGTTGAATAGTAACAATGTAGAGAAGGTTATTACTAATATGTTTGTTAACTGGAAGTTTGTACATAATTTCATTCCAAATAAAGTAGGTCGGATAGTGATATGTTGGAACCCCCAATTTATTCAGTTCACTCCTTTGATTAGTGATGAGCAGCATATCATGGATAGGATACATGAGCAGAATGGTCCAAGGAGGGATTTCAGAAATACTAAGAAGGAGAGGGAAGCTTTATTGAAGGGCATGGATAGTTGGAGGTGATTTCAATATAGTTAGAGCCCTATTAGAGTCTAGTGGAAGGAATGATCCAGATCTTAGTGCTGTTGTCTGATGGAGCACCCATATCTTGGAAGACAATTGTTATTGATGGCTTGATGACTTCAACCAGTGTGTTGTCAATATTCATGTGCCTTGTGAATCGGATCATTGCCCTCTTGATATCACTTTGGAAGAAGAGCTGATCAAGGAGCCTAATATCATTCTGGAGGAAATATGGAATCAAAGATATGAGGAGAGTGGTTTGGATGTATTACACTGCAATCTCAGAAGTATGAGAAGTGCATTGAGAAAGTTGAATATAGAGTGTTATTCTCACATCAGCTCAAGAGTGGCAGAAAAGAAGATTGAAATGGAGGAGTTAGATGGTAAGATCCTTAATGGATGTCTTGATCCTGCTATATTGGTTAATCTGCTAATGTAGAACATGATTACAAGAAGCTGTGTGAAGCTGAGTATCAATTCTATCAGAATAAATCCAGAGTGCAATGGTATAAAGATGGAGATGCAAGTACTTCCTTCTTTCATAAGTGTAAAATCGCAAGATTTGATTTCTATAATTACGTTTGTCATGACAATCGTCAGAACACCATTTACTAGTTAGCTAAACGTAGACATTCAAACTGTTGTTTCAATAAATAAGAATTGCAATTATTAAAATGGAACTCACGATAATATCAAGGGTTACGCCGATCATATCCTACGCATAACCGATATAATAATCATAACGGTCAATTATATTATTACATGGCTAATATTATCTCGGTAAGGCCACACACATACAACGACAAGTTGAAGTTATATTCCATGTATGGAATTAAATCGAGATTGTTAAATTGGGAGATGATCAAATCACGGTATACCTAATCGAGTAGTTTTACATCGATAATGAAATACAAATCAAAAATCGAATCAATTAAATTGCTATCTCAATTGACGGTATAATGAGGGAAGCTTATTAGTAACTTGTTAAATTACTTACTCGTTTAAGAATAAGTTAGTTAACGGCTTAACGAGTTAACTATTTATAAAACTACTGCCTATTCGACCGAAACCAAAAGTGACTATAGGTTTAAAGCATTTAAACGAAAACCTAAGCATTCCCCATTTCATCCACTCTAAAAGATTTCGACCGCCCCTCCTCTCTCCTTTGGATTTTTGATAAAGTTTTGACTCAAATTTTGTCCATTTGCTCTGATTTGAAGTTGTGCTCCAATCGCTGATTCAACCGCCTTTACAGCTGACTAACCTGGTACATTTCACTCGAGCACAGGATTCAACGGAGGATTCGTGAGATCAAAGTTCATCATTTCCGCGGCGCTTGTAGTACTCTCGCACTCATACGTGTATGAATTATATCGGTATGTTTTTTGTAATTAGTTATTATACATTTATTCGATTCAGTTTCATTGTTTATTTTTGTTATGAACAAGTTATGAATTTTTCCAATAATAAGAGCATGAAAATTCATCATTCTCAAAACAGGATTGCGGTCCACGTAGGGATTAGAATAGAGTTTTAGTAAATGACTTTGGAAAGCGTGTTATGGCATTATCAAGTGATTTCTACAATGGATCGCGATCGAGGCGTATATCAAGGCGCTAAACTTCGAGAAGGATCAATCGGCCCGACTATCAAAAGCATGAACGGACCAGAATCGTAGAGGAGAGATTGAGGTGTCTATGTTGAGCATTAAGAAAAGGAAAGCTCCCGAGCCTCGACGGGGTTCACTTCGAAGTTTTATAAGGATCGGCGAGACAGAATAAAGGTACGCTTATTTGAGGTTATCTTCAAACCTTCTTTCGCAACCGGGTCGATGCCTAGTATCTAAATAAAACCATTTCCTTGATTCCTAAAGTGTCTAATCCCCGATAACATGCAGGACTCTTAGCCTATCTCATGACGGCATCTTGCTAAATACAAGAGATAGTTCAGGGTTATCAAAAAAGTGGGTCAGTAAGCCAAGATACAGACTAAAGCGTTGACATAACGAAAGCATATGATACAATGAATTGGGAGTTTCTGTGAGTTATTATGAGGAGAATGGGCTATCCAAATAAGTTCAAGGATTAAAGTCGTATTTACATGACAATAACATGGTCAGATCATGGATTCTCTAAAGGGCATTTCAAAAGTACAAAGAGGCCTGAGGCAAGGTGATCCGCCATCACCTTTTACCTCGTTTATCTCAAAGGAATGAATGCTTTACAAGGATGTTACAGGCTGAGGGTTCATTTGAATATCACCCCAGGTGTAGAGAGATAGGCTTGGTGAATGTCATCTTTGCATATGATCTTGTATCAGGCACACAACAAGGTCCACGATCGATCGTAAGAAAGTTCGAAAGTTTGGTGAGTATGTATGGGATTACATCCAAAACCCGAATAAAAACACTAGTTACTGGTAAAAGAAAGTGAAGGATCACGGAAAGCACAGCTTGTATTACACTTCGTATACCTATCGAGTTCGCTGCCAGTATCTTCGGGTATCCCTCTGACCACAAGGCAGATTAATCCTGGCGATTGCAAAAGATTGATTGAAAGCATAAAAAGGAAAGTAAATAACTAGGGGAGTAAGCATCTTAGCTTTGCAGGAAGACTAGTGTTAATCAAATCAGTGCTTTTTGGAATGTACAACTATTG
Source organism: Lithospermum erythrorhizon (assembly GCA_019722365.1). Classification (NCBI taxonomy): domain Eukaryota; kingdom Viridiplantae; phylum Streptophyta; class Magnoliopsida; order Boraginales; family Boraginaceae; genus Lithospermum; species Lithospermum erythrorhizon. Next base: position 550,950 of record JADFUC010000789.1, on the reverse strand, counting down.
GTGTCAAACAGTTTTTCTTCCATAGCAAGTCGTTAATGCTATTGAGAAAATAATCAAGACATACTTGTGGAAAGGGACTGACAGTAAAAAGTACCTGTCTAAGGTTTCATGGAAGCAAGCAACACTAAAGAAGTGAAGAAGTGTCTTCAAGCTTAAAGTTAAGATTTTGGTCGAATATAGCATGTAATAATGGCAAGCCATCATGGAATATTTTAAAGGAACAAAGAGGTTCTATGGGTGAAGTGGATTAGTACCTTCAAGCTGAAGAAGTAGAGTTTATGGGCTGTAAAAATTAGAAGTGTGGATTCTTGGGCATGGAGAAAGTTCGGACAAGAACTCAGAGTATCATGTCCCTATGTAAAACGCCGCGAGAAATGGAGAAACAACAAATTTCCTTTATGATAGTTGGCACGTAAGTGTTATTGTTGATCCGCGAAATACAGGAGATTAGTCTCCTTAGAATTAATGGTGCAGATTTTGTTGCAGAGGTTATGAGGAAGATCAAGTGACCCAGAGATAGATATAAAAAATGCAGGCATCCGGATGTTAAAGAAGGAGTTCCCTGCTAGTTTGGGAGATGGTATGGGGAGATACACTAATCGGCCTGGTCTGCGTCATAACAACTCAAAAAGTTTGAAATCAAGCTATGAGAAAGTTCAGGAGAAGTTGTACGGGTGCCTGCGGTTCAAGGAGCAAAAGCCTAGATTTGATCATCGAATGGCTCGCGGGTGTGTTTGAACAAATTAACAACAAGGGTGAAACTCAAGAGTCAGTACGATACAGAAGACCGTGGTGCTATGCCAACGCGAGCAAAGTTAAACAACAGAGCAACATTTTTCTTTAAGTATTCTATTTCAGCTGTGGTGTAAAGGAAATTACTGTTGTATTTAAAAGAGTGTCAGCTGTGACAACGGCCTGTGAATGGTGTGAAAGCAGAATAAAGCGCTGGGAAGGTGTCTTTCAAGAGCAAATCGAGAAGATTACAGGATCGCCGCAATATATCATATTTAGATTGCTAGAAACAGGAAGGTGTTTGACAATGTAGAACCAAAATGTTGCTTAGATACCGCTAAATGTGTCCATAGTACTAGAAATTGCGTGGAATAGCTGTGAAGGAGTGAGAAATAAAGCTAAGTAACTAAGGGGGTGTTTGTTAAATTTGAAACCTAAAACCCAAGCCCTAAAACCGAACGACCGAAATCACTCATCAATCCGGTATTGAAAATATTTAGATGTTTGATATCAAATAAAGAAAAGACTTAAATTAAGCTTATTTCGACAACTTTGCCCCTACCTTGGCCTCATTTACTTATATATGAATCATATATTAAATAAATAATATTATAATAGATAATTGAATAATAAATCTTATTAATTAGATTATAAATAATAATATAAATATAATAATTTGATTAAATAAATATTAAAATAAAGAAATTCTAAATATCATTAATAAATATTTAAAATTTATAAAGAAAATATATAAATTTCAATAAATTGATCAAGCATACATACTGAAAATTGAATAAAAAGCCACACAAATTCTTCAATTAATAAGAAAATAACCATTTGTCTTCATATTCAACCTAATCTGTACATCCCGGTTGTTAAATAACCACTCTCTTTCAAACCCCGCCTAACATTCTCCCAAGAATCTTTTTTCAAACTCAATCCACAATAACGACTTTCAGCGACTTCCTTTATGCATAAATCTAGAAATAACTTTAAAGCTCCTGGAGTTTTCCAATCAGATTTTCCACTTTCTTCACTTGCCATGCCTATAAATCTTTAAGCTTATCCGATATTAAATATTTATAGTCCTATTTTAAAATATGCACAGAGTTGCACCATCATTTTTATACCAAAGTTCAATAAATAGATCAATTTTCTACAACACTGAAGAATGAAACAAAATCAACAACGAAGTGAAAAGTTGAGGTTTTGACATCCAGCCGATATCAACATCTACCGAAAGCAATCGTGCTTAGCAGCCGAAGGACTGGCATCATACTCTCACTCCATCCGGAGAAACAAACGAGTAGCTATTACCATAGCCTCGTAATCACTCTCATTAAAGTCTCATAAATTATTGGGGTTAGTTTTAACTAACTTATTTATCTAATTTACTTAAATTAGAAGTCACTCAATATAACCAAGAACATATAAGATACCAAATCAAACTCAATCAACGCCATTCAATTACACACAAATGTTAATACGACAAATACCACCAAAAAACATTGAAAAACCGACCACTGCTCTCTAGTTAACAGATAAAGAATCAGTATTAACAATACACTACAATACATTGAATAAAAATACAAAGAATTAAATTGAAATACAAAGAATTAACAAAAATAATGTCAAAATAATTGAATCTTCATATTAACAATACAATATTGAATAAAATACAAAGAATTAAATTGAAAATAACACATCCGAGTATTGGTAAATTGAATAGTAGAAAGTGGATAAAAATTATTAAATTATGATAAATTGGAGAAGAAGAATGCCAGAAGGAAGAAAGGAGAAGAGGTTGTTTTCTTTTGCGTTATAATCGTAGAAAAGCGAGAATTATGAGATTATTTGATTAAGAGGTAAAAAATAAGCTGAGAATTTTAATTTGTTTTTTTGTTAAGGATTTTGATAAGTATTTAATTTATTAAACACTTAAAATAATTTATTAATAAACAAGTTTAATAAACTAAGTTGATGAATTGTACTAAATTTTTAAGTGATTAATGGATTTAAATAAACACCCCCAATCTCAGATAGATTGAGGTTTAGTTTAACTATTTTTAAGTAAAGGATGGTATACTATCTGTAATTGTTTCTTTTGTTTAATACAAAAGTTTTGAAAAACATTTATCTCAACAATTGTTGCAATTTCGTAATTCTAGGGGACTATTTACAATTTTACTTTTGGAATTAAAAGGAAACCTTTATCCACTATCTGAGACCAAATCAGTAATTATTTCGAATAATAGGAGACCTTATAAATCAACTTTATTTATTGTTAATTTTTTTTAAATTTCAACTTTATTGTTATACTCATGTCTCACAACCATCATATTTAATTAGCGAGACTCAAATAAGACAAAATCGCCGGCATATTTCATGCCTTTTTTAGTAGTGTTATTTACAATTTTAAACTTCAATTTATCAAAACGGGATTAGTGGAAGCCATCTGTAAGCATGCATGCATGCATGATCATTTCACATACAATTTATAGTTTTTGATGAATAATTATAATGATTCGTAGTATTTTGAATTGTCAATATAATATACAACCCGTATTATTATTGTTTATGACAACTGACAAGCACCGTGTTCCTTGCTTCAAAGGCAACTTGATAGACATTGGCGAATGAACAAATATTCAGCCATATATATATTCATGATAGAAGATTTGATGAAGTTACATTATCATACAAATCTTACAACTCTGGCCTGTTTGGTTGTTAGTTTGGCACAATATGATGCTCTAGGACCAGGTGGTTGCATTTCTATAATTGACATACCAATTGATTTAATGTGTTACGATTAGAAGGAATGAATATTAATTCACCATTTGTTTGTTTTTTGTCTTAGCTTGAAAAATACACCCTCCAATTCTATTAAATGTAATTGATATTTCTATCATTTACTTATAATTTAACATTTCAATAAACTTAAATTTATATTATTATATTATTCAATTCATTTTTAAAATATTTTAACTGTATTGTTTTATTATATTCATAATAAAATTAATAAAAAATTAATCCATGATCTGTTAGTTTCAATTTGAAGACGGGAAACATTATTTAAAATGAAGTGGAGGACGGAGTATCAATTTTCACTAGTTTAGATAGGATTTCTAGATTTTTTAGAAATCATGTCTAAACTTTAGTGCAAGTTCATCTATTTTTATTTTGATCACTAAAGCATCTAAAAAATAAATAGAGCACGCTGTTTTGATTTAATAATTGATTATAAATGTCAAATAATGGATCTATACATATTTCTGTTTCGGTTCATTTGACATGGCATAATTTTATTTTATAAATTATTTAACATATAGAGAGGCTGGAAATAAAACATATTTAAATGCAAGGTGTCCTTACTCCTTAGTAGTCATCAAGAAGATATGGGGCAACATACGCTTTGCTTCAAACAAGAAAAGTGGGAAATGGGAATAATGAGCACATGAACGGTTCACAGAGATCAAGTTCATCACAGTTTTGGGAACATTTGGATCTGACCAAATTATTGGAATTATGGAATATAATATCCCGAGCACTGTGATTCTTGCGCAATAGATAGGTATGTAAAGAGTTAATTGATAATATAGCCTCAAATAGTATGATTCTAATGTTATTACAGTAAAGAGTTCATTGATAATAATAATATAACCGATAATAAGATGGAATATTGGTTTACTGGCTTATTAGAGTTCAAGCAAACGAGTCAACATATTATTGTCACGGGCCAAAGAAAAAACCTACAATATTACATATTAGTGCTTTTTTTTGGGGGTCAATTATTACATATTGCTTATGGTACTAGTCGTAATGATAAATTAAAAGAAGCTGTTATACACAGTCGTAAAAAAAATTTATACGCAGTCGATGAGATATTGGTGACCAAATCCTCCTTCATATTTTTACACCCCTCAAACTTTAATCATATTTTGAAGCATTTATAGTTTATTTCGATTAACTATGAATAATAAATATATTGATCATCATTCTCTATCTTTGTAATTATATATTATGTTAAAAATATGAAGGGTAATTATATCTTTATCACAATTTTGATTGCGTGTAGAGATTTTTTACGACCGTATATAATAGCATCCTAAATTAAACCATGATGACTTACGACACAAAGTGACTTTATTTGCACAAATCCGACCTAATAATTTAATCTAAGATGTAATTGTCCTAGCTAATAACCACCGCACTCATGTCAAATCTCATATTCAACTTCATCTATATTGCCACAGTATGAGTAGAGCGGATCATGTGCCGGTTATTATATATCTATATTTTTTCAGATACTTTTTTCAGTAAAATAGACAATTTATTATTTTTAATTAAAGCAACTATTCATCCATTCAAATTTGAAATTTTTAAATACTAGCTACACGTCAAACGCTTATCAAAATTATGAATATTAACATTTAAAAAGACTAATTTGAATAATATTATTTAAGGACAAAAGTAGTGCTTTGTTAATACATTGATTAGTCAAACATTTTATTTTTAATTTTAAATTAACCAATAATCAACCTCTTGTAAATAAGGAGGCAATAGCTATATGTCTATATATAGAAATGATGCATATTTTCATGTTTATGTGATTACAAGCCATAAAAGACCAATGGAGCAGGAAATCTTCTCTATTACCCTTGATCTTTTCTTTCCAAATAAAGCAATGACATTGGAGCAAATATAAGTAAATAGTGAGGGGTACATTATGCCATTAAATAGTTTAGAAACTCACTTGTTGTTATAACTCATTATTTCTTACCAACGTAACCATCCTCAAGGGGTACATTATTATTCCATTAAATATATAATTTAGTTTAAACCTAATAATTAGAAGTTTATTAAACCACGGTGACCTAGAAGATTCAGAATGTGGGGAAAATAAAAGAATGAAACAAAATGCTTCACCATCATCAAGTTATATACATTAAAGCAAAGAAGAAACCTCGATTAAGATCTTATATATCAATCTAATTCATCTATGTATAACTCATCAATCCATCTTCATAGCTAGGGATGAAACTCTATAGCAAATTAAACTGTTTTTTTTAGTAATAATAATCTTTAGCCTCTTCGAATCGTCCTATCATATCATCAAATGCCTCATCAATGACAAACTTTTCTGAGTGTAAATCACCATTAGAAGTTGAAGATGAATCATCTATCTCCATTTCCATGATCCAATTTGATTCATCAAAATGATTGTACGATTCTGAGCTCTCCCTTGCCTCAATGCTATTGTTTATCATCATTCCATCTCCATAGGAATAATTTGAAGCTTGGTTTGAGCCATCGATCTCCGCTTCTAAAGACTGAATCAATTTCTTCAACCTTTCACCATCTTCGTCATCATAATAATAGTCTTCATGTGATTCATCAAGTAATAATGAATCAAGAACGGAATTACTACTAATATTATTATTTGTATTTGGAAGGTCATTTTGGTAATAACACCGTTCTGAATCTTGGACATTGTAATTGCATGCCCAGTTTTCTGCTGCCAAGTATGCCATTCAATTTTTTTATGATAACTAAGAGATCAATTCAAGAAAATGAGACCAAACCAAACGGAAGTAAGTTGCTAGGTTTGCAAGGAAGAAACATGCATGTATAAACCCTATGGTTTTGCTTGGCCTATAAATAGAGAGAAAATTGTATTGCAATGCTCAACGTGGACAGCAAATTTGAGCACCAACTGGCCCAACATAATTATAGATATTTTTATTAATTAAGAACCTTGAAAGGATGAGAATCAAATGCAATTATACTGATCATCAACCCCTTTGGGGCTGACAATATAATAGTTTAAGATGCAACTTGATTGCAAGGTGTCCATTCAGGAGGGGCAACACTTTGCTTCAAAGGGGGAAAGTGGAATAACCTATGACCACATTAACAGTTCATCATAGATCAAATCATAGTTCGGAGAATATTTTGATTTGACCATAATAGAATATGTCATACACACTATGCTTGCTTGTTGTTCGATAGACCATTATTAGACATAGGGGGAATAAACTATGTTCTTCAAATCTAGCATTGTAGTATTATATATACATATTGATAATGGAAGATCTCATCTTAAGTGACTAAAGATACATGCTGATCAGAAAGCTAAGCTTGTGTTATCACAACATCTTGCTTCAGTAGTGTATTTCCTATTGTACAACAACATTTTAGGTAAAGATGATTGTCAGGGACATATTACAATTTAAGAAGCAAGCACTCAGGTTCATGGGAAGTAGGAGCCAGTAAATGTGCAAATCATGTGGTAGCGCATTATGATTGTGTTTTTGATACACCATCTATTCCAAAATACATGATGTTTTAGAATAAAAATAAAACATTTAATTAGTTATTCATTACATGTCATTGAATTGATTTAGGTAACTTTTTAATATATATTTAATTTTGTTTATTATTGATGTAATGTAATAAGATATATGTTAAATTTTTCTAAAGCTAATAATATAAGAAATACATAGATACGGAGTATATAAAAAGAGTGATACCGTGTCATGAAAGTGTATGCATATTCTAGAATTAATTTTAAAAGTAGCTCATTGAACTTAAATTCAGTTTTAGAACGTAATTTTGAGCCCAGAACAATAAAATCCAAAATTGGCCTAAAACATAAACTGAACCCGAATGAATTGGAAGATGGGATCGGAACCGGCCGAAACCGAACAGATTTAAGTTCGCCATTTGAGAGAACCGATAAAATAGGTTTTCTAATGTTATCTCAAAATCGAACCGAACCGTTCCATGCACACTCCTTATATGTAATACCTTTATCATTTTCTTTTATTATTTATATAGAATCACTTCCCTATTAGTTGAACATTATATTAACAAATACATACACAAATGAGATAGTTCCATGTATAGTTGTTAATAATTAACTCTTCCCATTAAAATCGCATCTTCGCTCAACTCCATTATTGCATCAAAGTGGAGTGGACCACATTTGAATAATGGTGGGGAAGATGGTGAATGAATCAATTGATCATGTCACACTGCCCAAAATAATGCATCTTTCTTTTACTTCGAGAGTATATTTCACTTGAGTAATTAAGCAGACTTTAGTTGTGTATATCAGAGTTAATTGCAATAATTACCGGTAAGTGTGGCAAAGTTGAAACTTTCGTTACAGTTGGTAGCACGGTAGCGGTAATGATGCAGATAGTGTATGCAGGTAATGTATTTAGTTCGTAATTTGCGTTTGTGAAAATTTAACGTTCTTCAGCGATTGGTGTCCATTTTTGGGGTTAAATTTCAATTTTTAAGAGTTTTGGATATTGCTTTGTGTGTTATAAGTTGTAAAGTTGCGAGAAATGCAAATGATTAGATTTTGGTCCTAAATATTAACTTTGAGTAAAATTAATATATATTTTATTATAAGTTTATTATCCTCTATATTTATTATAAAATATTCAATATTTTTTACTATACATTAAATATATCAATCATATATATATATATATATATATATATATATATATATATATATATATATATATAAAACAAATTAAAAGTGCATTATATAATACTCCTTCCATTTTTTATAGTTGTCGTTTTAGCCCAAAAAAAATTATTTTTTTTATAGTTATCGTTTTAGCATAATAAATAGCATTTTTACATTTTCAATGTACTTTTTGACTACTTCTTCTCTTGAAATAAACAACCAACCAATCATATTATTTTAATTGATTGTCACTCTACATTTTCAATGCACTTTTTGACTATTTTTTCTTTTTCTTAATCTATGTGCAAAGTGCTAAAACGACAACTAAAAAATGGAGGGAGTATTAATTTATTTAATGTAACCTATATTGAGTATTTGACATAATATTATTAATTAATGTTAAAATATATAATTTTAATATATCTGTAAAATCAACAAAGAGATATTTTCAAATATTACAAATTAGGTAATACAACCTATATAATGCAAGAGGTGGATTAGCCCGATTTTACAAAGTGAAGCCAAATTAATGTATTTTCTATTTTACCCTCTGATAATTTTTTTATTTTAATTTTCATAGTAAATTCTTTATGAATTGTAACCGCCTAATATGATAAATTTTCCATAACTACTAAATATAAATCTCTTCGTAATCTTTCCATAATTATCCTTGAGAAAATAAAAGTTGTTTAGCGGTCATACATTTTTTATTTTCTTCGTAACTTTTCATCTTATTTCTTTTAGGGTTTTTAATTTTTTTTTCATTATAATTTTTATTATAAAATAATAAAAATAATTTGCCGCAATTAAGGCTGTGCGCGTATAATGATTAATATTAAAGTGTTAAGGCCAAGGAATGAAGGCAGTTTGTGCCATTATGAGAGGCAGATTTATGCAAGCATAACTTCTGACATCTAGCTTCTTGAAAGTATATTTTTGACCCCAAAGGTCTCAAAACCGTTAAATTATACTTGGTAGTTAAATTAAGTAAATGCGCCTTGCGGTATCTGTTATCTAGGGTATTGCAGTGCAGGTACCACTAATTAGGACGAAGTACAACTTGACCACATTTAGTGAGACCATTGCTGCAATTAACTCTATATATCACATTTATTAGGCGTGAAATATGATCTATAAGACTATGCTCAAGTTTCTCAACTCTATTTTATTTGGTGCGACCACTTATTAGCTTGTTTGTCAAAAGAATAAAAAACTTTACATTCAAAAAATCAGTGGAAGTAATTGATTACTGTCAAAGTTGGTGATGATAATTAACAAGCTAAGTTAAGCCACTACATACATTATGTGCTTTAGGAATATATAACAACCTAATCAACAAGAAAGAAGAGAATCTGATGCAGTCAAATTGTCATCGACACATCTTCACTAGCTGTATCAAGAAAGTATAATCAGTTTTAGATATATCCGGAGTACTATATTATAGAAGTAATTAATTATCAATTGTATTCGATGTTTCAAGAAATCATTAAATATATATTGATTATTAAATTAAAGTCTCCATATCATTACATTAAAGTCTTCAACTTTTACCAGTCACGACATTATTAATTTATAGAGTTTTTACTGTAATTATTTCTTGCGGTCGGGATCTTTGTAGAATCCGGATTTCTATTATGATATCAAATTACTTGTTCGATTACGATCTTCTATCTTCTCTTCGTCAATCAACCACTGACCCGCTTGATGTTGTTTGATTGATTATATCGAAGAGTTTAAGAAAAAATAAATTGACGGGATACAGTGTATCTTGAGGCCTTTATTATTGGAATATGACGAAATGTATGAGCTTAGACAATTATTTGGAGTAGTCTACTGATGATTACTATAATGAAGTTTAAATCGTTCGAAAATAAAGGTGTTCCTTTATGACTAAATTTTTTTAATTTAAAAGCACACTATAATGAAGTTTAAATCGTTCGAAAATAAAGGTGTTCCTTTATGACTAAAATTTTTTTCATTTAAATCGTTCGAAAATAAAGGTGTTCCTTTATGACTAAAATCTTCGAAAAGGATGGCGTTCCTAGCGGTTATTGATTGATGAATTATGCAATTGAATTGTTTGGAGAATCTTGTAGACATTGTCTGGTGAGTCTTATACGCACAGATATGGGATCCAGATTTAAGATGGGAACCTTTTATTATGGCGCAGATTGTATCGATTTTAGCAATCAACTGATGACATACTTGTAGTGGTTAATTGCAACAGTGATAAAGATTATCTTATTTTTTAAGTTGGACATTTACGAAGTGCATGTTTCAATTTGGATGTGTTAGAACTATCAGAGTCCAGAGTTGATGTTGGACTCGTGGACATAGTTAGATTTAGATTTGGTTTATCTATAATTGGTTAGAAGTTCAATTAGAATAGGATTTTATGATAGTTCGATTGGATTAAGTTTAAGTTTAATATTTATCTATAATTATAGGTCACAACTAATTATGTTCATGGGAATAATTATTATTTATCAAATAAGTCAATAAGGTAGGGAAATTTTAAAACGATGGTGTTACTTATCAATGGTAGTATAAAAGCCGGTTGCGCGTGTTTGCTCACGCTGAGTTGTACTCTACGCATTAATAATTGTACCTGATAAATATTAAAAAATCTTATCTCAACTTCTCTGGAACGTTCTCAGCTGTTGATGTTATTGCCCCCATCAGTCTTGCAACGGAATTATCTTTCGAAATAAGTTGTTGCTTATCCTTTTTTATTATGATTTTGATTTTGATTTCGTTTAGGGTTTACCATTTGATGATTAGGTTGTTCGATGCTCCCATTTCAATTTAATTGCAATTACATTTTTATATAAACTCTAACTTAATCAATTCAGCTTAGGGTTTTACTTACAATTGTTCATTTATGTATGTTTAAGGGTTCTTATTGTATGATTTTGGGTTTTTTTGATTTTTTGTAAATCAGATTTATGATATCTTGACTTCTTTTTTATTGATTGAGGTTGTTTTTGTAATAAATCAGAGAGGGCCTAAGCTCATCAATCTCAAGAAAGTTGTTGATGCTGCTCTTGTTGAACCCGCCCAGAATGGTGTCGCTATAGGTATGCAAATTAGCCAATGTTGTCTTTCTTGCTTAACTTAAAAAATGAAGTTTCTTCGACTCTCTGCTATTATTTCCGATACGTTTCTTGGTGGAACAGATGGGGGCATGTGGTTATATTCTTGCAATTTTTTTTTTCGGATCGAGAATGGTTTTTTAATACAGAATCTTAATATTGTCTTTCTCCTGTTTCAGTTGTTAGCTTAACTTATGGGAATGATTTGGCTATGAACAGAGAGGATACAAAATGGCATGAAAGACAGGACATTTTGGAGGCAGGTTGTTATATCATATTTTCAATTCACTGAAATTAAATTCGTATGTTTCTTGTCTAAGTTTATTGCATACTTCACTACATAATTTACAACTATTTTTTGAGACTTTGAAATCTGATAGTTCCGGACCCTGCAGCTTTTTTTCAATGTTTATATAACGCGCAGGCTCTAAATTATCCAAATATTGGACACTATTGGGACATTGTTGACAAATTCAATGTTTCGATATTCTATATTGCCCCTATACTGGTGTGATCCCTAATGTGTGAAGAAGATGAGGTTAGGCCTAATCTTTCATTCATTAACTTATTTTACAATATTTGATTAAGGATTTCCAGCATGAAAGATCCGACTAGGCCAATCAAATGAGATGTATGTTTAGTTAGAACCTATTTTTTGTTATATTAGCTGCTTTTGCAGCATGCACTTTGTTACTTGAGGAAATCCTTGAAGCATGTTCTCATGATTATCTTTCTTGAGAGTACGATTAGTTTCTCTTCTATTTCATTTAATTGGTGTCATGTACACTTGGTGGCAAATAGAGACTGGTGGCTTCCTGGTAGATTTCGTTACTTCTACTTTTATGCCTATCACAAGCCAGATGTCCTTATTAACTGATTTGTTTGCTATTCGTTGTAGATCACTCCTTTGCCGGGTGCTTGGCCACAGAAATCTGGTTATGGTACCTTCCCTTTTTTTGGGGTTCATGTACTTAATACATGGATGCATATTGCTTTACAAAGACATTTGTAGTTTCTAAATGTGTGATTTTTTATAGTTACCTCAATAAAGCAAGAGACTCCTTTTCCTGGCTGGTTATCAATGGTTACATAATATTGGTATACAGGTCCACATTAATAAATATGAGCAGCCTGTCATAGTTGATAAGAAAGGTTGGAGATAGAAGGTAGTGAATACTTGTGTATTAGAAGTTCATGGCATGGGGCATTTCGAACACTGTATGGAGTTCATGAAAGATATGAAGCAACATACTTCAGCGCTTTTCCTGGATATTATTTTAGTGGTAATGGATGCAGGAGGTATCCATCTATATATGGGAATATGGGAATTGTCGAAATGGTCCCAGTAATTGGGTGGCACTGTTGCGCAAATGGTCCCTGTAAAAAAAAGAAACTGAGGTCTATTTTTGGATCAAATTTATAATTTTAGAGAATATTTTATAACATTAGTAGAAAAAAATCTATTTTGGATTAAATTTGAAATTGAGGCACCATTTTTACTTCTGTTTTCAACCTACCCCTCTGACACTCCTGTGCCCCCCCAAACCTCCCTCGCTACCCCCACCTTCCCCACTCCCGTTGCTCTCCTCTTCCTCCACTTTCCCCTCTATTTCTCCTTCCTCCTCCCCACTACCCTCCAAATGGAACTTGAGTGAGTTTGCATGTAACATATTTGAGTGAGTTATAGTTCATCATATTGCATATCCATTTTCATTTCATTCTAATAAGTTCTCTTGCAGACCAGGGGACAAACTCTCCGAATGAAATTTTAAATAATTTTCAAACTTCTTGTGGCTCAAATGACAAAGATGATGCATTTGTAAATAGAACTTCAATTAAAAGACATCCTAAAAATTGCCATGAAGGTATGTTAGGAATTGTCTGTTAGTAGATTACATTAAAATGTTTTTGCAACCTGCATCTGAAAAAATATTAACATCCATGTATATCTAATATGAATTTGGCATACAATTAGCTAAGCTTTTTTTTCATGTCATTAGAATATCAGGAAATGGAAGCGATGAGAGTGCCAGTATTTCCATGGGGTGCAGGGGTAGGGGTAGGTTGAAGATGAAGCAAAAAAGGGTGCCTCAATTTCAAATTTGATTCAAAGTAGATTTTTTTCTACCAAAGTTATCAAATATTCTCTAAAATTATAAATTTGACCCAAACTGTAACGGTGCCACTTACGGAGACCAAACTGCAGTGGTCATCCAATTACTGAGACCATTTCGGCAATTTCCTATGATATGTCTTGAGGGTTTTTATTCAATGTTTTGAAAATTGGTGAAGCTAAGAGATCCTAATGCTGGATTTCGATTTTGTGATGCAGAGACAAAGATGGTTGCTACTGGCTAACAGGAAGAGTAGATGATGTAATCAGTATTAGGTAATGTTCCATATTTTCCATCCTCATTCTTTTCCCCATTCCATGGTTCATGCCATTCAACATGTCATGTTCTCACTAAAGTGGAGCATGATTCATTTACTTATTTCCTAACCATTTTGAAATAATATTCCTGTAATCATTTATTCAATCATGTATTTGAGTTGTGAAGGTTATTGATGGTGCCAATGACAAAATTTAAGGTGTCATTGACTCAACGAAATGCCAATGCCTGGTTGAGCCTTTAAGGTAAGTAATTGTATAAGGTTTGAATTTACTATATTTGCTTTACCATTTACTTATGAATACAATGAATTTGATGGAGGAAAGTCTTTGGTGTTTGAGTTACTCTCTTACTTTTTAAACAACTAAATTTTATTTTCTCATTGTTTGACCCAGTCTTTTATAGCCACCCTTTGCCATCAGTTCTTATTCTCGCCTTGCGAACAATTGGGAATACTGTTACTTTCATCAGATTCTGTTTGCACATGTACTTCTTCTCTTGTACATCTTATTTATGAGTTAATTGGGTTCAGTATGACGAGCATATAACTGATTTTGTTCTTAATGCATATTGTATGATGTGGGTGACTATGTACGTGATTAGTGAACAATAGCAATTAAAGTGATGAGCAAATAAAGATTATGGGACCAAAGACTATGTATTGAGTGCCCTTACATGCCAATCAAGTGCTTGAAGGACATCCTGACCTCCTGAAGAAAAATCCTCGGTTGCAAATATCAGAAGTATATACTACACATCCAAGGAAAAACAGAAGTAATTGTAAAGGGTGTTCTTTCTTGTTAACAAAATTTTGGAATGGGGCTAAGGTGGAAAGATTCCCTCTTGCAGTGAGGAAAAATGAAGGCATACATATGTATGGAGCTGTTTATATGCATCTTGTCTTCTGCATGTTACTCTATGGTGTAACAAAAAATGCTGTCTTTATAACTATCCAATTTTATTAGTTTATGGAAAATTATCGATGAAATGTGCAGTATTTATAATTACATCAATTTCAGTTAGTACCACCATTGAAGTGCACTAGAAGAGGTCCTCTATAATATTTCTGTCTCATTCCTTGATACGAATGAGAGTTTGATAAAGTAATGCGTTTAGAAGAAAAAAATTGGGGATCATTTTATTAACATTTATTCATATTTTGATACGTGTTCTTGTGACATAATTTGATATCGGAAATGGTACATGTGATCTCACACACCGAAGTGCACTATCTCTGAACCCGGGCGCTATAAGCTATACCGGAAAAATTCAACCAAAGAGATCCTAAATTAATCCATCGTACATATTTGTAAGTAACAGTGTTGAACACATCCGATTATTAGACCATTTTAGAGTTTTAGACACCTCTAACAAATTGGGTCCTAATGGATCATGAGAGTGATCAGACCCTAGTCCATATTGATAGCTAGTTAAGGAGGCGTTTGAATAGTCTCACTCCGATCCCGTTCATCGTCCCGAGAGCAAATAGGCTCGTTCATCGTCCCGGAGTCTGAGCGAGGATGAGGCGTAGTGAAGCTAGCTTCCGATGTCGGCGTCGTGATGCGGATGAACGCGGCCGGCCCGTGTAACAAAGGCGGGTAATAGAGTAGGGGGGGTGGGTACGCACATATGAAGGGATGGTGGAGTCATCGGCTGCTATCACGAATACCAGTCCTCCGCCTTTTTGGAGGTTGGCTGCATCATCGTCTACGCCGCTTCTCGTTCCACTTACTTTATTATTACCACTTGGCATTACTGTCCCCATACAATCAAATTAGAAGTATTAGAAATATTTTATCTATAAAATGACTACTATTCAACTAATCAAACTATTCAAGCGACAACTATTCAACTATTCAATAAAACAACAACTATTCCAAAGCGGAATGAAAAGCGACAACTATTGACTATTGATAAAGCGGCAATTATTGACTATTAAGCGTTTTCAAGCGACAACTAATCAACTATTCAAACTATTCAACTATTGATGAAACATTCAACTATTGATAAAACTATTGACATTTATCATAAAAAGCAGATATAAACTATTGAAACGGATATAGCGTGAATCAAAACTATTTAACTATTCGGTATTCAACTATAAATTGTGAATCATAAAGCAGATATAAAAGCAGATATAAAGCGTGAATCATAAAACAAATATAAAAGCAGATACAACTATTCGAAGCTATACAGTATTGACTATTCAAAATATTGACTATTCAAAGCTATTCAATTATTCAAGCGACAACTATTCAACTAAGTTCAAACTATCCAAACTATTCAAACTATTCCTTTCGAAATTAAACTCGAATATAACTACTCGAAATTATCTATTGTTACTATTTATTTGGTAAAAAACGTCCAAGTTGAACCTGAGAGCGAATATAACCTTAAACTTGCATTTAATCTCTTAAATCATCGATGAAATTCAAATAAATATGATTACAACTTTCTATAATCAATTAAGATAAATTCTGATTTACAAAGAAATTACTATAAACCAATTAATATAGAGGGATAAAGGAATTTAACCTTAATCAATAAACAATAAAGGGATAAACAATTACTATAAACAATTACTATAAACAATAAATGGATAAAAGAATCTAACCTTAATCAATTGTAGAGGAAGAGATTGGGGGTATTTGTGGTTGTCGAGCGAGGGGTTCGCGTCAGCTGAGGTCGAGGTGCGTGATCAAGTGAGAGGAGGGGGCAATTTATGGTGGCGTGGGGGTAGGGTTAGCTGGGTTCGTTTTACGGGGGGATGTTTTTTGGGGAGGGGGTGTGAATTGAATAATGTATTTAGGAATGGAGAAGAATTTTTTATTTTATAATTATTTATTACTTGGAGATGGGAAGAGTGGGTATATTTTAATTTTACAATTATTTTTATCGAGTTAATATAAAATAACCTACAAGCTTATAAGGGTGGCCCATAATAAAAGCATTGGAGGCAGTATGGAGTCGACCCTGACTCATTTTATATTTTGATTTTCTTTTAATTTTTTTCCAACCCGACTACATCTTAGTCGCTGACTGGGCTAGTATAAAGCCCGATTTAGGCCCAGCCGGGCTAAGAAAAAACTTCGACATTAGCCGACTCGTAAAACGCCAAATTTGATGTCGAGTTTCTGCATCGCGTTTGATGCAGCCATTACAGTAGTGAGAAAGTGCCTGAAAGTTGGTATGTTCGAACGAATAGGATTTCATGTACGGAATCTTTGCTTAGTCAAATTTGAGATGAAAATTAGGCACTTTCTTTTATTTAAATATTTTATTTCACAATTGTTTACATGTAAATAATTTTTTTAGAATGGCTTGTCGCTTATTTTAAAACTTTAACTTAGTTATTTTCACAATATTATGCTCACATTGCGTGTCGTGCATAATGCGTGCTAAATTACTAATTATTTATTAAAAAAAACAAATATAGACAAATTACAAGCTATTTTTGTACCTTTTAGCTATTCCTAAAAAATATATAGTCACAATTGTTGCCTATTAACCACCCCCAATAACACTACTCCCATGATAGAATAATGATTCAACCACCACACCCACCACCACCGCACCCACCACCACAACCTCCTCCACCATCACCACCTCAATCTCCACCTCCGCATGAGCTAGCAACGACGGCTGCTGCTACAACCCCGGCACTTCCTAAAACAACCATTCGACCGTCGTTCATACTTGTTGTCTTTTCGCCTTTCTCCACATCCCTATTCGAATACGAATAGGGTTGAGGGCGATGCGCATAAGATGCCGATACCGTACGTGAAGGGGTAGTATTAGATTTCTTCTTCTTACATCCACAAAAGTATATGCAGCATAATAAGACAATACCTGCAGCTACAGAACCGAAAACAATTAGAAATATGAAGAGTGCTTCCATTCAATCAAATTTGCTTTGAATAAATTGAATGGCAACTAAGTTTTGCATGGGTTTATATAGGACCAACCAACGGCAAGCCTCGTGCGAGTTTGTTATTAGTAGACCTATTCTATTCACTTTGGATAGCTTTAATTTGTACAAGCTTTGTGTATATATATATAGACTTAGAATTTTGTGAAATCAGTATTATTAATATTATGATACTATATATGGATAATATCCTATTATTATTAGGATATATTATTTCATATTAATCTTGAAAGAATATTTACCAAACATAGCATAATATGTACTCCGTATTAATAGGAAACATATTCTATTGGTAAGGCTGAATAAAGATTTCAAAAATTGTAGTAATTGATTGCTTTATATTCTTCGGGAGGGAGAAAATTAATTATTAGTATCCTATTGATTTTAGTTTTTGATATATCATATGTCTTTTAGTTATATTATGGAGTACTTTTAAGATATTATATTAAGAAAATATAAAATATTTTGAAAAACTAGCATTTATTGATAGGATTCTATTATAAAAAGAAATATAAAAAGTTTGAAATCGCAATTAAGGATCACTGCGCTCTAGAAATGCTTGGCGAAATTTCTGGCGTGGGAAAACTCGGCGGGATAATGCGCCGATTGGTGAGGACGAGGTTTCCACTTTAAAAAATTTAATACGAGATTACTAGCATTATTTCATATTTCTTTCTGGGGTTGAGGCAGAAGCGGGGAGTACCTACTAGAGGCGGGGCCGCTAACATTGGGTAGGCCCGGGGTTAAAATAAAGTCGAGCCGAGAGACGACTTGATCCTTGGAGGGGGTAAATACGAGTAGGGGCACTTTATCTCGGTGGATAAATCGACTTTCATAGTCAAAGGTAGGTTTGACTCTGCCAGTAGCAGAAGGCTGCGTGGCGGGGAGGTTTTAGGATCGGGGCCAGTGAGTGGTACTTTCTTCGATTAGAGCCCAAGGCATTCTCGTGGCGGAGTTCTTGATGAATTCTCCATTTGATCTGAAGAAAACGGGTAGAATTAGGCGTTCTTCCAACGAAGATTGGCTTTGAAGATTGATATGCATGATAGAAACTATCCATGAAATCGTGCGTCATATGAAGCGTAGTCATCCGCCGTTCTTAACCGAGACTTAGGTTAAGCTCGTCTCGGAACCTTGTGGGGTTGGAGTAAAGCATCCCGAGGTTGGCATCTCGTTGACCGTAAGAAGCATTGAGACATTTCTTTCTTTGGAGCCATTTCTTTTCCGTCGACCCGCCTCGGCGAGCCGCTCGGTTCTTCGGAAGAATCAGCTTCGTCTCCGCTTCTTCTTCTTTTGGGGAAAGGCCGTCTACGGTTGGGAAGCTAGACATCAAGTAAGTGGCTTGATGAGGATAACTAAGGCGACACGCCGGGTTAGGCTGGCGGCACAGCCAGGGGTAGTGCACACCGCGCCGAGCCGGGCGTGTTAGCGTTCGTGGTGGTGTTTCGGGATTCCCGATATACTGCGTCCAAAGGTCGAGCAGGCTTGCCGGCGGACCAGCACCGTCGTGCTTGAGTGGTGGGCCTTGACCATCTTTATCCACGGAACTAGCTAGAAGCAATCTCTTGGTCGAGCTTAAAAGAAAAGACCGGAAGCTTGACGGAACCTCGGGACCCTGCTAGTAATGGGAAGCGGAAGTGCGCTCACATTGCACCCGGTGAAAACCCTTTTCCCACTTTCATAATAATAAGGTAAGCTTCATAGGCTAGACACGATTGGAAATCAATGAAATTGATTCCCCACGATTGACCAAGTTTGGTTTTCACGAGATTAATGAAAGGAAGCTGAGCATTAGCAAAGCAGTGGGAGCTAGTTCATTCACTTTTAAGATAAGTTAAATGGTGATTAAAAACAAAAGTTCCTTTGTGTTTGATACATTAACTAAACTACATGAATGCGTGATTCATTCGTATAGTTACCCATTGACTGTATTTCCACCGGGCCGTTGAAATATATAATAACTACATGTATTGTATCCTCGATGAGTGAAAGTTAAATCACTAGGTTGGTCTATGCTTTCTAGAGAGGAGCATGGTGTTGATTACACCTCTTGAAGCCTAGAAACATAGAGTAGCCAAAGGCCTTGATGGGAATCTTGATAGTTAGGGGCGACAAGCGTATATGACTAATATGTGTTTTGGTCCAAGATTGATCACGTTAACTTTCACCTTAGTAGTCAATACCATGAAATTTGCCCGATGCAGTGGCGGGGAGGCTGGCATGACAGCAATTCATAGAAAGATATGTATATACATTGTCCTATGATATTTGATTAATTTAGAGTTCGACAATTCTTAGCCTACGATATATAACTATCATGTTATATGAGCTACATCTTTGTATATTACGGCGATGCACTTTTAGCGGGGATTATAACGGCATATGTTGGGTCCAGTGAAATATAACGATAGATGTTGATATATTGGGAGGGATTTATCCGTCCTTGATATCTGAGGAAGATCTCGAGGCCTCTCGCGCGGTTAAGTCTTGATTGGTTTATGGGGCATATAATGCTTGACCGATTCATACTCGAGTAAAAGTTGTGGGTGTTTCATGACACACACTTCTTATGGTTAGCCCTCACGACTAAGTCGCGTGATAAAGGTGTATGTCGTCCAGGGCAAGTGGGAGTGTTGGAAATCAATGAAATTGATTCCCTTTTATTATGCCCGTTGCGACAATTGTGTATCAATTCATTTACCGGGTTAGTTAAATGTGATTACTGGAACTTAGTGTTCACCTTAGTAATTGTATATTACTAGTTTGGGTTCTCATGATAATTTAAGGGGTTATGACGATTCTTTAGATCTTTTCATTAATCGTTATAATAATAGTAGTGGTCAATTATTATTATTATACAACTTACTATTATACGAGCTAGGAGTCACACACCTCTGATGACGGATTGGATTATATTTCATAATATAATTAAAGCTACATTTAAATTGAGAGTTGATTTTGTAATCCCAGCGAATATTCTCAGTGGGATTTTTTACATTGATAATGTAAAATAGAAATTGGATAGAATTAATTAATTAGTCAATTGAATTAATTCGATAGTTAGTTGAGCTCGTTAGTAACTTGTTAGTTACTATTAACAACTTGTTAGTATTTGATTTTATAGGTTTAGTTAAATTGTAATTTCATTAACTATTCGGTTGGGCTTTTAGGTTTGGCATATATAATCGAAACCTATTAGGTTCTTATAAGTTTTTGATTTATGAAATGAAAGAAAAACAAGCATCACTTCCTCATATGGCCAAAAATATCAAGGGAAGAATAGAAAATTCTTATAGCGATTTTTCATCAAATGAAACCCGTATTACAGCGAACACAAATGGCAAGGATTCAGCCTCTCACGGTGTGCAACCAACTAGAGCCTTGCGTTTGAAGTGCTGGCGATGGAATCCAAGGAGGCTTCGTGAAAGAATTTGTTGATAGGCTTCATTTGAAATCCTTTGTAAGTGCTCATTGTCATAATTGTTAATTATGTGTTTTTAGATTAATTTATATCATTTGAGGATCGAGGATAACATGAATTTGGTGTTTATCAAAATAAAATTCATACTAGATTCTAACAAGACCAACGTCCAGCGAGAGAGAGTGCTAGAAGCAATAGGTTGGAAACAAAGAAAACGCTTCATTAACTGCTTTTACCTTGCTTACTTGCCCTAGGAGTAGGAGTAGCGTAAGGAGTCATGAAAGCCCGATAATTTCCGGACTAACGGTACTAGCGATTATAAGACGGAACAACGTGAGCATAAGCTATAAGAAAACAGAAGGCAAATCGGCCCTTAGTTACAAAGCTCCAATAGAAACTAATCTGAGGAGAAACCCGTCATTTGAACAATCATAGGAATATAGAGCAGGGGTTCGAGGCCAAGTGACGTAGGTTGGGCTACAAAAATATCATATTCTAAAATAGGATGTAGGCAACACAAAGCCCGATGCGTTGAAACTCTATGGAATCTAAACCTCATTTATCCTCCTACGAGGCGTTACAAGGAATTTTGGGCCCCTGTCACGAGGCCCAGAGTTTCAGTTTAGGTTAAACCATAGGTGAAAAATAGCCTACAGGCTAGGCCCTATGAGCCTCGTAGATTAATTTAGGGGTTTATGAGAGAGATTGATTGATGGACCTAAGCTAAACTTACAAGATTGAACCTAAACCAAGCCTATAGCGTGAATTAAGGGCTTGAGTGGTTTAATCTACCTTGGGGAATGAAGTAGCGAGGTTCGATGGGACACGGAAGCCAGAGAGGTAGTAAAAGAAAGGAGGAGGCTTACCTCCCAGTTGATGAGTGTTGGATAGATTGTTAAGATCTCATTCGATGAAGCGATACCAGTTCTCGATGAAAGTGTCGTAGGGTTTTCTTGCTTAAGGAATGGGAGTAAGCGGTGAAGCTACTTGAAGGTATGATAGAAATGAATTCGCTAGTTTTGGGCAATGTTAGTAGCATATGAAAGAGGCTAAGAATCTCTCATGATGATGCGATCCTAAAGAAGAGAGTCAAATTAATGAAGATCTATGATAGGATAAGCGGCCATGGCAGTCTTGCTTAATCGAAGCGGGGAGAGAGAATTATTCGATCTAGTTTAAGCAGAGTACTCAATTAAATTTGCAAGAGGAGAAGATTTACATTAAGCCCAGCTGAGGGGGCGAGTTCAAGCCTTCTTTTCAATTACATCTGAGAATTCGGTTATGAGAGGTAAATACCGTTAACTGCTGTCCCCAGGGTAGAGATTCTGACAAAAGAAGTTATTTCAGCTCGGTATCCATTTGCAAGAATAATTAAGAGGGGTTGGTAGAATTCTATTACAAAGGAATGTAATTAATGATATATATTATGTAGATTTTATTTTTTATTTAAATTAAAATATTTCAATTTCCGCTTATCCTTATACAATCTGAATTATTCTTATCTTTAAATTTCGATCGACTCATAGTGAGTTGGCCGATCGAATTCTAAAGAGAATAATATATATATCAACGTGGTAACTTCCAAGCAATAATCATGGTTAAAAAAATAGTCGTTAGATCACAATATAAAGTCAACATAATAGGTTTATTGCACTAGAAAAATAAAAGAATATGCTTATAGTGGAGTATATTTTTCGTTATGATAATACTATAGCCACGTGTCACCTTATACACCTCTGCACCATATAGCCACATATATCTGCTAACTACTATAAAAAAATTGTTATTTCTTCATCAATTCAAACAAAAAAAAGATGGGGTTTAACGATGTTTTGAAGCTCTCTTTCCTAATGAGTCTCCTCCTCAAAATGCCTGGGGGGCTCATTTCCTAATAACAACCAAAATTTAGGGGGACAAAAATGCAAAAGTTGGAGTGTTTCCACCAACATGTAGTCGTATTGAGTGTCCCAAATATGATGTCATGTTTGCTAGTGCTAATGGCTTTGAAGTTAGGCGTTATAATTCATCTGTTTGGATGTCGACTTCTCCCATTGATGATATTTCATTCGTCGAAGCCACTAGAAATGGCTTTCTCCAGTAAGTATTGTAAATTTATGAAAGTCGTAGCTCATTCAAATAAAATCCAAATAATAAGCTCATTCAAATAAAACGAATTCGATTTATTGGTTGGTGAAAAATCCTAGTTAAGTAGCTCATTCAAATTTAGTCTAAAGATAAAGTTAATTTAATTGATTAGTGAAATGAGTTGGTTACATAGTCGATGTTTGCACTTCACTCTTGATCTATTCAGAAACAGTTTCCTTGTTATTAGAGGATAAGACTGCATGTTATTCCCTCTTGATCTATTCAGAAACAGTTTCCTTGTTATTAGAGGATAAGACTGCATGTTATTTGATCCCTTCATCCCGTTTTAACAGGAGTCTGAGACATTGAGGCATGTTGATAGTGAAATCAGTCGCTACATACATAGCTCATTTGAATTGAATTGACGTCGTTAAGTAGCTCATTCAAATTGAATTGAAAATTTTGTTTTTTATTGATTCTTGCAGGCTGTTCAATTACATTCAAGGGAAGAATGAGTACAATCAGCAAATAGAAATGACTGCACCAGTCCTCACTCAAGTGAAACCAAGTGATGGACCCTTTTGTGCATCATCATTTATAGTTTCATTTTATGTCCCTAAAATCAACCAAGAAAATCCACCTCCAGCAAAAGGGCTTCAATTGCAGAGATGGGGAAAAACTTATGTAGTAGTGAAGCAGTTTGGCGGCTTCGTCGCTGATCTGGAGATTGGTATGGAAGCTTCTGCTTTGTATGCAAGTCTTCAAGGGACTGAATGGGGTGACAAAGTTGATAGTGCTGAGAGCTACATTGTTGCTCAGTACAATTCTCCTTTTGAGTTTGCTGATAGAGTTAATGAGATTTGGTTGATGTTGCATTTCAAAGACTCAGACATGTAGGATCAACTGTATACATTTTAATTTCCTTTGCATCTGTAAAAATAAATGTCCAACAGTTGAAGGTTGGATCCTGTTAAATTACTATTACTGTAATTCTCCCGGGTTATAATCTTAATCGTTGAGATCTCAATCACATAAGATCATTCAATTGGAAAATGGCATTATGATGTATACTCCTTATCCAACTTTCTTGATTTTGGATGCAACTTGCGAGAATCTTCAACATTTACGTAATCATATTACCCCAATATATCAGATTAGTAAAAGGCACAAGGCATAATTATGTTGGAAGAGAACCACAACAAACAAAGATTTAACAAAATTTGAAACTTTTTTCCTGATTTATCTGCTGGTAGATTTTCCAATATATACATTACAGAAATGGACGATGCCTAAAAACAAAAGAAAAGTTGACACTTTTGGAACTAAAATGTGATTTCAAGTGCCCCCATCCAATATTGAAGCATTGAAAAGCCAAAAATGAGGCACAGCCTTGTGCCTTCCTAAACAACCATTAATAATATCACTTAGAATCCCTACAATCTACATTTCAATTAGTAATATTAATGTCCATCTAAGTGAATGTTCCCATATCTTACATGTATGCTACAATCAGAATCAGTACAGAAATCATTGGTACAAGAAACGCCATGCTGCTCTACACGGTCTCCCCTCCATTTGTTTGAATCAGCAACCAATGCTTTGCTTTCTGTGAAAAACCTTGTTTGTGGTTTGCTGCCTGAAAACATGCTACATGCCACCGTTCTCTGAAACGAGTACTCTGGTGCATAAACAGTGTTAAATATTGAAGAAATTGGATCAATGATGCCTGCTTCAGCATAATCCACTGTGCTAAAGGAGTCTCGAGTACTCTCTGTAGTGAAAGAGGCATCATCGGAGCTTGTGAAAATAGACCAGTCACTTGATGTAGCATCTGAAAACTCCATGCCAATTGACTCCGCATACGGTTCCACTGATTGACGTCTATTTCTATTCAGAAATTCTTCAGATGGGAAACTAGCATGTTCTTGAGTGGGGTCTACCCAGACATGGTGATGATTTGATTTTCTAAATTCCGATCTCGAAGACTTTTCAGCTCTTGATGGCCTCCTGAGTTCCTTATAGATGGTACCTTTCCTAGAGGACGTTCTTGGAGGGCGGGGTGATGATCTGTAAATGAAAACAACAGGTTTATAACAATAACTTTCAGCAAAAATTTATGTTCCCATTGTAAGACATTTTGCAACTCTACATGTTTATAATCTGAAAAGTTTACCTTACACTTACCTTGTGTAAAATAAGATATATGCTCCTTCAGACATCACCTGGTTGACTGATACAGGCTGGACCTGCCATTAGAACATGGCTTAAAGCATGAGAGACTGGTAGAATTATAATCAATTTGATGAAAGAAATTGCCTGCTGTGACCACCAAAACGCAGGTACATCTTTGTATTGATAACAATGTTCATGTAATATAGGCATAATCTGGCTGATATTGACCAAATAAAACTAAATGGTTGCTACAAAGCACAATTAATTCCAAAGGAGAATTATTTGTCTAGATTCTTGCAGGTAAGATATAAAATAAGTACACAGACCTTTTAAGGAAAACGTTTCAGTTAGAAAGGTATATCTCAGTCTACAGATAGAAGATGGAGAAAAGAGTTGCAACCATAAAGGTTAAAAAGACGAGAAGTATCTTGATAACAATTATGAAGTTTACATATCATCTGGAGAAGAAATAGAGACGTATTTGGTTTGCTGGCAACTATTTTCTGAACCCATCCCAGAGACATTACAAAGTCTATATTAAACAAACAAAGAATCAAAAAGGGTCAAAGAAAATATAGACACAAAATTATGCGTACACTAGATTTTTAGAAAGTTAAGTGAAAAACTGTATAAATCAATTATGGACCTTTACCAATAATCTCCATTTTGTAATAATGTTAGACAGATCGAGTCCAGATAGGACTCTGTCAAACAAATATGTCATGCCTACTCAGTTCATGAATTAGCCTATCAGGATAAGAAGCTTCCATAGCAGAAGAATTTACCTCACTATCATCGATTCTGAACCAGTTGCCTTGCAGATCTTTGACATAAGAGATATAATGCCCAGAGAAAGATGCATTCAGCGTATCCAGATGCACCACGACAGCGTAAAGCATGTATAATGGAGGGACGTCATCTGTCCCAGTCATAAATGGGATCATATTCAACATTTCTGGAAATGTGATGCATTTATTAATTTTTCCATAGTTCCCTTCCTGAAAGGAAGGACAACGTTAGGACATAGAAATTCCAAAACATGTAGATGAAAATAATCAAGAATCTGTCCAAGCTTGAAAAACTCCGAATAGATCTCTCATCACGAATTACTCGAACCAATTCATCCAAGAAGGCTGCAATGTTTTGTTATCTACATATCCACTCAAAATATGACAACCTGCTTCGTTTGATTTTTAAGGGACATAACATTTTCAGAGTAAAAGGCAGTAGGCCCTAGTTCCTAAGGGTTCTCGTTTAGGATGTGAATGAATTAATACCTGGAATCTTTTCAAGACAATGGTCAAGATATTAGGAGCCTCATGAATGCTCAATTGTTTCACTGCTCGGACGTATGTTCGGCACCTGAACATATATCAACTTTATAAAGCAACTCTTTTAAATATAAAATACAAATGAAAAAACCCGAGCATGCACAACAGACCTTCCACATCTATACATATTTTCCCCATCAAGATTCTCAGGACTGGTGAATTGTGTCAATGCATCTTCAAGAGTTTCAACCCATCCATATATTTCCAACGTCAAGTCCATTATGTTCTCATACCTCTCTGACTCGTGATGACATTTAAAACATTTGACCTGGCACATAAATAGAATCCATTGTATCACTATTTTGCAAGGAATCGAACGTTATAGTAATCAACATGACTTGGAAAGATTTAGATAACATATGAATGAATATGAGACACCTTTGATCTGAGGCGCCCTCCAAAAGTATGCTGAATGAAAGTTGTTTCCTGCAATTTGAGATCCACCGTGTTTTCTTCTCCTAAACCATCCAAGCATATTGATTGCATCGAAGCAACAAGAAACCTGAATCATGAGTTAGTAAGACAGATGACCCACTTTGAAAATAAATTTATAACATGCATAAAAAAACACAAAGTTATTTCTTCTGCGAGCTAATTAATCTACATTCAGCCTTTCCAAGCATGAACCTTCCAGACATATTGATTGCACTGAAGTGTTATAAACCTGAATCGGAGTTAGATTGATGACTCGTGTTGAGAATAGATTGATAACACATAAGTTCAACAATTCCTAGCTAATATTCCCAAAATAATGTTAAGCATGACGAGGATGGTAAAAAGAAACAAAACAAAAAATAATTGTTATAAAGAAGCGTGCAGGAAATGAAACAAAATGACTAACAATATCTTGAAAATTAATCATTAAACAATTGTCCCAAACCTCAAAAACTCATGAGCATCTTCCTGGCTTCCATCACCCATTTGATGATTAGTTCTCCTCACATGTGAAATTATTCTGCTTGGTGAAAGAGGGCCCCCACTTTGTCCCAATTTGGAAACATGCTGTTCAAGCTCACACATAAGACACCATTCTCTCTTGCAACCTTGCATGGAATAAAACGATAAAGTAGCACATTATAAATATATTTAGGAAATAACTACATATAGAGAAAATATGTATGCTCGTTGAGAATTACAAGAACTAGTGTGAGATCTTCGAAGAAGATAGATTGTTAGAGGCTTCGTGCAAGTCAGACACTGCAATACAGCATTTGCATAGCAACTGCGGAATAAACAAATAAACATTGTGAATACAAATGACATCAATGACCTTAAAAATACTTGTATACAATGTAGCATTGTGTTTTTCATGAAACCCAGACACTCCCTACATGTGAAATATGATGTAAAATTGCATGCAGAAAACAGCAAAAATTACTTTGGCATACTATACCTATTTCCACAATTTATAAGCCCTCTAGGTGATAGATCAAGAGCTTGATACTGGAAAAATCTGATGAAGTCTTCATAAGGAAATAGCATCTGTATTTCAACAAATCTAATGTGTTAAATAAATGGTTAAGCACCATATACACTGAATCAATTCGTTACACAGTAACATTTATACATGCATATAGATGGACACTAAAGATAATTTGGAACCGACCTTTAATTTCTTCTGTATATAGGTATCTGCTGAAGGATCTCGTGTCTCATTTTTTGGTGATTTCTTGAGACCAATCATTCTCATTATACCCTTGCTTGTAATCCCACTACTTCGTTGTACAGTGACAGAGTCATTGATTTGAGCAATCTCTGCATCAATAATATTCAGTAAGATGACAAATTATATAGAGAGTTCATTCAGACAAATAATACAACTACTTAATTCATCATCAGTGTGACCTTTATTATTCCTGTCTGAGTCATGTTCTCTTGGTATTTTCAATGGTTGCTTTGGATATTGATGGCCCTTGCTACCTGAAGAATCTGAAGCAGCCTTGGCCTTATTAAGATTTTTGGCCAAATATCTTTCAGGGGAATAATTCAAGTATGTCATTTCTCCAATGTTGGGGTTACAGCTGTTACGTAAGATTTCTCCATCAATCAGTTCCATCTGAACATCAAATGAACTCACGCCATGGTTCTCTGAATTTAATGATGTAGAGGTATCACAACAATATGTAGCATCCAATCGTTGATCACCTTCTTTTTGTAATGTATGATTTTCTTGTTCTGTGCTTTTAGGGCTAGAATGTCCATTGTAGCATCCACCAGAGTTATTGACATCGCCATTGGGGAGCTTAGACCTAATTTCTCTTGACTGGATTCAAAGTGAATATAAATATATTATTGGAATAAGCCACCATTTTACAGAAGTGTTGCCTATTAGAGTTGGTAGGCATTATACCTTTTGACGTGTGTGACCCTTTCTCGATGTAGTAGTGGCAGCACGAGCAACTCTTTTTTTACATGCTTGATCAGCACTACCTACAGTAGCTTCATTTCCTTTTCTGAACATGTCTTTACCTCCTATCTCACAGGCTTGTTTGTCCGTGTATCCTCTTCCAATCGTAGGAACTTCAGCATTCTCCATTGTCGCAGAAGCATATGCTGAAGTTTCCCAAGAGTGTGTAGCAAATTGAGTTTCATCTTCTTCAGAAACACTCCTAGATTTAACATTGCATTGGACCTTTTGTGCTTCCACAGTGTCACAAAAGGAGACATTGCCATCGTCTGGATTAGGCTTCTCAGATAGGCTACTAGAGTTGTTTTCCAGTAGCTGGCATTCATGCTTGTGAACTTGTCTCCAATGGATAATCTGACACTTGCCAGAACTGCATATTTTCCAAAATAAAATAGGTAAATAATTATGTTTCATAGCAGATGCAACATCCATCGCACTTACAAACACAGAAAAATGACTGATTGTTATTCCTTCATCTCATTCTGAAAATGATGATGTAACTAAAAGTTAATATCCTTGATTTGAGTTATGCTGCGTCGCTTTCACTTGACATGCAAATTGGGAATAAATCATACAAAAAGTTAGAAACAAATAATCTTGTGTAGAAATATATGATGTGATAGACAAGATCCAGAAGAGTTCATAAGTGAAGCAAATAACCTCAAATGAGCTTTAGAAAGAAAGAAAAAAACCTAGAAATGGACTTAATTTGTCATACTAGAATTGATAATTCGGAAACATTAAATAAAAGAAGGGACTACTGCTGATGGGAACTCAAGCACTAATTACAATTCTATACATCAGTAACCCGATTAAATATAAAAAGGAAAGAAAGAAAATAGAAACCCAACGACTTTTTGTCTAGAATCTCGACTCTTTCATGGAGTTGCGAAGGGCTGATTGTCAGTAGTACTTAACTACGTTCTGAAAGGAAAGGAAACAAAAGCAATCTGTATAGCCGTAATTTCCTTGGCATAATACTTTCTTTTAGTCAAAATGTAGACAACAAAAATACTTTGATAAACTTGGCATAATACTTTCTTTTAGTCAACAAAAATATAGACAAACAATTACCAAGCAAGATGTATTATGCCAAACATGAGTTACAAGGTCCTAATCATGATAGGTATACTGTAAAAACTAGCATACCAATAGCGAACAGACTTGCATCTTGAGCACCGAGTTGTTGCAGGGGCAAAACATCTAGCACATTGATGAATACCATTAGTTGGCCAAGAAACTACAGGTGTAACAATGGCTGCAATCGTTGGTTCTGGCACAAAAGCTTCTTGAAGAGCTTGATCAGCGAGCAAACTGGTTCTCTCTTTCCTTTGTGTAGCCTCATTCCACTTTCCAAGCAAGATGTATAGAACTAGAGGAAGAACAACAAAGACCAAAAACAGAATAGGTATATCGGTTCCCCTTGGCTCAAGCATGGCCAAACCAGCATACTCATGTCCTATCCCCGTGGACCCTATTTTGGAATGGTAATGACCCCTGGTCAAAACTATCCTCTACGACCTAGGCAGTATTTTGTCCAATCACAACAAATATAAATATGGGAGGTTCAGGACCTTCTAGTATATGCCTGAAATAAGAAGTGAATTCATATAATAAGGATAAATAAGCTACCTAATTAAGCTCTAATTATCAATATCCATACACACATCATAACCCTAATTAATCAAGTTGTTCTTTACATGAGTTACATGATATCTCATCGATTAACAATCTAACAATGAGACGGACCATCTGGTGTCATTGGCAGAAGAAAAAAGGATCTATTTTATTAAGGCACACAACAACCTTACAATGGTATCAACTGATATAAGATTTTCTAACAGCAAAAAAAGAGATGACTGTCTGCTTTTACTAGTTCTCGACCAAGAAAAATGTGAATAAACCAAAATGCTTAGAAACAAGAAGAAATAGGAGATTTATGATGTTAAAATGAGCTCCACCAACACAATGTTGAGTCACAAGAATCTCAAAAAATGCATCTTTTTTCCAAGGGGAAACATAAATTTATTATTGTAGCACACATTACAAAATCTAGCAGGTGGGTTTCTAAATTCCAATTGAAATGTGAATAATCTCCTCTATATGCTATAAAAATCCAATCTTTACCAAATAAACAATAAAACCCCAATGTTTACTATCTTTCAGCTTCAGATTTTTCAAAAAAGCTAAAGACCCACATCAATTAAACAAAAGTAAAGCAGTTACAAATATGCACACAAACTAAAATGAAGATTTTGAGGTGACATAAGAGTAAAATTGAGAAAACTATACCTTTTTTGTTGAGTAGAATAAAATGTCAGAAAACCCCACTACCAAATTAGATGATTTAGTTAACCCAGCTATTAGATACTTTAATTTCAGAGATGGTAAGTAGAACACATCAAAAATACCCTCTTTCTCTTTCACTCACTTTGCACACTTCACACTTCACATACAATCTTGTCTTTATCAAAGGGTAATGTTTCTCTGTGCTACCACACACCCTAAATCACACGGTAATAAAAATTATATGCCACGTGGCACTACATTATTTGATCACAACCTCAACAAAGGGACCAACTTTACTCGATAAATCTTGTTATCTTTTTGTGTCCATTCCAAAACATATTCTTTATCATTTTAATTACTTAAATTGAAAACTCTTCAAATGTATCGAAACATGTTAATGTAATAATTGATAATTAAAAAAACTCCCTAATACTAAAAACAGTAGTGTCAAAAGATAAGGCTTGATGAATAATGCCCCCACCCAGGTGCAAGATAATCATAACTTGATAAGATAAGCAAATGGATGGTAATGATTAGACAATCACAGGCAAGTAAAATGGATTCTTTTTTGGTTAACTTGCTTAAAAATGGATTCTTTATTTTGGGTAACTTGTTTTATAGTGTGTTCTTTACTTGGCTATCTTGGTTGCAATGGGTTTCTTTAACTAAGTAACTTGGATGCTTTATTTTGGTAACTTGTTTAAAAACAGCTTCTTTATTTGGATAACTTATTTAAAAATGTGTTTTATTAAGGTATCTTCATTAAAATGAGTTCTTTATTCGCGTCACATTTTCAAAAAAAATATTTCGTACCAAAAGATATGAATATCGAGTTGAATAACTATGTGATTGTTCCTTGTATGGAATAATACTTTATATCGGAATTAGAGTCGATAATTAATGGAACCGATAGTCGGGTTAACAATCGTCATGGTATTTGGTGGGTGATGGTGGTGGGATTCGTAGGAGTATAAGGTTTGACCATTGACCTGTGGGGCATTGAATCGAACATGTGAGGTCCAACCGTGGTATGTTTTCTTCTGGCTTCTATTTCCAATTACATGTTTTTCTTCTGAACTTGTTCCTAGCTCATGTCCAAATCTTCACTTGATTCATCAATCGGCTGACGAATTTAATGTGATGGGATTGGATTCATTTATTTTTGTAATACTAAGGTCATAGGTTAAAGCTTAATCCATCATGTAAGGATTAAGCTTCCAATCCCCCGGGTCCAAGGATTACCTGATTGAGTATTGTTAGAGTATACACCATTGAACATTAACCCCGATTCAAATAATATACTCTAACAAGTATAGAGATTAGAGGCTAGCTCAATATTGAACTACTTTTGTATATAAATTAAAAATTACATGAAAAAATATTTCGTAATTTACAAAATCAATACACTAACTACCAAATAAGTATTTTTTTTCATTAACTCACAAGTATTTTTTTTCCATAACTCCAAATGAGTCTAGATACATTATGTTCATCATAACTCAAAATGTACCTACCACTGGCACTGGCACTGATACATGGCCAATCCTTTCTATTCGCAATTTTACAAACCTAATTCATTCCAAAACAAACTTCCCCTTTTATTGATTCTAAAGTAAATTATTAAAAAATACTCGTACTACCTTCAAACTTGTGTTGTTTATTTTTTATAACCAAAATTAACCATTAAAATTTTAACTAACTTATATAAATTTCAGTCATATTAAAGGTAATTCGATAAAAATACTATCTTTCGACACATTTTTCACAAAATATTATACAATTTTATACATAATTTCAGTGTTAAATCTAAAAAATTTAATTATGAAAATTCAGAGTCGTACATTCTTTTAAAATAATTAATTAAATTATATTTTTTTATAGATAATTATCTTTTATTTAAGTGAGTTAATTTCTCCTCGTGATTCACGCTCACAAGAGATTCACCATGTATATTTCCTATCATAGTATTTGATGGACATGACATCACTATGATTTTAACACGATACAATTCATTTCATAAATATATACGTCAAAACATTAAAAATAGCTAATATAATAATGTCCTATTTTTAAAAATTTTATATCGGATTGACACTTCATATAATATCATTAATGAATATTTAATTTTATTACAAAACCAATACGAATCCAAGCCGATCTTGATGACGACCACTAGTTTGATAACACAAAGGAATCTATAGGAATCAGTTTTCAACCCAAACTCTTGGACTCGACAATCCTACAACTCTTCGATTCCGAAATATCATAATAAATAATGCATAACCACAATCTTGAGGATACCACCAGTCTCATCACCACAATGGATTCCGACCAACCACCACCACCACCAAAACCATACTGGAGATTTTCCAAGAATGACTTTTTCCCTGAACCATCTTTCAAGAATCTCAACTCCTACATGTCAGCACTCTCTCAAACTCCTAGACGCCTCATTGACCGTGTTCTTGATCGTTCTTCAGATGATTTTGAGTTGGTTGAGTTGAAAAAACAATCAGAGAATGATATGATCAAATGTTTAACATGGTGGGATTTGATGTGGATTGGTTTTGGCTCTGTTGTTGGTTCAGGCATCTTCAGTATCACTGGTCAAGAAACTAAAATTCATGCTGGTCCTGCAATTGTTCTCTCTTATGCTTCTTCGGGCTTTTCTGCATTGTTGTCTGTTCTTTGCTACACAGAGTTTGCAGTTGAGGTACCAATACTTAATCCATACTGCATCTTTACCATTATTGTCATAGATTGTAAAAGAATCTTAAAGTTCGATTTGGCTGGCTCGATAAGTCCGATTAGAGGTTC
This sequence comes from Lithospermum erythrorhizon, assembly GCA_019722365.1. NCBI lineage: Eukaryota > Viridiplantae > Streptophyta > Magnoliopsida > Boraginales > Boraginaceae > Lithospermum > Lithospermum erythrorhizon. The sequence continues at coordinate 516,800 of JADFUC010000789.1, read as the reverse complement.
GCTTTGATGTAGTTCGAGCTGACATTTTTTAGAATTTGAATTTTCGTGTTTGAATTTCGCACCATCAGTACTGAAGTACTGAACCCTGATAAGTCGGTATAGTTCGGCTCGTTCACAACCTATATGGTAGTGGTAGCATATAGTGGTAGTGTATATTGGTATATGGTAATCGTAGAATTATTAACTTGTACGGAGTATTTACCAAGTACCTGCTCTATAAGTACTAAGATTGATTCAGTAATAAATCACACATTCTGCTTGATCTTTTAGGTACCTACTGCTGGTGGATCGTTTTCTTATCTCAGGATTGAGATTGGTGACTTTTTTGCTTTCATTGCTGCTGCTAATATTCTTCTTGAAGGTGTTGTTGGTGCTGCTGGTTTAGGACGATCCTGGTCTTCTTATTTCGCTAGTTTGATTAATCCCAATCCTGATTTTATGCGGTTTCGTGTTGATGGCTTTGCTGAAGGTTTTAATATGTTGGATCCTTTAGCTGTTGTGGTTTTAGCTATTGCTAATGGGATAGCTATGTCTGGTACCAAGAGGACTTCTACTTTGAATTGGATTAGTTCGATAATGAGTTCTGTGGTTATTGTGTTTATCATAGTTGTTGGTTTTGTTCATGGCAAGAGTTCGAATTTGGTGCCCTTTTTCCCGTATGGGGCAGAGGGTGTGTTCACTGCTGCTGCTGTTGTGTATTGGTCTTACACGGGGTTTGATGCTATTGCTACGATGGCTGAGGAGACGAAGAAGCCCCAGAGAGATATTCCGGTGGGGTTGATTGGTTCAATGTCGATTATTAGTGTGGTTTATTGTTTGATGGCATTGTCATTGACTATGATGGTTAAGTACACTGAGGTAGATGTTAATGCTGCTTATTCTGTTGCGTTTGAGAAGATTGGGATGAAATGGGGTAAGTATTTGGTAGGAGTTGTTGCTCTCAAGGGAATGACTACTAGCTTGCTCGTTGGATCAATGGGGCAGGCTAGGTATACTACTCAGATAGCTAGATCACACATGATTCCCCCTTGGTTCGCTCTAGTTCATCCTAAAACCGGGACTCCAATTTATGCGACTCTGCTAGTAACTATACTTAGTTGCATTATTTCACTGTTCTCTAGTTTGGATGTCTTGTCGAGTATTTTCTCATTTAGCACACTATTCATTTTCATGCTAATGGCGGTTGCGTTACTTGTTCGGAGATACTATGTCAAGAATGTGACTTCCAAGAATGAGTTTGTCAGATTCCTTGTGTGCTTGTTTTTAGTTGTTGGATCATCAATCGTTATAGCAGCTCTTTGGAATTGCGGGAAGAGAGGGTGGATTGGTTATGGAGTTGCAGGTTTCTTGTGGCTTTTAGGCACCGGGGGAATGGCTTTAATGCCAAAGCAGAGGGCTCCTAAAGTTTGGGGTGTTCCTCTTGTCCCGTGGTTGCCTGCTTTATCAATTTGTACCAATTTGTTTCTTATAGGATCTCTTGGAGCAGCTGCATTTTGGCGATTCATTATATGTAGCGCAGTCATGATAGTTTACTATCTGTTTGTTGGTGTTCATGCAACCTATGATATGGCTCATAGTCTTCCAGAAGTTCAGAATATGGAAGATGGTAAACCAGATCCCTAACAATCATCTTCGTAATCGGGTATGATGTCTTAAGCAACTGTAATCCTCGAGTATAGCTGAAAAGATATGCCAATTTCCTTGATCATATGTTTCTCACATTTGCTTGATTATAGCACTACGTAAATCAAGTTTCTTCTATTTTTATCATTTCATGCTATGAAGAATTGGGTAAGGTTTGAATTCTTGATGGTGCATTTGCATTTGATAATACACTTGCTTGTTATGAGGAACTGAATCAAGTCAAGGGCAATATGATATACTCCGTATATGTTATTCAAGCAGGGATTACCATCCGATTCATACACAATAATAACAGGTATATGTGGAATACTGAATGGTGTTTGTTTATATTACTATTTTTTTTAAAAGAATCAATTAAATCATCGTTTGAGTCTTTGAATGTACTAAGGGACTCTTCACTCTTACATTTCCTTTTCTAAACAGATTAGTGCATCATTTCATTAACACAAACAAACTCGTAGATGTTATGGAAATAATGGATGTCTTGCTCGGTGACACCAAGCCGCTCTCGCTGCAATGTGCCAGTTTGCATAGATTGATGAGAAAGAAATTAAAGATACTATTACTGCTCAAGATTTACTATACGTATCAGATCTCAGTTCTTCTATAAATAAAAGATCAGAATGATTTCATACCAATCAATAAAATCTTATATTATTTCTTTTTCTTATTTTTGTCTATTTACATTGTTTATAGCTATATTCATAACACGTTATCACATGATTAATCTTTCAACCTGACGCGACATACACAGTTTAAAAATATTATTATAGGTTTGGCCCGAGAAACGCAGATTATTCTGTATATTATTTGACGCCAAAACATTAAATTTCAAGATATGCACATATATTATGAGTAAGTGCACCTCTCCAATTGATTAAAGCGTATTTCAAATTGTAGAATTGGGCGAATTTTATCGTTGTCATATTTAAGTGAGTTTGTATTAGCTTACTTCCATGGTTTATTGAAAGAGTAATAGCTAGTAAGTAGTATATGATTTTTGATTATACTTTTGGATCATATTGCCCATAGAGAAGTTGATTTGTAATACGTATCATTATTGTTTACATACGTAGCTTCGCAGATCTAATAATCGACTCACTAGTATAAAATGTTAAAGATGATTAGTTTGATTAAGTATTAATAAGTAATTTATGAAATAGACCGATATTGCATTACATATAATAAACTTATCATTAGATTTATATATTTTATATGAGTCGAGAAGACAATTACCAAATGTTTAAGTCCTGAAGACTTATTAATTTAATAAAATTAATTTTATTAAATCTATGCACTTATTATGATTCGTTAATTAGATATATATTTGTCTAGAAGACATGTATCAATCATCTAAGTCTCAAGACTTATTATATTTATATATATATATAACCTGAATTTATCAAAGACGTGAATTATTAATCGATATATTTGTACGAGTATTACGCTACATTTGGTGATATATTATAAAGCATTTGGTAAGACCACGAAAAATATTTATTTCCTACTCTTATAATCTCACAACTACCTATAAGCATTGAGAAGTCGGAGAAAATTTAGGTTATTATTAGTCTAGAAACTAATCCACAAGATTTGTAATCATAATAAATTGCTTTATAATTAAAGACTAAAATTTAGATTATAATTGGCCTCGTACATTAAATATCTTTTGAACCTTTTACTCAATTTAAGCAAGTACGAATATGAAAAGATTAAAGGCTTAAAAAATGATAATCATATATATTAAGTACTTTTAAATATTCTTTGAAGAATACGTGGAATGCCCTCAATGTTTTCAAAGAAAATAATACTACAATTCACTTACGAAGCCTCGACCACTCATATAATTAAATAATACGTATCTCAAGCATACTTAATTGAGCCTTATAAATTTGATTACTAATGATTTCTTCAAGGCTTAGAAGTACTTTACAAATGATATCGGTCGAGTACGTGAACCATCCGAGATAAGACAAATTGCTTGAGTATATGTAATAACAATACATACCACTTTTTAAAAGAGAAGAAAATTTTCTTTATATATGTGACACAATACATACCACTTTAAAAGAGGTTAAAATTTTCTTACTTCGATAAACTGCAGTAAACGAATATTATCACACATGGTAGTGTTGTAAAATTAATCGAGTGCCCGAAAGAGCCAACATATCATTGGCGGACAAATTTAATTCTCTAATCATATGAGGTCATGATTATACACTGCCTATACTAAGTTCTCGTTAACGAAAGATTTTGCATTTAGCCAGCCCCGCCAAGACACCTATCTTCCCTTTAACTTACCTCGTATGATTTTCAATTTCCAATGCGATCGCCACCAACAACATTGATAAAGTTAAGAAATAGTGCTTACAGATAGCGCAACAACTCATATCATTCTAAAAGATAAGACATATTTTCTTTTATCTAATAACACAAGTGTCGAAATATATTACAATACCAAAGAAATGCTAAGAAAATCAATTAAACGCTTCCTGAAAAGATAATGTGATCGCGCCTCAAAAATATGTATTCAAGATGCACCATATTATTTTAAGTCTCGAAAAGAATCTAAATGGGGCTTCAAAACATATTGCCAAATTGTCTACCACATCAGTATTGGGTCAAAGTTCAAGGCCTTTGTAAGAGCTAATATTTGTCAAAAGCCAGAGCAAAATCAATCAGCTTCCTACAGCCTAATACGTTGTTACCCGAAGTAACAAATATATTTGTATATAAAAATACACTTTTGTCAAACCTTAAGTTTGGAGAATTGCGAAATTTTATTATTTGGCATAACCGTTGTACCATCCTCGTTAGTTACGACGCGAAAGAATAATCAGTATTTAATCGAGACTCATCGGGAGGAGTCAATAACCAAGAAATTACACTTACGCGAGCTTTCACAGAACTCCTGCCGATCATGAAAGACGCTGAATTACATGCAATACCACCGATCATCGGGGAAATGTTACACTCATGTAGTAATACTTGTTCTCGCATTATGCCAAATTATTATAAAACTCCCCACATAGTTGGTCAATGTAAATCACATATTTTACCCTCCAGCTATTCAAGCAAGATTATATATTCTCGCATTACGCACAAATGATGAATTTTAAATGATTATTATAACGCGTAAGGTATGTACATCAATATACTTGAAAATACAAAATTGACATTAACTTATCAAGTAATTTTTCATTTGCGGATATATCAATGCTCTCAATATCAGTGGGGGAGAATAGTATACACCAAAAAATGTAATTATCTCGAATCAAATATCCTCATATTAAATGATCCTCAAAATGAATAATAAAGTTATGAACTCAGTTCAAGAGAAAATATGAATACATTTATGAACTAAAAGCTCACTACCAAATAAATTCCCACCTCAAAGATAAGAATTTAAGTCTTATATACAAATAAACACTCAAAATAGAGCTGAGTGTTCCTTGAAGAACCGTTGTAAATGATATAGTTCCGGGGCCATCCTTCTCGCTTGACGCGAGTACACCTCCGCTGGGTTGACAATGTGAGCAATCCATCCAACACGCATAACTCTCCAAGCCCTAGTATCAGTGATTTTAACGCCAGCCCATTCTTGCCTTCCAAGCAGTACAAGCATCCCGGCCAAGACAAAGGCCGAAATGGGATCCTCCTTCTCCGAAACCTCCATACACAGCATTACACCGATCTCACTCTTATAAAGAAGAGCGCCTCGCCTCGATACCACCGAAATCGTAATCTACCACGAATAACAACGCGACGTACCAATGGTCAATGACTCTGGGCTACCAACAAGAGTCGTGGAAAAAGAAAACTACTCAAAGAAACACACGCTGCAGAACTAGCCTCACGCCAAAAGTAGCACCTACGCCCTGGGAGGCGTCATTTCAATGGGCGATTCCAATACGATCAAGCACTTACAATAGGTCTTACTCGAACGCTCCCCCATTCTCTTCGCCTCTATTCTACCCAATCCGAAATCAACGTATAAGTCAGTTCCCCCGACTATAACACTCCTTATCTTTCACTACACACTAATATCTCTAGTATGCGGTAAATTACAATACTTTTCGCTAGAATAAAACCTGTCAGTAATCCGTGTCATGTACATTTGTACAAAACTAACGGAGTTTATAAGAGCACCGCATATCTTCGCCCTACACACTAAATCCTCACAATGCTCTACGCTTCAATACAATACGCATCACACTCTTGCTTTCTCGCACTCGGCTCTGCCTACACAAATGAAGCCATAATATAACAGAGACACGCGACGCTTATAAGAATATTGCTATAAATGTAAACTTCCATTTTATACATAATAAATTTAATCCTCTTTCCTTCTCAAGAAATAATAAATGTTTCTACTAATATAATCTATTTATTTTGTGACGCGTATCTTTGCTTTCGATTACAAGCACGCCCATGTGCTCCTCCATCAAATCATATCTTCTGGTGATCCTCCGAGATCCTCTTCAAGATGCCAGAACAAAATTCGCATATCGACTTCGACAGGCTAAGTACTATCCGCTGGGCGATCGGGCTGATCGCGACAAAGATTTAAACACTTGACCAACTATAATGCACTAACACTTTCTTTTAGGACACTTGACTGACTTGGTATCAAAGTGATTATGACCACAACTTCTATAGTACTGGTACATGGCAACAATTCACATGGAGGCTTAACCTCACTTTCTTCAGGGGTTGACGACGTGGAGTCCATAGCCGACCACCACACACAATTGCACCACCAATTTTTTTGAATTTTTTGTTCGTTTCTTTATTTCCTTCTCAATGTAATACATATTTTTAAATTTTTGAGAACTTTTGGTTTTCAATTAATATTCTCGTAGATCAAGTTATAAATCCTCATATTAATAAGTTATGTCTCCAAGTAAATAATAGGTTTATTCATAATTACATCATTTTCGCCTATATTTTAAAAAATTAATAAACGACGTTATTTGAAAAGGAAAAAAATTTAATCAATTGGTATTCTGGGTATGGCTATGGTGGAGTCTCATCACTTATATGGACAACCGCCGGCCCGCCGTCCGATTGGTGTAAGGATAATCTCATCAAGCCTGGATCTAACTCGTCCGTTCGTACAATGACTAAAGTTATTTGATTCATCATATTATAGTAATATAGGCCCCGGCTCCAAAATTATGGCATCAAAATCAAGGTAATTAAGAAAAGATCATTTCACTTTTGACGATTAAGAATCTTCCCCTCACATCTTTTCTCTAAAACAATCAAACAAAAGCAATTCTTCAACAAGAAACCACTCCCTTTTGAGAAGAAATAATCATATTTTTGTGATTTTTCTTTCCCTTCAATGTTTCCCTTTATTTTAATAATTTAAAGTATTAAATTGCTAATTTAATATTTTTACACAGCTTAGTATAGTTTTCTTTTTATATTTCATTTGAATTAATATTCATTTTTCGATATCTATTTCCAATTGATAGTAATTTTATGGATGCAAGTTGTTCCTACCAATATATACTTCAGCTTTACGAAGCATGTATATCATTAAATATATTTGGTGACTTTGAGGCAGTTTACATTGAGATAGCTTTCTGAGGGATATTTGTATTTAATTAGACAGAATTTTCTTTTCGATATCGAGCATGATTCTACCGCTTTTCATCCGACACTATCTTCAAAGTAAGATTTCTACGTTCAATCAAAAAAGTGCCCCCTTATTTAATCAGATCTATAATACTCCCCATAGCTTTATAAATAAATATTAATCATCGCTTCAATTAAAAAATCGAAATAATTAACATATTGGATAAAATCTTCCAGATTAAATTGGCATACGAGAAAGTTTTTCAAAAGTTATCATTATTGAATCATCCGTGTGACCGATAACTCCCGAGCCTTGACAATATACGAAAGAATGATAGTCGAACGACCCAATCATTAATCGAAAGTCACTTTCAGAAATTTATTACTACCTAAATTGTTTATGAAGAATTATTCCCATTATGGTTGCAATTATCAGTACAATCATTACATGACACTATTAGATCTTATACCATGATTGCCTCCTTTAACAAAAAAATGCCAAATACGGAGTAACAATTTTACTCACCATTTTCTTATAAACACGATAAGTATCAAATATTTGTCATTAAAATTATCAATGAATTTGCAGTTTAATAGTGTTATCCTATCAAGGCTCATACACGGTGTGTCACAACTATTCTTTATTAATTTTCCGGGATGCAGAATTCTCATGGCGCCTCGTGACGCAGCATGATTGCCTCTCTCTCTCTACATTTATATTCTCTGGGCTGCTTCAAATGCATGAGGACCTGGAATGTCGATCCGCCTCGGGAAGGTTCCCCAGACGAGGGATTTTCAAGGTCTTCTTAGGCGCATCAAGCGAGCACGAGTGGTTCTGCTTCCGTCTCGCCACCTTCTAAGCCACTACGCTCGTGCCGACTGTCTACCGGGTAAATTGGGTTCCATTCTCCGAGGTCTCGAGATGCTCTCAAGTACCAAGGCCACGGTAATCGAAGTCAGACGCAATCACTCCAAATATAAAGTTTAAGATTAAATAGACAGAAAGCAGAATAGAACGAAGTAGTATTTAACATTACCTTTTAATGGAGCATAAAACGGGCGGGGATATTTATGGGTGAGAGTTCTCAAAGTGTCTCTTGCTAAGGATACAAAGGTCCTCCTCCTCGATCGATCAATCATATCGCTGGGAAAAAGGCTTCTTTTTGTCTTCATTTACCCGCCATTTGGCCGGGCTTCAATAGAAAGTTGTTATTTATATCATTTTCTATATTCGATTATTTATAACAACGTAGTTTCGTCATTGATAAAAAAATCATGAGTATAAAATTCAAAATCGAAGTATAAGCTCACGAAAAGTTAATAAATTTATCTTTAAAAATATTTACCTCAAATGTGTAATCATATAGAGAATAATATTAAGTACTTCCTCCAACTGAAATATAAATCGCTTAATCACCTCATTTTATTTAAATTATAAGTCGCTTAACTTATCTTACACCATATTTTATTTAATATACCCTTAATTAATGAAACCAAATACATTTCCCATAAATAGTAAGATAATAAAGTTCCAATTTTAAAAATATCTTAATTAGGATGGTAAGTTATAAAAAATAAAAAAGAAATCCTTGGATCATTAATTATTATTAAATTGTCAAATGTTCATTATCTTAAAACAAGAAAAACAACATAAGCTACTTATATTTAGTATCGAGGGAGCACAATCAACTTCATTTAAATTTTAACTATCACATATACAAATTAATTGTATATTTATTTGGTCCTTTATAATAAGACAAGCCAGGCTTATTATTGATAGTTACATTATTGTTGATTAATTCCTAAAATTCAGACAAATATTACAGCATTTGGCCCCGACTTCGCGACTAATGTAAAGTTAGAAACTTTAGGTCCATATTGTGGAAATATTATCGGGGATTATTTTTACAAATGTTTATCATATAGAAGATTGGTCTCCAAAAATGAAATGAATGTTACAAATTGATCCGAATATGATGGGCATACTCTGTTTAATTAGGGCCACCCACAACAATTGATATTTGATGGTGAAAAGTGTCAACATTTACACACAATAGTAAACATTTGAGAAATAATGATGACTCATACTTATCAAAGAGTAATTCAAATGTTTGAAATATTTTTGACAAGTACTCTATGGGGAAAGGCAAACATGGTAGCTCTCTTCATGCTTTTGTGTTCACGAGGTCGGCGAGGATTAATTATCCCTTGCGTGACATTTTTTTTATTGGCTCATGCAATTTATATATTCCACCAATATTTTATTTGTGCTTTTAGTAAATAATTTTTTAATACTAAATTTTATTTTTATATCAATATTTTTTATTTTGCAATATCTATAAATAGATATTAGGTTTGTATGATTTGAAAAATATTTATTTTTTTGGCTATTTTCTCAACTATTTTTATAAATATGTTATTTTTGTGTGTTTTTTCAAAATTTATGATTGTTATATTTATTTTATTAATAATATCATGTATTGTGTGTTTTTATTATCATTTATTTATTTTAATAAATTATTCTCTAAATTCCACTTTAATTGCTGGTTAATTTTTAAAATCAACTTTTTGAAAATCAATTATTAATTATTTATTATTCTAAAAAATATAAAAATTTATATAATTGACTGCCTCTTTTAAAATATTTTCATAATATTAAATTTTTTAATTTTTTTAATAATATAATTAAAAGAGTAATTAAATATCAAAGATTTATGTCGATATATGAAAATCAATTAAAATATATTGAGGAGTATAATATTAATTAAAATATTGAAAAAATAATTATAATAAAATAAATCTTTATTAATTATTATATTACACTTAAATAATAACCAATAGCTAAATAATACAGAGTATAAAATATGAAAAGAGAGATAAAGAATATAAATCTGCAGGATATATGCTTAAGTGGATTTGGAAGAAGTTATAAAATCAATTATTATATTTAAATATTTATTGACGTAGAGAATATAAAGCTTATCGAAAATATTCACGACGCGAAGTTAAATAATTACGCGATATAAAATAATTATTTTTTGAATCGTTGAGTGATGTAGGTGATCATAGTACAACAAGTACTCCGTAGTGTTTTCACCGACAAGTAAAGAAACGAATAAGAAAGTTCCACATCAAAGATGTGAATTAGAGAGTGTGAAACATCCACGGTTCAAGTGTTGAACAGGTGCTAGCGCCATGCCTTTGAACACGCAGCCTACAGAATCTACATGAATGTTGAGAAGCACAAGTGAGGTGGCAGAATGTACAGTACTCAACTTAAAAGATTATGACAACGAAGTGATAGGAATGTGGTCAAACGCCTCTGCATCCAACCGACTGGGGAGATACTATTTCTACATATCCATATATTAGGGCAAAGTCTATTTCTAAGATTAAAATAAACAATAAACATTCTGTACACCTTATATTTTATACATTTTTATTATTTTCACACATTAAATACTCAAGTATCACGAAATTAATTTTCATTTCAAATGTTAGTGGTCTCTATTATCGTAAAGTAAACGCGGAATTATTATTGCTCATCTTCGAAAAAATGATTTAAATTTCTTTAAGTTACGTCTCAATAATTATTTAGTAGATTGCTTGTTTTAGTTAATGTAAACACTCAACAATTTATATATGATAAAAGTTTATAGCTTTTATCTTATACTCCAACAACAATTTCAATTCGTGTTTTCTGTTAAACAATGAAATATTGAAGATGGATATAGTATACTCCGTAAATAAAATGGTTATACCGACCAGCTACCAGAAATTGTTCAAGTGCCGGCAATAGATCTTTTCCAATTTATGAATCAATTATTGAGGTGAAGTATGATTAATCACTAATAAAACCATCCACGTGGAAGGTTACCGACATGTTCAAGATAACTAAGACCTTAATCTACATGGTCATGATTATAATTTGGATAAGGGTCATTGTTCATTGTATCTAATCAAGGAATCAACCAAAGGCGTTCGCTTCAATAAAAATATGTTCTAAATGCTAAAATGGATAACAAATTTATTGTTTGTTTTTGTATGGTGCTTTATTATCTCTCGTACTTCATCTATCATACCTTTTTTGGGCAAACATGAAAGAAATGTAGTATTATTAGTATAATGGACAATTTTAATTAATTTAACTTATAGTCGGAGTTTTTTAAGTTGGTTATTTTAATTTAGAAAATTTAAATTTTAATACTTGTTTTTTTAGTTAAAATAGTTGTCATCTTACATTTCAAATATACTTTTTTACTTTTTCTTGTTTTATAACATATATAATTTTAATTACTTATCATTTTACATTTTTAATGTACTTTTTGACTATTATTTATTTTCCAAATTTTTATGTATAACTTTAAAAAGAGAAGTAAAAAAAATTTGAAGGGAGTTTAAATTTTTCTGCAAAATAATAAATGATTACTTGAATTGATGAACTAAAAATGAATAGACTCCTTATGTTTAAAATTTATAATCTACCTAACTTATAATGACATAAGACTCTTATTTATTTTTCATCTCACGTAGCTTAGAGCAAAATGTTTAAATTCACTCTGTTCTTATCTATGGAGGCCGTTTGACTAGCTTATATGTAAATATGGATCTTATAAGTGATCAAATTATAACTTTTGTTACATTTTCTTGGATAGTATTGAACTTATAAGGTGTAATATGTAAACGACATACAGTATAAGGGCAAAATCATATACTATAAAAAGTTACCAAATGTTGAAAGATTAACTTTAGTAATATACGGAGTATACTTTACCAAAGTGAAAACAATGAAGATATACTCATCAAATATGTGCATATTTGAAGATTACTTTGGTAATATACTTGAAGATATCCACCTCCTCAAGGAAACAACCCCACACACCCTACCCCACCCCCAACACAAAAAAACCTATAAATAGTCGAGCAACATTTGTGCTCATCTGCCTAGTGCTAAAAAAACTACTCCATAGTTATCCACACCTTCATTGCCTTCTAACTTCTCAATAAAAAAGCCATCATGGTGGTATTATCCAAACCAGTAATTGAACACTACTCACTAGTCAAAATTTCTAAATCCCAAACACTTTCCCCTTCTGGTACTCCAATTATAGACCTTTCAAAACAAGATTGCAAGTACCAACTTGTAAAAGCTTGCCAAGAATTTGGGTTCTTTAAAGTAATAAACCACGGTATTCCAAATGAGTTCATATCAAAACTTGAAACTGAAGCTATAAAGTTTTTTTCTTTACCCCTTTCTGAAAAAGAAAAAGCAGGACCAGCTTCCCCATTTGGATATGGAAACAAAAATATTGGACAAAATGGTGATGTGGGTTGGGTTGAATATCTTCTTCTCACAGCTAATCCTGGGCTTCATTATGATAAGTTTGCTGCATTTTTTGGTGTTTCCCCTGAAAATTTTCTGTAAGTTTCAAGAAACCAATCCTTTTTTTACATAATCAAAATTTGTAATTCCTCCTTCCTATAAAAATTGTCTAGTTTTGACCTTTTCAAAAGATTATTTCAATACTAGTTAAAGTCGATTTACTTCCTACATGTAAAAGTTGGTCGACGGGACAACTTATGAAAATAAAAAAAAGTTAGTAGACAATTTTTGGTGGAATGGAGAGTATTATTTATGATTTTTGTTGTAATGATGTGAATGATCCAGTATCGTAATAATACCAGCAAAAGAATGTTCTCATGTACTTCCAGACATATTCTTACAATATTATTGTTTCCAGATATGCTGTAAATTCTTACATCTCAGCAATAAAGGAAATGGGGAGTGAAATACTGGAATTATTAGCAGATGGATTGAATATTCAGCCAAGAAATGTGTTCAGCAAACTAGTAATGAATGAACAGAGTGACTCTGTTTTCAGGGTCAATCATTACCCTCCATGTCCTCAGCTTGGAGATTTGACTGGCAAGAATTTGATTGGTTTTGGAGAACATACTGACCCTCAAATTATTTCAATTTTAAGATCAAATAATACTTCAGGACTCCAAATCTCATTGAAAGATGGAAGCTGGCTTTCAGTACCTCCTGATCAAAATTCATTCTTTGTCATAGTTGGTGACTCTTTACAGGTACATTACAATCTTAATATTTTTCTCATTTTTGAATCATATTTTCTTCTAATGGATAAAGCTTTAAGAAGAAGAAAAGAACAATAGGGTATGTTGTTTAAGTTTTACTCATTCCGATTCATATTCAACATCATCACATATTCTAATGTCTTTAAAAAATCGCCTAAACAAGGTAAGAGGTTGGGATAGTATGCAATTGGTGTATTTCGGTTTCTATACTAGTCCTTGGAGCTTAGACCATGAATAGTAGTTCTACATTTTTTTTCAAAGTAAAATAGAATGAATACTAGGAATTATGTAATACGGAGTACTACGTATATTCGATTAGCAATTTAGCATAGAACTATAGAAAGATTTTACCTCACTTTGAATGAAAGAAACTATGTAGATCCCTTTGATAAGGACATTTAGGGTCACTATCAGTTTTTAATATGTTCATATATAATTTAATTTAATGTGTTATTACAGGTTTTGACGAATGGGAGGTTTAAGAGTGTACGGCACAGGGTTTTAGCCAATGGATTTCAATCAAGAATTTCGATGATTTATTTTGGAGGACCACCTTTGAGTGAGAGAATAGCCCCATTACCTTCATTGATGAAAGGAGAAGAAGACAGTTTGTATAAGGAGTTTACATGGTTTGAGTATAAAAGATCTGCCTGCAAAACAAGACTAGAAGATAATAGGTTGGGATTGTTTGAGAAAATTGCTGCCACATAACGTTTGTCTCAAATAACTAGTCCAACAATGGAGATGATGATTGCTATCTAGATAGCTTTTAGTTTAGTTGTTCAAATTCAAAGATAATGAAAATCGTGTAGTTTTTTGTGTTTTGTTCTTTTCTACTCTCCTTTTCTCCGTCTCTCTTTGTTTTTCTCATTTTTTCGTTCATATAATTGAGATGTATTAGATACTTATAAGGGTCCAAGCATGGTGTTTAGAGAGTAAAGAATATAATTACTATATTAATTACAAAAAAAATAAAAATTAAATTTCCACTCCATTAATTTCACTCACACGCACTTTCTCCCCAAAATTTGATTCCCCCAATTTAACCCCTTTCCCTTTTCCATGAAATTTCTAATTCTCTCACAAAACTCCTTAATTTTGCTCATATATAGAATCATATGAATCCAAAAAAAAAAAAAAATTCTCACAAATTCCCTAATTTCGAAATACCAAAATTACTCAAAATCGGCCCCAAATGTCCTAATTTGCCACCTCAAATAATTTTGCCACAAACAAGAGAAAACCCCACAAGATTTGTAAAAATAAATTTCATTAGCATCAGAGCATTTGATGACAAAAAGTTGAAAGTATCAACAAAAACGCGAAGATAATGTAAAAACAAAAGGTTTTTTGGCCATATTTCAATTATTTAGTATGAATGTTAATTGAAGTGAACGCAGACATAAAGCTTCAAGTGTACGTGTTTAAGACATTGATGAGATTTGTTTTTGCTACTCCAATTCATGAGTTTTAACTTTAAGGATTGTTCGGTTTCAGGTCGTTGGGTTTTTATTTCTCAGAATAAAAAAGATCGACTAGGTCAAGTTTACGGTGTCTTTTGAAGTTGTTTTGTTATTAGAATATTGTTTAGTTATTTTTTGCCGGCAAATTGAGCACGTTTGAAGTTTTTTGGATTACGTGGGTCAATTTATAAATAAAGAATCGATTTTTGAGGTCGTTTACGGTGTATACTTTTGTTTTTATGATCAAGTTATTGTTGATTTCTTTATTATTGCTTTGTTTAAGTATATCCTCATTATTTCAGGTCGACATTAAAATTTTAGGCTTAATGAACTGTTTATTACTTTCGCTTTGCATGAATCTCTGCTTCGATAAATCGCGCTAACTTTTAACATCAACGCAATATGGATAATTATGTGTTTGGAATATCATGGGTTGTTTTATGATTAATGTCGATCAATATTATGTTATGCGTACGCGGATTTCAATATGTATTAAAAGAATACATCGATACGCGTATTCCATTTCATTATGAATTTCATCTGTTGTTATTCACATATAGTTTCTCTAATACACTCGCTATAATGTCAGTGGATATCCATTTCATTCTAGGAAATACACAGTAACCTCTCATACGCAAGATTCATTTCTTATCAAATTATGACGCAACACGCACTATCAGGAATCATATTGCTGGTCAATTCACATTTGTACTTTTATTACGCTGCATGCCCATGTATGTTTCTTTTCGCTAAGCAAGTATGCATTTCTTATTATGATTTATACGAATTTCATTTATCGTTATTCACATATAGTTTCAGAATACACTCGCCTATACCGAGACGGTATCCATTTCATTCTATAAAATACACACGTAAACCTTGTGGGTATCCATATTTATCGGCAAATATCCAATTATGATGCAAATACGCATTATCGCGGAAGTCATGAATCGCTCTTATCGTCAATTTGTTATTTTTGTACTTCTATTACGCCGCATTTCCATATATGTTTCTTTTCATAAGAAGCCATGTGACTTTTTATTATGTCAAGATGCATCTACATGTTTTATCATAATTTGTAATCTACATGTCGCTTCCAGCTACGATATTCATATCAGAAAAAATACTACAAGCAAAGGTGCTTTGGTATTAAAAAAATACTACTCCGCGCCTACGATATTCATATCGTACCTAAAATTTATTGTTTTAATTAATCGTGCTCCAAACATGTTTCCCATTTAATAAGAATGTAAAATGTTTATTTAGCTTTTTAAATATTTAAAATACTAAATTAATAAAGTATAAAACGGTATCGAATACATGTACAAAGCTGACGGAAGAGGAATATTCCAACCGGATGTAACTGACATGTGTGATCTAATTCAATATTTAGTTTCTCAGATTGTTGTATGTTAAATGGCAAAAAGAACATCACGCGGCCATGGTGTGTAAGAAATAGGAGAACGATGAACAAAAAAAACTCATGAAATAACTAGACATGAACGAATTTGGTAGCTTGTTGTGACATTTATTTTTTTAGTTATTTTTCTTTTTTATAATACGATATCACTTAAAGTTGATTTTTTAGAATCCCACAGAGGCATATACTGGGTATTCTTTAACTATATTAATACCACACTATGTTCCAAAGAAGGGTATGTAGTGATCCCCAATATAAATAAAAACGCTCCCGATGTAAAAAAATACATACAATTGAGTTCAGATAAAAGTATGTAATTCATCTATCAGAAGCAGATTACCATAATTTTAACATATTTCACTAAGCATATTTTAATATTACATGATTTAATAATTAGAAAAATTATCTTGAATGTTTTAAAAATACTTTTTAATCATCTAACAAAAACTTTATACCCAAAAGTAAAGGAAACTAAAATCATGAAAAATGGAAAACCTAAAATGGAGAAAAAATACAGTTAAATCCTAAAAGATAATGATCAGGCTACAATTATGGGGCGCGTTTAATGCACACCCGGGGGATTTTTTCCTAAAATTCAAAAATACACAAATCTACAAAATACCCTTGAGAATTTTATTCTGACAATGTTATAATTAAAATTAATTAATTAATTTCCAAAATAAATTATATGTTGTAATTTAGTTAATTAAATCATGCGGTCCAATTAAATATTTTACATGTGGCATTTATTATCAAATTATAAATTATCGCATTAAAAATCGGGACTGTGGAATTACGGTCCGTCATACGAGAATGATCATAATAAATAATTATTTCCTCCAAATAAACGTATGGAAATAATTAAAAGCTAGATAATTATATCTTTTAAATAAATAAAAAGATATAATTTATCGATCCAAAGTTCGGCACTCAACAAAGTTCGCCAAGCTCAATCGGCTCGCCTCAAATCCGTGCCTCATCACTTAATACGCCTATAAATGTAGGCATCACATTCATTTTAGTGACAAATTCATTCGCAAAAAAGCATGTAAAAGAGAAGAAGAGAAAGATCCACAAATCAAAAGAACTCTCCCTAAGATTCAAGCTTGCATCTCGAACATTCAAAACTTTCAAGCCTTTTGAATCTTCGATCTTCAAGTATTCAATCTTCAAACATTCAAGTTTTGAATCTCTCGAATCTTCAAACTCCTTCAAGCTCAATCTTCAAGATTCGAATCTTCAAACATTCAAGCCTTCAAATCTTCAAACATTCAAGCATCCAAGTTCAAGATCGCCTATTAAGCCCCTAATCAAGCGCAACATCCAAGTGTTCGGGTTACAATTGTTCAACAATCGAAGTTCAAGAATAAACAAGTATGCCCTCGACTTCTAAAATAAGAGAATCAAAGGAACAAATAGAGATTGTACTCAAATCATATCAATAAATATTTCTTTGCAACCGCTTATTTTCTTGTCTTTAATTATCATCTTTGGACTTAAGAAAATTTGTTGTTACAAATTTGGCACACCCGGTGGGACAATCTTTACCTCTCATCTCAACTTCATTCAAGTAATACTTCAAATTCCAATATCAATGGCCCCAAAGATTGATACTTCCAAGATTACTCACTCCAACATATCTTCAAACTCCTCAATTAGTGTAGAAGTTACTACTCGTAGCATGTCCAAGCTGGCCGATAAATAAGGATCAAGAATTTTCATGTTCGTGGATCCGCTTATCGGATTCAACACCTCCAGAAAGGATTTATCGGGTATCACTAAGTAGCTGCAAGGAGACGCGATGTCCATGGTAAAAAAAAGTCCGTCGTATCCTCGCACTCTTACCAACTTCAAATCACGCCATCGTTGGGATTTGAGTCATCCTCCAATAACGGGTTCAAGACCAACATCTCCTCGGCCGACTTCAAACTCAAAGTATTTCACGCATTTAAGACGTTATCGATCCCTCTCTATATCTCCTGCAGAATGACGACAACCTCTTCGAACTTAAGAACAAGTCACATCTCTACCAAACTTCAAGTGGAATCGCTAAATACATCGAAGGTCAAGATGCTAAGATTTCGATGAGAGTGTCAGCAAACTAATAGCTGAAAGAGAAAGTGTAACTGAGGTAAGCTCAAGGCCCCTATTATCCATGAATCGCCTCGAAAGCTCGAAAGAACAAATGAATGATCAAGCATTTAGATCCCGACGGGATGTGGCTCATCCCTACGACCGCCTTAAGGGACCATCACGGAGGCGATCAAAGACTGGGCCTAAAAGGATCCCAAACCTTCATATGCTTACGCCAAACCATACACCCAACGAGACGAAACGACGAAGATGTCAAATGATTATCACCACCGAAACTCCAAGAAATACTTAAATTTAAGAACCCCAAGAACATGTCGCTTCATTTCGCAAAACTCACAATAATGCAAAGAGACGGGTGACTATCCGTGAAACAATTTGTTCGCCTCCTCAAGCGGAAATGCATTTGATCGTTCAATCGGAATCGAACCAGTTCTATCAATACCGGGCGCATTTGCAAAATGAATTCCCTTAACGTATTCTATAGCATTCGGCCGTATCACAACACGATAGAACTCACAAATTCTAAGCGTAGAAAAGAAGCGCCTCAAGCATCGATTTATCAATCGCTGAGGAATTTGAGTCTCGAATCGCAGCATCAAGCTGCGGTGGCTAAATTCCATACGTGTATTCAAAGTACGACGGGATTCCTATTACATCTCTGGCGGATCAAACCCAAGTCGCTGGTGAGTTGGCCACAAGAGCTCGGCCATGAACAAAAACCACAACTTTGTTGTCCAAGATGTTCAAGGACCAAAGACAAATTTGAAGTCAAATAGTGAAAAGTGGTTTATGGCGATTTACGGTAAATGCGAGGCTCGACAATTGCTTCCTCATCTATGAAGTTCTCTGTTAAGTCTAAGAAAAAAGAAAGAGATCGAAGGCCCATCAAAAGATAAACGAGGGTGTCGTTGAAGGAAATGCAAGAGAAGACTTATCCTTTCTTGGAGTCTGATGTCTTTGGAATGTTTGATAACATGCTCAAAGAAAAGATGATAGAATAGCCGGAAATGAAGCATCCAGATGAAGCTCGAAAATCAAAGACTGACTATCAGAATATCACCGTATAGTTGGTCATCCTATCGAGAAGTGCTTTGTCTTCGGCGACGCGTAACGGAATTAGCTCTACAAGCGGAGATACTCCTCGGTGGAGGCGTCGCCACTAATCGGGCAACTATCTAAGCCTGGAAGCAATGGATCCCATAACGCTAATGTTCATGCGAGACGCATCTCGCCAACTATTACCGTATCTCGAAAGTGATAGTAACTTATGTTCATTCGTATTAAAGCAAAAGCAGTCCCAACTCATCACGAAATGAAAGCCGACAAGCGAGTAGCCGATGGACTCTAGTTTGCAGGAAGAAACGTCTCATTCCCAGTAAGTCGAGACAAACTTTACCCAAGATAAAGACAGTTAAGAAGCATTTCAATAAGAGAAGATTGTTGACTTACCATCCCATTCATGATTCGCAATAGTTTCGAGCCGGTTTTATCAGTACACTATCCTCAATCACTTTGAGAGACTTCATTCCTAAGAGGTTTTGGGGGATTTCATGAAGTTTGAATCTTTGTCACCATGTTTATGAAGAGAAGAGGTTAAAAGAAGAAATACCTCAGCGGATTTGGTGAAAAAATGTACGTTATAACTACATTCATCAAAGAGGGATTTGCTTCTACGGAGACGCTTTATCATAAACAACCTCTCGCATGTATCCGGGTATACGCTACAAGAGAGTCATTGATCTTAATTTACGGAGGATCGGGCAAGAAGCATTTACCGTCAAAAACTCCTCAAGATAATTGGTATTCAACAGAACTATAACAAATGACTTACTATTCAAGGCTTCAACCAAGCGAAACAAAAGATCAAGTGAAAGCTACCGCCTATCCATAGGAGATACGAGTTCAACTTCATTTTTTCAAGTCAATACGCCAAGACTACCTACAACACGCCGGCTGGGACGACTACGGATACACTCCACACGCCGTTCCTTCCACACTTCACACCAACGCTTTTAAATATAGCAGCATGGAGTCGAAAAGAACGATTAAGGTGTATCACAACCATTCACGGTAATCCTCAATCACACTTCTCATGGATGCAAATATTACATCCGAAGAATAGTGAATTCAATGAGCCATCAAAAGCAAGATGCTCTCGTCCAAATACCCAAAAACAAAGCGGGAAATGGTAAAAGAAGACATTAGGTTCCAAACATCCATTTTACATAAAAAAAATATGAAGAGTACAGACCGCTGAGTCCTACAAGTCTTAAAGGTCTAAACCTCCACGCCACTGTAATCGTACGAGTTCCACCTCTAACCCCTAAGGATTCGCCGCCTCGGCTGGGACGATGTCGATGAGCACGCAAAAGCTGGAACTTTACCAAAATACGCGATGGTCCAAGTCATATGACCTCTAGTCAAAGCCGAGCATTTATCCCAAAAAAGATTTGAGTCAACGTGGAAAGATACCTCCTGCATCGATCGCTAAAAGCGCACACGACCTTAACGGCACCCGTAAGACGCTGGTGATGTGAGGATACGCCATCAAAAGCTCACATACAAGGCTCGGATACGCACTACCTCCTTCTCGGTCCGAATCAAGCATCAAGCAGAAAGCAAACAACAACTACATTTCCGGCTATGGGATGTCTCTCTCCCGCATGTGCTCGAAAGTGCTAAGGCCGATTTGGGATCAATCGCCTCGGCACTGGTGCTCGCGATACAACGAGCACCATAAACGATCTTCCAAAGTGGTAAGACGATGCCTGCTAAACGAAATCAGAGTTCCAAAGTTCAAAGGCCAATCCAAAAACCTTAAATATGTATTCGGTGAGGTCAGATCACTGAAGAAATACTCTAGTCTTTGATAAAGCTAAATGTGAGCAAAATTGTCAAGGAGTTCAAGGTAGACGAAGTCCACTACTATAAGGCCCCAAGAGTTGCACGTAGTCGAGCGCAGTTCAAAATAGAACCCATTCCAAAAGTTAACTCCGAAAGCAACCTCTGGCGAGAAAGGCTGATCCTCACCATACGTCATGACGATGGTGACGATAGAGGAAGACGCCAAGAGGCCCCATTAACCGCTGGTAGCGTGTAAAGCGCGATCGCTGACGAAATAAAAAGAAATCAACCTAGTATCAGACGACGGTACCAAGCGACACATATACGTCATTTTTTAACCGGCGAGGAGAAAGTGGCATGCTGGTCTTCTTTCATGAAGCTTCGAGATGTATTTGTGGACCTATTACGTAGATGCCTCGATTGGACCCAAAGGTCGCGATCCATCATCTAAATTACCAGCAGCGGGTTACGCCGATCAAGCGTGCTCAAAGATTTCGCCCAGAGTTAGTCCCAAAGAATCGTTCAAGTAAATAAACCGCCGATGCTGTTTCATTCAAGAGGCGAACTATCCGACTCTGTCATTCAATATAGTTCCAAAGAAAGTTAATCTTAAAAAATAAAGAGTTTCAAGGGTTGACTTTAAAACCTCAATCGTGCATGTCCAAAAGATGACTTTTCTTTGCTTATACCCGAAGCACGACGATGCAACAACCGGCAATTTAAGCATTAACATTCATGGACGGCTCTTCCGGATATAACCAAATTGAATGGTACCGAAAAGACGAGGAGTTAACTTCCTTAACTCCCAAGCGGAATATATCGCTACAAAGTTACGCTTATCTGCTCAAAAATACCTACGCTACATATCAAAAGTGGCTACGCAGATATTTAATGACATGATTCATAAGAATGTCGGTGCTGTTATGTTGGATGATTCAAGGTGAAGTTTCTCAAAGACAAGAACGGTCACATCAACGATTTTCGCTTTATCTCGAAATGGGTTTCTTCGTTGATTAAATGTTTCATAAGGTTGATTAAACGTGTGGATTTTGGGTGTGCTGGGTGTTTTGAGTAGAGTAATGCCACGACAAGGCGGTCAAGAGTAATCAAAGTCATGTGCAGGGGCCAAAGAAGAAAAGACAGAGTACATCAAAGTTTCAGATGGGGCTTACGGTATGGGTGTGCCATGACAAAGAAGAAGTTGCAGGCTCTATTTTAATTACGTAAAATGCGCCCAATATATTTTAAGCAATGGGCTGGCGCAAATACTATTTTACGCAGAATCGATAGCTAGGACTCGCGACCACCGAAACGACCGATAGCTTTTATGAACCACATAAAAATTACGTGACACATAGTGTGGCAAAATGCTTAATTTGCCTACTAGTTTAATAAGATATCTTTATACTATTATTTCATGAAGAAAAATGGAACTACGTTTACACAAACTAGAACATTCGATGGCAATTTAGTGATATTAAAAACATGCAATAATGGACAATAATGTCTTAAGATCATGCAAATGGTCTTGTTAAAACGAAGAAGAATGAATGATGAATTATAATGCCCTGCCACTACTCGAGCATTTGTGAGTACTTTCTCGGGAATGGCACCTGTCGGATCCGATATAACTGATACCCCAACCAAACGGAGCATAACGCCGTTAAATCCACTAGGAAGTGGTAATGGGCTTATGGACATGCAAAAATGGACCCTTAAAACCAATTAACTCGAAACCGTGACACGTGTCTTGGGTTGAAGTTATCTTGTTGACTATTTTTAGTTGTGGTGTGTTTGGTTTTCTCTAATTAGTAATACTCGATGGGGAGGTTGTTTTTGGTGGATCTTGAAGGTAGAACATATAAATGCAAATTCTGCAAAACCAGTTTGGCTCTTGCTGATCATCTTGTTTCCAAGGTACCATTTCACTTCATCAATATCCATAATTTAAACAATTCTATAAATGTAGAATTCGATAGTTTGATTGGTAAGAGCAGGAAAGGTTCAACAAACCTCACTTGCTGATTTTAATGTGTAAACCTTGATTCTTTACTCACAAGATAAGGTTCTAGAAGCCTAATTGATACTTTGGTTCAATTCACTCGGAAACAACCTCCCTATTATCACAAGGCTGCATACTATTTGATACCCCAGAGGCATTTGGGCATGTTGATCGGCACTTTGGTTGTTGAGGCCTTTCGATCCATAACTCTTATGCCAAGAAGAAGAAAAAATGTTTTTTTTTATGTTCAACTTTATTGGATTTTTCAGTTCTACGGGAACTTCAATTTGAAGTAAGTTCTTATTAGAAAGGTGATTGTTTGTTTTGGAATCTTGGACAGGCATTTCATTGCCGCAGGGGAAAAGCTTACCTCTTCAACAATGCGTGAGTTGTTCTCGGCTCTTGTTATTATCTTCTTTCCCATTACATATCAGACAATTTGGAGTTAGTTGTTCTATGGCTTTTATATGAGGTTGTCGGTTTCCAATTGAAACAACTTGTGGGACTGAGTTTTTGTTAGATTCTTTCACGAACAACCTTCCCTCTCTGAATTGTTTCTTGTCTTGGAAGATATAGTATTACGAATTTACAACAAATGACTATTTTGCTGCATACAGTAACGGAGTATTATATTTCAGTGTAAATCGTTTATTGTTGTCCCTAACCTCCTGTAGGCCTCTCTTACCTACGATATTACAATGCTCCATTTGTAAAAGGTTAAAAAATGACATGAAAGATCACTCATGTTTGGGAAAAAATTGTCATTCGATCATCCTAGTTTAAATCGTGCACTGTCGATCACTAACGTTAGAAAATAGTGCGATCGATGGAGGAGAAGGGGTGGGGGCTGTGGAGAAGAAGCGGGAGTTTATTTTATTATTAACTAATATTTTTAAGTTTAATAAAAATAATTCATGTTTTTATACATTACAAAATATGCCCCGAAGGTTTGAAAGAAATTTTTAGAAGATGGGAAATGTGTTTTGACGAAAATGTCCCCTATAATTTGGGCTTAACCGCTTAAACTAGCAGAACTGGCTTCTTGACGGAAAACTTGGACGGAAGTACTCAGTTGGCACAATTTTCTAACGTTAGTGATTGAAAGTGCACGATACGATGATCGAATCGACACTTTTTTTCAAGCGTAAATGATCTTTCATGCCATATGCCCGTGATATTATTGTTGCCTCATTATTGCATATTTTCATTGATAATATTATTGACCTATGATATTTATTTTTCCTCAATACTTTTCATGCCCCTGCTGCTTCTTATTTCCATTCAAACTTTACGTCAAGTCGTCAATTCATATGTAAATTTGTGTTATGCTCCTCAGGGCTAATATTACTGTTGGGCCTCTTGAAGAGAAAATGATGCTCTCTGGGATGCACACAGTAGCGGATATATTTTGCTGCTGTTGTGGTCAAATAGTTGGCTGGAAATATGTAATCCTCTTACCCCCTCCTCCCACCGTATCTCACCCTCCCTCGTTCACTCGTATAAACATATAAACCATAGTTTTTACCATAGTACTCAGTTTATTTGCCTGTGCAACCAGGAAACTGCGCATGAGAAAAGCCAAAAGTACAAAGAAGGAAAATTTGTTCTCGAAAGGTACATTTACAGTACAGACAATTTGACAGCTTGAACACTCTTTAACATTCTTTACTTGTGAAACAGAGGGAGGATCATCGATGGAGTTGATTCAGAATTCTACGTCGATACTCGTAATAGTATGAGTGATGCCGAAGATGCAGAGTAATCTACGTATGATGAGTAATTAGAGTGATAATTGAAATAATGTTTGCAGAGGTTACTTTCTGTTTGTAGACATGGAAACTTAGAGAAGTTGCAGAAGTTACCATTTTGAATGATTTTATATTGTTGTGTGACTTGTGTCATCTAATGATTAAGCTTTAGTTATCAATAAATGTCTTGCAGAGTCCGTAGATATGTACTACACATATAATATCAATTTACTATATTAAATCTAGTATTTGGTCTGCAAAGTGGGATGCAAGAAGAGCAGACATACACACATCAACCTTTGTTTTACAAATGTACACTAGCATATACTTTCTGATGTGAAAGAATAATAACCAGAAACCAGCTGAGCTCCAGTCCTGACTGCACCCAGAAGCTACAAACTGGTCCCTCAATTTCAAAAACTACCTATTAAAAATCCAAAATTTATGGGAACCCCACCATGCAAAGGGTGTTTCCATAAAGTGATAGGTTGAGATTTCGAGGAAGTATATCATCACTTTGATAAATCTCTCATACTTTAGTTACTCGCATCACTTGGACAATTTGATTTTCTTAACTTCATATCATCCCTCTGATAAATCTCTCCTACTTTAATTACTTGTACTACTTGGACAATTCGATATTCTTATAGTCATACTTGACTAGCCAAGTCCTTCGAGCTGATAAATGTACCATGAAAACCATAAGGCACCCTCGACGGTAACTTAACAGATGCTTCTAACTCCATAGTCATCGCATTAACGATCCTAAGCTCTGATTTGGATGCCTTTTCATCATGAACAAAACATAGGACATGTCCATCATCCTCTGCTTCAGAATCGACGTCTCTTGGCACAAACATAGGCTCACCCCCATATTTGCCATCTCCGTAAATATTTTTCTTCACCTCACCTGTAAAAAGATCGATTTTCGCAAAGCCAGAAACTTTAGGCCATGGCTCAGCAACAGCTAAATAAGCATACTTTGGTTTCCTTCCAAGCTTGTTCTTGTTCACCATTCCTGCTTCCAAATTCACTTGTTCTTCAGGGTTCTTGATGATGGATTTTCCTGTCTTCATATTCAGCCTCATTTCTGTCAAAGTACTCTTCAAGCCTTCATCACATTCATTAAAAATCGAATCGGGAGGGGTCATGCAAGATCCAATTACAACAATTTCATCAGTTTCAGGCTCGTCCCATGCATTCCAAAGATGAAAGCAAAAGCAAGCAGGAACTTGAATCCATTTAATCCCTGAAGCATCCTCTGCATATTTACTCAAAACCCCGAATCTTGCTACTTTGTTCTTGTCATAAATCACTGGTGATCCACCACTAACCATTTGAGATAATTTGAACACCACTTGTTGATCAGGGATTACTACAAAATTCTCAGTGATTGCAAAATCATGCATCATGGTTGCCTCCGAAACATTGATTTCCACGTCCTTAGACTTCTCCCCATTTTTCGAAAACCAGAAGTATTTCAAATATGGTTTCTTGATCACATCATAGCTTAGAGCAAAAAGCTCCCCTGAAACAGGGTCAAGCTTCGGGTGAGCAATCATGGCGGAGTTCAATTTGCCATTGAAATCGAACCTTTCGACTGTTTCAAGGTCTCCTGATGATGTAACACGAATATGGTACGGCAAATCATCCTCAGACATGGCCAACAATCTGTTGTTGAAGTATACTAAACCAGCATTTGCAACTCCAGTTCCATGTGAATGATCAACTAGGCCAAAAACACCTCTTGCATAGAAAAGCATCAATCTTGCAATCCCCGAATGACCACGTAACTCTCCAATGGCTTTTGGAAAAACAGGTCTGTTAAGAATGATAGAGAAATATAAATTATATTTAATTAAAAGATATCAGAAGATATTCAACTTATTACAAAATATGTTAAGTGAAATAAGTAATAATAATTCCTAATTCTAATATCTGAGAATACATTATGATGTGTTATGGATTCGTCTCAATACCTTCCCAATTGACGTTCTTGGACAAGTCTTTGTGTCTCAGTGAACCTGCATGCATAGCTCGGTGAACTGTTGTTGAATTGAACAACATGAATCATGCCATCCCCATCAAAGAAATGGTGGCCTGCACGAGGCTCAAACATGGGGTTCGCTCCGTTTCGAACGTAGACTCCCTGGATTGATTCAGGGATTTTTCCAGCCACCAGGAGAGACTGGCGGACTGGTTGTTCTTCCACCGGAGAGAAGTTCCCGGAGATTTGAACTCTTGGGTCTGCTGTTTTTGGTAATGGGTTCTTGAGTTCATGTTCCGTTACTGCATCATCAACAACATCCAATGCCATTGCTGCAGCTTTTTGAAGAATGTTCCATTTTGGTGTAGATGATGATGAAGCAGATAAAATGTTATCGTCTTTTGGGCATGTTTGGGAGTCCGGAATGCCAATTGTTGTTGCATGACGTTTGTTGTCGGATTTTGGTGATGATCGCTTTGGAGATTGGAGTACAGAGGATGTCTGATGTACCCTGCATTTAATGTTGCTTTGCTTATTAAATAAATAATTGGTCAAATCTCTTGCTGATGATTTTTGGAAATTGGGTTGAGCCCATGAATGTGTTGTTCTTGAAATGGCATTAGAAGCCATGGTTGTATAATAATAGTGTGTTATGGTGTGATTATATATAGTTTCTTTGGGAAAAAGGATCTATTTGTTTTAGTAATAGTGTGTTATGGTATGCTTTATACTATAGTTTCTTTGGGGAGAAAAGATCAAAGTTATATAGTAAGTGTGTTATGGTGTGCTTGTAGCCTGTAGGTAATTGTGACGTCTTTGTAGTCAGGTTTTTGAGAGAAAAAATAAAGAAATTATTGGAGAATTTGAAGGTGGGGGCTTGAATATGTGGGGGTGTGTGGCTATTGGTGAAGAGAGGAGAGTATAGTTTTTTCTTACAAGTTTATTTTGCATGCTTGTTCACAAGTAAATTTAATCTTTATCATTGGGGATCACTTATCTTTTGTTCCAATGACTAATATGTAATAAGGATTAAATTGGTAATTTGAGTTTTTAAGTTTTTTTTATGTGTCGCGCAATACTGCTATCGCATATCTCGCGCCTTTATTTTCGTTTTATTTTCTTTTTTGTTTCCTTTATTTTAGACTTACATTTCTGTATCTATTTAATTCAAATTGACAGATTTCAGAACTAATCAATCTATAAACACGCCATTTTTAAAGAAATTTAAATCAATCAAAATACTTCAAATCTTCAAATAAATAATAAAATATCAAGTTAATTTTCATACCACAATTTCATTTAATTTGTACGGTATACCATTTGTGTTTTGGATACTACATTTATCGTTAGCATTAAAATATCATTATATTTTTACTAACGAACGCACTGCATTTTTAAAATCCCTTATTAATTTGATTGTAACCATTAATATTTTTTATACTTGAATATGCTAATAATATCATATTGATATCTAAGATGGGTATGTAACACTATCACTAAAATATCATTATAATACGATTGGGTTGTTACATACACGATATAAAAAATTATACGTTGACATAAGCCAAATATCATTTCTATTACGGGCATGGATGTGAAAAAATTATACGACATGTTGAAATATCATTTCTATTACGTACGATGGATGCAGTTAGCATCGAAATACCATTTGTTTTTTAATAATGATATACACTAGCTTTTATTAAGGATATTAAAGCTATGACTATATCGATAAATTCGCATAAAACGTAATAAATAACAACATATAGTATTAAAAGAAAATTTCTAAACATTCAACACAATTTTCTTTCATTTGCTTTTCAACTTCGTTTTTCGCTTTCCGATCTTCTACCACATACTTCCTCATCTCTCATTTCTTGAGTTAATCTCACACTCCACGATATCGACGATGGTTTGCAAGGCCATTACTAATAAGATCTAAACACAAAACACATGCCAATAATATCAAGCCACAGAGCACGACATACAGATAAATTATCAGATACATGTGATATGATATTTTATAAAAATAAAACCAAATACTATTACACTCCCTAGTATGGCATTTCGTACTCACATAAATACAATCATATTTTTCATATACGATATTACATTAATTTACATAATTCAAAAATGCATAATAAAATACCTCCAACTAAAATAATCAAATTACTTATTACATTAATACCATCAAATAGTCATACATGGTAGTATATTCATCAAAACAAATAAAATTATATTCAAGAATATGACATACCAATTTGTCGATACATGATATTTTTCATGGCTGATAGTGTACTATTATATGCAATGATATGATATAGGATAATATAATATCAAAAGTAATTTTATTTTATATGAATACGTGATGCTATACAATTTAAGTGCTACAGATGGGTATATATTATCAAGCATTAATACCACTCAGATAAATATACATTCAAGAAATCGGGTACAATTTATTGTTGGGGAATCTAAGATGAATTTATTCACATAAACACCAATTCATATATCCCTGATCCTCAAATTAATGTATATTAATCTAAACACAAAATATAAATGTATGAATACGGTGAATCCTTACATCATACGAAGTCAACGAACCCAAATCCTCACGATCAACCCGCGAAGTTCCCTTCAAAATCCTCTCCAAAGCTTGTTCAATCGAAACGATGTCCTCTGTGACGCATTACCACCAAGAGGGAAACGAACCTAGCATCAACTCGCTGTAGCCAAGATGAAACGAAATCGAAGAGAAAAACTCTTCCAATTCACTACATGAGGGGGGCTAAGCTTTCTGGGGAGGGAAGTGAGGTTTTTATGACTCTTACATGAAAACCTAATCCCCCTTTTAAATACCAAGTCCCAAATTCCATCTGCTAAGCAACTCATTAAGAATCGCTTAATCCTCGTTAACTTAATTAGATCAAGCATGAGCTTCTAATTAAATAACGAAGCACAATGAAGTTGTTCCTATTTTAATTAATCCTTAACAAGTCAATTAAAAATACTAACGAGTCACTATCGAATAACTTATCAAGTATTCATCAATTTCACTGCTAATTGATTAAACTTTGCAAGTTTAACCAATTGATGTTCATCAACATATATTTGACAAATATGGGCAACATATCGGTAGATACATTTCAATATACAAGTCTCAAGCGAATTTCATTCAGAAATATTATTCAATATCAATACGCTAGCGACCTTCTGCGCTCGTGATATCAGAAGTCAGTATAATAATAATAATTGACCAATTACTATTATAACGACACGAAGAAGATCTAGCACCCGCCATAACCAATTTAAATTATCACGAGACCCCACACTAGTAATATACAATTACTAAGCGTGGACACTAAGTTCGCAATCTTATTTAACCGAACCTGCAAACGACCGATACACAATCGTCGCAACTGCAAGACAATAAAGCGAATCACTCATCGATTTCCAACGTGCATTAATTTCAAATCCACATTTTCTTGTCGATCAATCCCGCTTGATACATATATCAACCTCAAGGAGTCATGAATAGGCTACATAATGAAACTTTGATGTACTTTGTTCTTAATGCTCATATCTCCAAATATTTTTCTCATTCTTCTTCCATTTACAAATCGACGACAAGAATCTAAAAGCATTCATACCATGATTATAACGTATTATAACATATTATAACGTATTATAACATATTATAACATATTATATTAAGCTATTTTTACATATATATGTAAAGCCAAGAACAAACGGTAATCAAAAATATAAAGGCCATGATTCACCTAACTCTAATCGATTGAAAAAACTAAGAAAAGTTAATTAGAAATCTCTACCTTTTATTCCTTCCATAAAATTTGATAAAGAATCGCTGACAAAAACGTTGATAAAGTTTGTGTGTTTGTTGTTTTACGAGTCAAAGGAAAAGTTAAAAAAGAAAAGCAGAAGAAAAAAGTTAAAAGAGTAGCATTTAATCTTGGCGAGATTGTTGTATTTGTCAGGATTATACTACGAAGCCACAGATGTGATTGTGTTGCCAGGATGCGCATTGTTTGTTGTCATGCTACAGATTCTTTTGCATGTTCATTCAAAGGCGAATGGCATATATACATCAGGGTACCGACCGAGTGATCGCGATATGCATATCGGTGGGCAAATTTCATACATATTCGAGGATCAGGATATCCATTGGCGGGTAGCCCTCGGCCGGAGAACCGCGATGTATATATATGCTCGAGTATCGACGCGGTCAGCGGACGACGTGCGGATGGGGCTGCCATGTTATGTATTTTGTCACAACCATTATCGAGCGTAGCTTGTTTTATTTGAAATGAATTTTTGATTACGCGCTGTTGATATTTATGAATATGATGTAGTATTATGTTTTTATCTCTCGGTAAATATTTAACTACGCAACTATTGCTACTTATGAATACACGGTGGAGCATAAATATACTTTATCTCGAGGAAACGGCGATTAAAAGGCCATCATGATGTATAAATAGTGTTTACCCATATTATCGATTATACCTATACTCATTTATATACATACGATTATATGTGCTTTGGATACCATTCACAGATTCACTAAGCTCACGCTTACCTCTTCGCATTGGCTTCAAGATTTTCATCGCTGTGTTGGATGAAGTTCAGAATGATTTAAAGGCTGAGTTCTCAAGTAATATCGAGGCGGTAGACTTGGCATGCTGCGAATCCTCAACAATCATATTTCTTTCTATCTTACGGCTAGCACTTAGATAATAGTTGTCGTTGCTGTAATATAATTATATTTTGAAATTATGTTTAAGGAGACTCGCTGTAATTTTTATATTGATGTATATTGATAAGATGTTTACATCACCACGATGAATAAATATTTTAATTAATATTAAATTAAGTCATTTTCTATCATTATCCATCGTGATGCACATCTGACAAGCTTCATGCCGATTTAATTTATCCCAACTCAAGTGATGCCCACCTGCGCGGCCATTACAACGAAGACTATATTGCCGACGCATCGAAGATTATCCAAAGATTAAGATTGGAAGATTTTTCATTATATATTCCAATTAAAGATTTATCTTGAGAACAATCCTCTGTTCATCTTCAAGCAAAGAAAGACGCATAGATCGTATTCTTTCCAAGCATTTTTACTTGCCTTTTCTACCATTTACACATGACATAAAAAATAAAAAGAATCAAAAAAGACATTAAAAAATATAAAATGCCAATTAATTGAAACTATATAATTGGTTGGTCAAGTAATTTTAATAATAAAAATATTCAAAAGATATCAAAACGTAAAACACAATTTTCTACGTTAAGCGACAAATATTTTCAAATAAAAAATTAGCTAAAAGCATAAAGTGATATAAAGAATCCTTTACGCACTATATGAAAGTAGTAATTTCAAGGGCTTATGCCAAAGCAATGTAAACCAATTATAGTTGAAATAAAAATTATACTCCCTCCAATTCATTTAATTTTTCATATATCGGTATAAATTCGATCTTCAATTAATCTTTTAATTATATTATTAAAAAAATTTAAAAAATTAATATTACGAAAGATTTTAAAGACGAATCCAACGATATAAATTTTATATTTTTTAATAACGAAGCTTAAGAATTTAATAAAGCTTCAAATGTAAGAATGCAGCTCGTTGAAATAATTATCGAAAGCATGTACTATTTATCCATATTCTCCTCACATTAGATAATGAGTCGGGTTTTTCGAGTCGAATATTGAACATGTAACATTCACCCGATCCGGCATTACATCTAATAACACATCCATTTATCAGTCCGATTTTTCGAGTCGAGTCGAGTGGAGTGGGTAGCATTGAGTCTTACTACTACATCAAACTGATCAAAGTGTTATTACATACACACTATTGACAAACAATAATTGATAAAAAAATCGATAGAGAATGAAGGAAGAAGGAATGAGCTCATCGTGTGATCCAGCTCTCATGCCTCCCAAATCCTCTTCTCCTCCCCCTCCTGCTACTCCTGCTGCTAGGTATCCCTATCACTAAACCCTAATTTAATTGTTTTTAATTACCCTTTTTGCTCAATTTAATTTATGCTTTGGGAATAATTAATGTTGATTAGTACCCATTTTGATGAATTTGATTTCTTTTGGGTTTATTTGAGCTGATATATGATGTCGTATTGATTATTTTTGCTGATTTGATTAAGTTGATGTAATTTAGGGGTTTAGATGTGATTTTGCTGATTTGGGGAAGATTTTTTTATGGAAATTGGGTGAAATTTGTTGATTTTTTTTTTCTTTCAGTTTTGGGTTTATTTGAACTGATATACGACATCTTTAGTAATTCAATTAAGACCCCATAAGTGGGACCAAGCACGTTGTCTCGAGAAGCACAATCCTGTATTATGTGCTTGAATTGGTGGAATATAGGGGTTTAGATAATTAGGTGTGATTTCGGGGGATGAATTTGATGGAAAACGGGTCAATTTTTGTTGAATCGCAAAACTTGAATTCACTTTCTTGTTCAAAATAAGACACATAGTATCTTAATTTCTTTTTGCTATTTCAGCTTGAAAAATAGTTACTTTATCTGTTACACGTGTTTAAAATCATGGAAAATTTGCTATAGATTGCTGCTACGTAAGTTAAAGTGTCATCTCAATTATCCATTGTGGAAGGTTTACTATGTTAGATGCTTAATTTCTGCAAGTTACTTAATGCTGTGGTTTGGCTCTCTAATCTCGGAAAAATTATACATTTCCCTGTGATATTTATTACTTCACCCCATTGTGTACTTTCTATCAGTTCGGCTGGGGCATCATCCCCTGCTTTTCCTATGAATATCGGAAGCACTGGTGGACCAGCCAATGGTCAGAGTTCAAAAGGGGGTTCTCTTTCTCGGATAGGGTCACAGCCCATGCGAACCTCTCCGAGTACTAGTGTTGGTGGTTCAGCTCTAGGGTCATCTCAGCCTTCATGCAGACCATGGGACAGTGGTGATTTGCTGAGAAGGCTTTCTACCTTCACACCTGCAAACTGGTTTAACAAGTTGAAGGTTTGGACATAATTTCATCACTACTTTCTGTTGATAGTTGGGTTCATCTTGTATGGCATCTTTGTTTTTTCTTACAAATATCTAAATGTATCACAAAAACCAAAAGTTAGAAACCTAAGATTTAAAGTATAGCAGAAATGGCCTGAACAAATGATAAATACCTTTAAGGTACTCCAATCAGAAGCCAATCATATTTGTTATTAGTAATGGGTTCTTTCCCCCAATACATACATATAGTACTTGCATATTAACACAAATTCATTTTAGCATCCTTTTTTAGCTTTAAAATTTGGAAAGAGAAACTTACTTTTGCCTATGTAGAACTCTCTGCTCAATTGAGGTTTGTCTTGCAAAACCTGATTCATGAAGGCACTATTAACAAAGTCAACAAAGATGGTCAACTAAAGTCTCTCAAAACCTGATTCATGAAGGCACTATTAACAAAGCCAACAAAGATGGTCAACTAAAGTCTCTGAAATGATCTCGTTCCATGAATTGAAGGGTTTGAATTGTTGTTTCTAAATTCCATTTGGGTGATAGGTGCAACCAGTGTTGCAAAATAACTGCCAATAACTGTCGTTTTGCATCAGAGCACCCTATATTTGCCATTTCCATAAGAGCTAACTGACGGCCTCTTACTTCTAGATGGGATTTTCCGTTCTTCGTCTTTGTCCCATATACAATTTTAATTTCGCATCCCAATGGCTTATTTGCTATTATTTTCTCCTTTTATTATGTTCGCCGCGACTATTTTTATGTATTTGTTGGTTCCTAAACTTACATTTATTTGCTTTGATATAAACAGGCTGCAAGTTCTCTGGCATGTGCGAGGAGAGGCTGGGTAAATGTGGATATTGATAAACTTGAATGTGAGTCATGTGGGGCAAATATAGAGTTTGCCTCATCAGCTACATGGACTACTTCAGAGGGTGAGCAAAGCTGAACATCTCTTGAAAGTTTAGCCATATTTAGTGTTTCCCTTTTCAAACTTCTACAATCAGAGGGATAAATTCTTGATATCATTCAGACAGCCTTACTTGTGTAACCTAGAAAATGGTACTTTTAACATGAAGTAGGCATGGAAAAATGGCTAGTACAAATGAACTTACATAGATCATGCTTCTATAAACATGCTCATGGAAGTCGGAGTGTACCTCTATTTTTCTTTTAAAGAAGGTAGGTGCTTAACATAACATATTCTCATCTAATTTATGATGTTTGACTACCCTTGTAGCCAGCTCATAGATCAATATACACTTATGAATGTCGGCTTCAATTGAGGGAAGTGAGTTGGAACATATATAAGATCGATAGGAACTCCCTGCCAGTAGTCACCTAGAGAGGGTGGTGTGATTATAATATCTTGCCTCTTAGAATTTGTGATGGAAAAATAAGAATATGCTTCCAGTTCAGTTATACTTCTAATATCAATCCTCTATTTGAAGTTAGGAACCTTACATATTTGACATACCTTTTTGGACTTTTGATTTGCTGCATGGCATCTTAAAGCTACTGTGTTCATCTGTCCAATTATTCTGTGCAGTAGATAGTGCTGCGGAAGAGTTCTCCAAGAAACTAGATAAGGGGCACAAAGGCACATGTCCATGGAGAGGAAACAGTTGTGCTGAAAGTTTGGTGCAATTTCCTCCTGCTCCGCCGACAGCACTGATTGGTGGTTTTAAGGACCGTTGTGATGGACTGCTTCAGTTTTCTTCCCTGCCTGTTGTTTCTGCTTCTGCAATTGAGCGGATGAGGACTTCTCGTGGTGCAGAAATTGATCGGTTTCTGGTTCACTTACACTCTCAGACAGGGGCCGAATCTGGTTTAATGTTCGAGATAATGCTGGGAGCAGATACTGTCAGAGAAGATGTGTTATTTCCATATTCGCGTGTAAGATTTCTAACCAGCATCTTGCATCTTTTTTTTTTCCTGATTAAAAACAGTATCAAGATCTCCATGCTTTTCTGATATTTTTGTTTAGGCTCAAAACCTGATAAGTCTATGTGGTTGGGAGCCAAGGTGGCTTCCAAATGTGCAAGACTGTGAAGAACATTCTGCTCAATCTGCCAGGAAAAGCGGCTCAATTGTTCGGTCAAGGTATCATGCTCCTCCTAAAGATCCTGGTCGTGGAAAGATGGCATTAGCTGCTAAGAGTAAAATTAAATCAAGAAAGGAAGGCCAAGGACCCAATTGTAAAGGTGAATCAAGGTCACCTTTACTTGATTGTAGCTTATGTGGAGCCACTGTGAGGATCTGGGACTTTGTCACAGTTGATCGCCCTGCATGTTTTACTCCTAACTGCACAGACGTTCCTGAGACAAGCAAGAAGATTGGATTGACACGAGGAGCAAGTGCAGCAAGCGGTATTAGTGGATGGGTAGCTGTTGATGGAATGGGTAAAAACAAGATTGAGGACCATGATGATGCAGCTACTACAGATGGTGGGATAGATCTGAACTTAACAATGGGTGGATATACCACCACCAATGTAATGCCTGAATATCAAGTTGCCCAACGTGGAAAAGGTATTTTGATTAGGCAACCTTCTAGCAGTGAGGTTGGGAATCGTGCAGCATCATATGAGTCTAGAGGTCCTAGTTCCCGGAAAAGGAACATGGATGAAGGTGGAAGTACAGTGGACTTGCCTCAAATAGTTATGCAACAGGCAGACAGCATTGAAGGGACTGTAATTGACCGTGATGGTGATGAAGTCAATGATGGTAGGCAGTACTCAGGTGGTCCTTCCAAACGTGTTCGGGAAGCTGAAGCTTTTGAAATGCAAAGATCACTTTATAGGATGGATTCCGATGGTGCAGGTCCCAGCCAACCATTTGGGTTTGATATAGGTACTTCTGCTCAAAGAGATGATCTTTTCGACCTAGGACTTGGAATTCCATCCACTCGAGGTTCGACACATGCATCTTCTGTTGTAGCAATGGACACTATATGCCACAGTGACGACTCAATGGAAAGTGTTGAAAATCAACCTGGAAATATGGATGATATCCATTTCCCTTCTACTTCAAGTTATAGAAATACAGATCAATATGAGACATCAGAACTGAACTATAGTTCTCAAGCGCAACAAAGTGCTTGTCCTGCTACTGCTCGAAATGCTGGTGAAATGGGTGTTAGTAGCACAAATGATGAAGAAGTGGTGAACGCAGATACTACAACTGCTCATGGCAGGGATGTCACAAGCTTTGGAATTAGTGGAGGAAGTGTAGGGATGGGTGCTAGTCATGAAGCTGAAATTCACGGCGCCGATGCCTCTGTCCATAGAACAGATAGTGGTATAGGTGATGTAGAACCAATTGCTGAGATTACGGAGAACCAAGGCCAGACTGATGAATTTGCTTCAGATCCAGGTTTAATGGGAGACTATGTCCCTGAAATGATGGACCCCGAGGATCCACATGGTGACAACCAGGATCTTATGTCTCACTCCGTAGGCAGGGCTGATAGTGGTTCAAAAGTAGTTGGTTCAGCCAAGGCAGAATCTGTTGAAAGTGGCGAAAAAGTCAGTAACCAGGCTGCATCTGCTGATAACACTGCACATCCTTCCCTTTCTTGTAATGCTGTTGTATGCTCCGGATATGAATTATCAAAAGAAGAAGTCACTCAAACGAACAAAGCATTGCCTACCAGTGAAACTGGATATGTTGAGTCAGGGTACTTGGGTGTAACTGACACAGGTAAGCCTATCATCCTGCCCTCCAATATGTAGTAGCCAAAATTAGTTCTTACTAGCCATATTCCGAGTCGTTTGCATGGTAACACTGTAGTAAAAGCAGAATTTATGAAACCCGGAACAATGTTTATAATGTAACTTTGTTGAAGCACCTTAATGTAAGACGAACAAGACTGCCTGCTGAAATGATCTAAATTTAAATCAAATGTCGACCAAGACTGACAAAAGATTTCTAATCCAAGGAATCATATCTTTAATTTATTCACGAGAATCGATGTAATATCTGGAAATACTTCATAGTTTTACTTCAAAAACAGATCCAGTGCTATGATTTCTCCGTTTCCTTATATTTTAGTATAGGTAATATATTAATTTTGGATTTTATGTTAATTGTCTCTTCGAGTACAATATGGTATAAAAGACCCTCTTTAGTATTTATCCTTCTACACATAGAACACATATATTGAAATGTCCTGTCCTTTCAGGGCCTCCAAATGGAGAAAGCAATTATGAAGAGGCAGTTGAGTTTGATCCAATCAAGCATCACAATTATTTTTGTCCATGGGTTAACGGAAATGTTGCTGCAGCAGGCTGTAGTAGTGGCAGTAGTTCTAGTTCTAGTGCAGGTGGTATAGCTTTCTGCGGTTGGCAGCTGACTTTAGATGCTTTGGATGCATTCCAAAGTCTTGGCCATGTTCCAGTTCAAACTGTAGAATCTGAATCAGCTGCCTCTCTTTGTAAGGTCTGTGGATTCCATTTATCTTACAACATATTAATGAGTTTTTGCTGATTATTTAACTGGTTGTATTGGCATGTAACCGAATCTTGTCATAGTTAAATTCTCGAAAGATAGAACTAGAGACAGACTCCCTCTGAACAAGATCGGAATACCCTGCATTTGGATTTAACATTTTTTTCATCATTCAGGAAATGTTTGGAACTTGGGGGGAGGGAGGCAATTTGATACCTGAATGGATAGTTATTTGTTGAACCAACTCTGCACCACTATGCATCCTTTTCTTTCTCTATCATTTGCACCTTCCTTCTTTACTATTTGCATGTGTTGGAAGCTGTGTTTTGCTCAGTCTCCCTGTTCTTGTAGACGAGTATTTAACTCATCTGGCTTGTGACCTGGTATGACAGGATGATCATCGAACTAGCAAAAAACTCTTGGCTCACCATTCATTCAGCAAAAGTTGTGGCCCAAGCTAAGTGGAGTGGTACCTTCCTGTAAGCTTGAGATCTAAATTCCAGGTAAATCAATTGTTCTCTTTATCTATCTGGACTCTAGCATTTTAAACTAAATGTTGTTGCTAGAACTCATCCCACTAGCGTGGATCATGTTCATATGGAGCAGAATTGTAGAGATACAATTCCCTAGGAATTTTTTGATGATAAGTTAAGAAAACTTATGTATTATTAGCAAAGACAAGTTTTTCAACTTTTTCAGATAATTGTTGGAGAAATTTGCACCTGTGAATGAGATAGTTGATTAGCCAAATTTCTCCTAGCACAACATGCACATAGTGGTAAAAGATGCTAAAATTCATGTATGTAATACTTCAGTGTTGTTTAGTATTAAGGCTTAAGTGGATATTAAATATATAAATGAGGTTACTGGTGGTCGTTTGTTGTTCTATATCTTTCTAACTTCAGAATTCCATATCTTGGCAGTGTAGATTTCATTGGTGATAAAACCTTAGCTTTGCTGCCAGTAGCGGTTATGCCTTGTTCAAGCTTGTGCCAGTTGAACCACCAAATTGTTTCGAGTGTTGAAAAACGACATCTTTCCGTACTCAAGTTCATCAATTTGAACAACTGAATCCATTCTCTTTCTTAACAAAAAACGACCCGATGAATTTATAACTCAATGACATCTCAAATTAGTTTTTCTTTTTTGTTTTATGAATTTGTGTGTGTGAATTCTAAATGGGAAGTGATAATATATTAAAAAAGTATTTTTTTTTATAATTAATCTTTACCATTAATAATTAAGTGGGAAAAAGTTTACAGCCTTCATTACAAGAATGATTAGTAGGTTGATCATTAAATGCAGTAATTCAACATTGTCCTAATGATATGTGTTTATTTTGGTCTGAAGTTGAAGATTTGATCAAAAGCAATCGGCTGACTTCCACTGGCAATTACATTCATTGAAAGACTTCCACTAGTACTTGAGCTCCCGCCTTCAGCAGCCCTTATTTGTGTTCTCTTCCTGAGTAATACCAATACAAATTAATGCATTTGTATGCTGGCAGGAACCTCTACAGGTATTCCCTTGAATAAAGAAATTGTTAGAAGAATGTTCCCTTGAATATAAAATTGTTGAAGAAATTGTTAAAAAAGTATGTCTACTATAACAGTCCCACTAGATAAAATATGAAAATATGTAAATACAGATGATTCTTTGTGTTCATATATTATAGGCTACCTGTTAATCATTATTCACACCTTCAATGATCTTAATTGTGTACACTTACTCAGTTCTTAGAAATGAAGAGGAAACGATCAAGATTTAGATTTTTCTACTGATGCTTACACTGCAGATTTTGCACCCCGTTGGAATGTTTCAGGGCTATTCGTTGAAAGTTCGATTCATTTCGAAGTTAAAACAGAAGTTAACTCAGAACCTTCTTTTTAGAGTTAGAGCGAGCTCGAGCCTAAGGCTTCGATTCGGCTCCAAACACATAAATTTATAATTTTTTAATATTTTATCATTAAAATTCGAATTTTTCGGTCGAGCTTGGCCAGAACCTCTCGGAGAATCGAACCGAACTTCAAATCATACGCTCGAGCCGGCCGAACCCTGTACTGGTTCGGTAGAATTTGGCTGTCTGGTTACTGAATCGGTTGTGCTCTCAACACTTGTTATTACTTGTATTTTGAGGGTTCAAACAACTTTTAGAGGTTTAGCCTCCTTAGTTTGTATCCTGAAGGTGACACTGAATCTTGAAATAACATGTAGATTAGCACATTACAACAACGCCCAATACTATTGCCCCACACAAGTGAGGTTTAGCCTCCTTAATTTGTATCCTGCTAGTGCATATTCAACAAGTGGTCAGCAAACCTTTGTCACGCAGATTTTCGACTTTTCTTTCGATAAATAGTCTTGGAATTGTCAGTGTGGCCCTATTATCCTTTGAAATAAAAGGAGATGTTTTATTGAAACATTAATAAAAGACACTTCAAATAATTAGTTACACTGTCAATTTACCTTAACTTTATCAAATCCGTTAATTTCAACCAAAATTAATGGATAAAGCAAAAATATGTTACAGATCAAACTTTTTATGTGGTAATTTTTGTTACACTATAGTATTAATATCATAAATATTGACATATTTTTCAATAATATTGAAATTTAAAAATAAACACTTATCATGATCTTAACTAAATGTAACAAATTAAACTTCAAAAATATTTTGATGTTAAACCATTTTTAGTACCTTTTATCATTCTTGAAATGTAAAATTCATATGCTAGGGCCCAGACCAATCAAGTAAGAAAGTATCAAGTATATAGGTAATAACGACTATCCATCTAACATACTCGTATGTCATGAATTAAATTGAATTGAAAGATACTCAATTA
Organism: Lithospermum erythrorhizon; assembly: GCA_019722365.1. Taxonomy (NCBI): domain Eukaryota; kingdom Viridiplantae; phylum Streptophyta; class Magnoliopsida; order Boraginales; family Boraginaceae; genus Lithospermum; species Lithospermum erythrorhizon. The sequence continues at coordinate 475,583 of JADFUC010000789.1, read as the reverse complement.
CTCAGAAGAAAATCGAGGCCAAATTCATTGAATACAGGTCCTACTTTTATTCCCAACTTAAAATATTATCTACTTTATTTTTTAATGATCAAAAGATAATACAACATATTAAAAAATATTAAAATCCAAAATTTAAAAAGAACAATTCATCAATTTTTTTATTATTATTGAGTATGTACACAATCAAAAATTTATTAATTAAAATTAATTAAAATCCAATTTTATGGATCGAGTAATTTAATCAATTCATAACCAAGCACACGATTACACGTAGTGATTAGGGGGTTCAATTAACCCTCCAATAAAAATTGAACATGTGTAAAATAACACGGTTTCTGGAATTAAGTTCATGAAATTAATTTTAGTTTAAAGTAAGGTTTGTATATTAAGTCAAGACCAAAACCCTCGTTGCAGTACAATACGCATATTCAAATCAAATCCATGTCTCAGGCTTCCAGGATTTATATCAAGACCCAAGCTCGAATTTGACTCGAGTCTATATCGAATCAAGCATTAACATTTGGAGAATAATAGATTGATAGTCGAACCCAGTCAGTTTTGATAAATTTATTTGTACACTAATGGATTTCCCTGGTAAATTTTATTATTGGACAATATAAATAGTCAATTTTTTCTTTGCATTACAAAGTATATTTTAGAAAGCAAAGGAGTAATGAATACGGAGTATTATTTTAGGACTGAAGCAAAAATGTTGAAATAGTGATATATATTATGATCACATACAGTACACAACCTCGAAATCGATCTGTACTAATTTGTTAGTTTCTCAATCTTGAAATGTTTTGTAGGGAAATCAATAAACATAAACAAATTAAAGTAGTTATTAGTTGTAGAGTAGTAAACAGAAAATAATTAGTTTAGTAGGGACGTTATGTTGTGCGTCCAGATTAATCACATCACTCTGGACTTATACTTCCAACAACCAAACTTAATGAGACATATTGATTGATAGTATTAAACAAACACATCCTAACTACCAAAACTGCTAATTCATTGAACCTTTTTTTGCCCTTTTGGCACTCCAAATACCATGGAATATTTGACTTTAATTTCTATGGAGGTACTAGTATGTATACATGTATCATGTATGTATATATATACTAATTATTCACTAAGTAATCAGCAATGATTAAGGACGAAGTTGGTTCTAATTCCTTATTATGATTCGATCACCTTTTGGAATACACAGCTAGCTAGGACCAAACTCTAGAAGCTACTACTATATACCATACATTTTAACTTAAGTAATTTATTTAGTTTAGGTAACACAACTTAATTAGCTTTGTTTATGCGGTATCTAAGTGTTGCATATTTATGAAGCACTTTATTCTTCTTCATTAGCGCTTAGCCACCTCCTTGGTTAGAGTATATCCAACCAACCTTTAATTTTTTTAAATTGAGGTATAAATTAATTTTAATTTAATTATTGCTTTCAAGAAAATTAAACATGGGAGATTTATAAGACAAGAATCATGATTGGTCTGATGACGACGTACATTACATGAACCAAGTTATGAGGATCAACAGACAAAATGATCCATAGACAACTGTATTGATGAAGACTAATTTGTTCGTAAGTCCTAATCGATCTTCTTGTTTTTTAATTAATTACCACTCTTAGGAATAGTAGTTAATTTTTGAACATTTTGTTTTAATTTTGAATTTATAATTTGATGAAGAAAATATATATATCTAAATATAATATAATTAAATGTATTTATTGATAACATAATAATTTTATTGAATCGAAGTATCTTATGTGTTTTAATTGTCGTAATTTAATTGACATTCAGTCTAATAAAATACATACTAATTTGGCTATCTGGGTGATGTTTTTATGGTAATAATCTTTGTGATTATCGTTGTTGAGCTACTGCGTTTTCGATTCTTTATCACAGTCGATTGGTTGTGGAGTGCGGTTATGCTTTTCGTATGATTCGCTTAAAAACACGTTTTCAAACTATAAAAATGTTGAGCGTAGAACTTTGTGTCGTTGGCGATTCTAAAAATTACGTGTCTTGGGAATAGGAGATGTATGCCTTGGGTTACTCATACAGTTACGTGTTTACTTTGAAGAATGTTAAATGATTCTGGAGGTATAATTTGCTTTAGTAATGCATCTAGAGGATGATCAGGTGTGAGTAGGGGTTATGAAAATTACGAGGAAGGAGTCGAGCATGATTTTTTGTGAAAGAGAGAAAAATAACACATTATGTTTGTCATCTTTGAACACAACATCTTACTCTGTAAACTCTGTGGTGAATGTAAAATCTATTTTATAGCACGATGATTAGGTCGTATGATAATAAAGGATTAGAAATTCATAAAGATGGTCGAGCTTTGGTAGTGATAAAATGCAAATCCGCTGTGAATCATGCGTGTTAGGAAAGCGGCATGGGTGAGTTTTAAAGAATTTCCTCGTACCACTAATCGGACTAAGTGTACCCCGGCGTAGCAGTATTTGCATCTTGATGTATGGGGACCCAGTGTTACGACACGTAGGAGGAACGATATTTTCTTTCATTATTGATGATTATTCTAGAAAAGTTTAGGTTTCTTTGTTGAAGCAATCGATGTTTTTGATAAGTTAATGAAAATAGTGAAAGCCAATGAGAAGAATTAAAGCCGCTTAGGAGTAAATAATGGTCTTGAATTTTCTGATAAACAAAAATGAATGATTTGTGTGCTAATTAGGGGTATTGAGACATTGGTGTTCTATCGCTTATTAAAATGGGGTGGTGAGGAAGGATGAATAAACTTTGTTAGAGAAAGTGAGGGGCTCTTTTTAGTAATAAATTCTTTCCAAAAAGTTACGGGGGGATCTTTGTTACTACCCATTGATTGTGGTCCACTAGTATACCTTTAGGAGGGAAAGTTCACGAATCAGGTGTTTATGGAATTAAGCAGAGCGATTAAAGTAATTTAAAGTTTTGGTTATGTTGGCTATGTGCATCAAAGGTTGATAAGTTGGAACCGTCTGAAATTGTGTTTTCTTAGGATGTCACAGAGAATAAAAGGTTATAGGCTTTGGGATAGGGCCCGAGGCAAGGATTGAAAGTTGATGCAGTAGAGATGTTATTTTTAATGAAAATGAATTTCCCTGCTTGACTCATCTTGCTTCACTAATGATGCTCCAAATGAGGTGGAGCAATTGTCTGATAACACTAATCAACCTGAACCGTTTTCGAGATTTCATAAATTAGTTCTTGTAAATCAAGATGAGATGACTCCTAATGAGGTAGAGAATACTGTTACTCCCAATGAGGTGGAAATAATGTTGTTCTGATCTGCGAATGTTTTGCGATTCTAATGCTTTGAATGACTAACTCCGACTTCGCTGAGGATAGAAGTAAAAGAACCATTAAAATGCGAGAGATATAGAGATAACAACAATTTTGAATGATTGTAATTTGTGCGTTTTTTAGCACCATGTTTTTAGATCTTTGGTCTTAATGATGAGCCTAAGACTTACAAAGAAGCTAAGGTGAAATATTCCAATGAATGGATTGATGCTATGAATAGTGAAATGGAATCCCTAAATTAACTTGGACTTGGAAACTTGTTCCTAGCTAATTTGCTCAAGTGGTAGGCTGTGAAGTGGTTGTTTAAGGTTAAGGATGAAACTAATAAGGTTAGATTTAAAGGCTAGGTTAGTAGCTAAAAGGATTTACTCAAAGGAGATAGTTATCTTTGAAATTTTTGCTCCTGTGGTTAAGTTCCTCTTTGTTAGAATCATCCTTGCTTTTGTTGCTCATTTTAATTGGTATTAAAACAAATGGATGTTACTACTGGTTTCTTACATGGTGATCTTGAGAAAAATATTTATAATAAATCAACCCGAGGGCTTTGTGGACCTAAATTGCACGATAGTGGTTGTTTGTTAAAAGGCCTTGTGGTTTAAAAGCGATCCCACAGAGCGATAGGAATATTAAATTTGACAATTAAATGCGATCTTTGAAGTTTAAAGAAACTCTTCGATCATTACGGCCACTTTAAGAATATAGACTTCATTACTGTGTATTTATTTTGCTTTTATGTGGATGACATGTTGTTAGTCCGTGTTTGAAGTCTATTAGTGTGCAAAATGTCTTTGTGATAATTTTGATATGAAAGATTTAGGTGATGCTAAGAAAATTCTAGGCATGAACATTATTATTAAGGCAGAGAAAAGAAATCTACTCTTGTTTTGAATCAAGTGCATATGTTGAAAAGATTTTGAGTAAATTTTAAATATGCGATGCTAAATCATTGAATGTACCTCTTACTTCTCATTTTGTGTTAAGTAAAGGATCGATCCCAGTGGCTGAAACCAAATGATCAACAGAAGAATGTGCCATATTCTGTGCTATGGATGCATTATGTATCTCATGGTTAGCCATTAGGCACGATGTGCATATCTGCGGTTAGTTCTTGAGTAGATATATGTCTAATCACCGGTATCTTCCGTTAAGACATTTTCAAAGTAGGCATTAAGGTATTTTGAAATCTACCGTTGATGTTGGTTGGATTTTCTCACAGATATCATGATGACATTAAAGTTAGTTGGTTGTGTGATTTAATTATGCTAATGATAAGAGACAATATGAAATCTACTACTTATGTATTTACTTTTTGTGTGGCTCTTGCATAAAGTTGGAGATACCGAGCTTGATAGTTGTTCTTTATCTACTTCTTGAATACGAGGTATGTAAGTATACTTGAAGCTTTTAAAGAAGCTATTTGGCTTAGGGCTTTATTATGCGAGATTGATTTTGTTGACAAGCGTGGTTGTGTTTCGATGGTGTCTAGCTGATGATTGTGTAAAAATCACATTTTTTCAGCTGATAGGACTAAGCATATTGATGTTGATTTCCACTTATATTCATGATATTGTTGAGCAGGGCATTGTGAAGTTAGAGAAAATTCCTGAATTTGTCACTGTATATAGTGCAAAGGAAATGCTTGCAGTGGAGAAATTCATGTCGTGTCAAAAAATCCTGACTTTGACATAGGTTGATTGGCGGTTGCGTATCTTGAACTCGATGACCCTATGGTAGAGTTCGGTCCATGTCAGGGACTTGGTTCTTGGTGATTTTTGCCCGATTAACGACAATAATTATCACTTTTGTGTATACGCTGTTCACCTTATTGTCTTTGTGATTTCTGAGTAATGGTTTTAGCGATGAGGTTACGTGATTCTGATGTTATGTCCAAATCGTTGCCTTGAGTCGAAGGTGGAGATTGTTATGTCTGATGGCCCCAAGCGTCGATTAGCGAAACCCAGTGTTGTCGCCTCTTAATAACCGGCGGCTACTTATAATATATGATTATATATATTGGCACGTCATCTTACGTTATTAGCGTTAAATTAGAAAAGAATAAAAGTCTTCGTCTTTAGTTGTTTTGTGCAACTTGTGAAAACATTAACATTCTCACTCTCGATAAAATATTTATTGAGTAAGCTTTGAGGTTTGGAAGCGGCTTCGGGTTGAGTTATCCATGAACCAATTGGTGGTACAACGTGGTTTATCAGAATCAGTGTCAGGCGTCTGAGAGCCAGCAATGGCCAATCTTGTCGATCATAATCACCAAATGCATATGTATTTATAATAAAAATGAGATTTACAAAATTTATCAATATTAATCATTAAAAAGAAAATAATGGGACAATCATCATTTTGAATATTGGAGTTTATAGGCATAGCATACCTCGTTTTACCAGAGCTTGTTATAACATCAACTTGCTCTCTCTGCATTTATTTAATTCCATGTGGGATCCGACTAATGATTAGTGAATGAAGCTCACAATGTCGAATATTACTCAATTGAAAATAACGGAGTCGTTTGTTTTTGAAATTAATTTTTATTAATAAATTATTAATTATTTATTATTTTAAAATATAAAATTTATATAATTGAATTCCTCATTTAAAATACTTTTATAATACTAATTTTTTAATTTTTTAATAATATAATTAAAGAGTAATTAAATATTAAAGATTTATCTCGATATGTGAAAAACTCAATTGTTTTGAATTGGAGATTGTAATAATATAATAAGAACAAAAAGTTTTATTATTACTTACTCCTATTAGCAATGCATGTGCTAACGTGGAGGAGTTGATCGAATGGTATCGGGTAATGGACTATATATTAACTAATTACCGTATTGATTATGAAACAATGATTATATACGTACAAATCGCAACCAATAATGACTAACAAGTGAGTTTATTCAATATCTAAAGAGTTGATAATCAACTTTGAACGAATAAGTTCGTTTCTGGCGATTATGCTGTTTCTAACCTCTTTATGCAATTTTTAAGTCAATAATCTGTCTATTAAATTAATTATACATTAATTAGGTGTATAGAAAATAATTTAATTGAACGTTTTTTTTTTGAGTTTTTTAAATTATATTGTACTATTTTAGAATAGTACATTTTAGTAATATTAATCATTTTTATATTAAAATTAAGTATATATATATGAAGATTAATGAAATTTAATGAATTATATCATTAAAGAACTATATGCCATTCTCGATAATTACACCACCCACAAATTACTAACGCAAGTGAAAATTTAAGAAAGGAAAGAATTTATTTGATCGTGAAAATACAAGAAGTTTCCAATTATTTCTTATATAAAATTATTCAGTACCGCTCATCAACTTCAACTATACGTTTTCCCCAGAAGAATAGTTTAGTTTAGGGAATATGTCGGCTACATCAGACCTTTGGCTACGGCTGATGAGGAGGGTTGTGGAATAATGTGGATGGACTTTGAAGAAAATTTATGAGAAGAACGTGATTTGACTTCTTATTAACAATAGTAGTATCTGTGGGAATAATAACACTGATAATAACATAAAATAGAGAATGTAAAATTTAGTGGATTTGAAACTGTGTCATAGTATAAACAGATCCTTTACCTTGTAGGCTTTATCGATATAACTTTGGTAATGATCGTTTCGTCGGAAGGCTACTCTGAGTTAGCAATATGCATGTAGCGCGTCATTTCATTAGGATGAGGGCTTTAGATTTTGCACAAATAATATCAGGAATTTGTAGAACAAATTTTTTTTTACTAAAAAAGAGAACTCATTTAATGTAATAAGCATCTCAATTTTTGGTGTGTTTGAAAGATCGGCGTAAGTCTGTTTATAATATAAAAAATTCATTTCCTCTGGAGTGTGAGACAAAAGGATTGAGAAGTGCTTTCATGACCTTTGCTCGGCAATTCCTCCTGGCGAAGAAAGACAAAAAGATAAAAATCACGGATAAAGGAATGATTGAATACTTAAGTGCAAATATTTTTCGATTTGAATTTACACTAGGTGAAATGGAATGACGACTTTCGATCTCGATGAGTGAGCCAAGTGCTTGAACTTATTGAACTTTGGTTGGACCTATAAAACCACGTATTATACGCGAAAATTATGCAGTTAAAAGCGATATAAGCTGGCTTAGCGTATAAAGGCTACTAGCATTATACCTCGGATACAATGACTTTTCTGCAGAAAGACTAGCTTGAGTCTTTCGTAGATGGCGGCATCCTTATTTCGCTTTGGGTAATTAAATATAGTGCGTCTTAATGTACTTATCCTCAGTTATTAAGGACATAAAGTCCCATCATGATCAACAATCCAGTATGTCATGTGAAATAAGCTAGGTATGGAACGTCATTCGTCGATGTCCGTCAGTCTTATTCTGTGCTTAGAATGCTTGGTATGGATAAATAAGCCTTTCTGACCATAAGGATGAGAATATAGTGCATCAAGAATCATATGACTTAGTTTGACCACTAAAGGATATCTACCATATTATCTTGACTTAAGGGCCTTAACCCCATCCCTCTCGACGTATCAGCTTAACTTTCCTTGTCGACCACTTTAGTGAAGAAGGGATGTTGAATATTTCAAATCTCACAAGTCGAAAATGACTCCGTTTTTCGGGGGTGTCTAACAACCGGCCGTATACGAATTCGAGATATTGTCTCTTGTACCCCGTTATAAATATTATTCTTTGCAACTCCAGTAGGTACGCCTAAGAATGTGATGAAGAAGAGAGACAAGAGTTTGTTGTTTTCAGCGCTGTAGGAACATCCCGGTCAACAAATTCCTCGAAACCCGATCGCCTCTTGACCCCGACTAACCCCGAGTGCGATGAATTCGGACTCCGTCGTGGGCGAGCTATTGGTTTGTTTAGCCGGACTTCCGCGAAATAGCACCTCTCGCCCATGGTAAAGACATAACCCTTTGGTAGAAGCCCAGTTTCATCATTTTAAAACCAGTTTGCGTCAGCGATATCCACTTTTCGAGAACAGCGAGGGAAACTTCCACGTAGCGTGCAACCATACATCAATCGTCCCTTTCATGTATTTAAGCAAGCGAAGAAGGGCATTCGATGACTCGCTTGAGGTTATGAGGTGTAGCGACTTAATCTCTTGACATAAATGCGTAATGTCGGGTCGATGCTGATTCATAAAGCTTGTCGCACTACAAATGATCATAAACATCCTTTACCAATGATCGCGGTGACGCAGATGTGCAGGCTCCGGTCGGCGTTCAATGCGTTACCGTGCCGGGTTTGCTTGACGGCTACGCTCGATAATGACATCATGCGATTATTGGTGGAAGCTTGAGATGTACGGATAAAAACTGCAAAATTCGAGATACCTTTGAAAGACTTTGTGTCTGAGGCACCATTTTACATGTAGCCGCAACTTGGAGGTTTTTGAATCTTGGTCTTAGGTTTTGCGAAACTTGTTACGGATTACGCTTCCTTGATTCCATTCTTGCTATTTCTTTTTAATCTTTTCCTTGAACTGTTATCGTTAGAGGGACCACTATTTCGTCAGTTAGCGTTAGTGGAAGAGTTTGGTGTTTTCTTTTCGGCACTTATCCTTGAAACGGTTTCTTCAGTTCTCGTAGCTGACTAATCGGTTCTACAAAGACATGTCTCTTTAGCATGCTTGGTGGTTTTATGTATTCACTCGAGGATGGGAAACTTCTCGATAGAAGAGCGTTAGCCCGAGAGAAATCTCATCACTCTTGACCTAGGTAGTAACATTAGTGTGAGAGATTTTCAAACTCTCTTTTTAATTATAATTGATTTGCCGTCAACAGATTTAAATTTCAACCATTTCCGACCCATTTTCTTTTACCCGCGTCATGACCCCGTATTTCTTTTAAAGCCTCCCAAATAACATAGCAGTTGTGTACCATGAGCAGTCGAAAAGGTTGTCAATATGGTTCAAAATGTGATATCTAGCAATCTTATTATCTTTTCATATTTTGTAATTTCATCCTCATTCTTTTAACCCGGGACGTAATGGAGGAGTTTGTTCGGATCAGCAAGCGGGGTAGGAGATTATTATGAAAAGCACATAGTCGTTTCAATTTCACAAAATATTAACACTTTCGAGACCACCTCTTTATAGTTATTACCGTCAGCCGGATCTAAGCTTGCCCCAGATAAATCGAGCGGAGAGAAGTATTATCACTAGACAATATTTTTATTCACTAATATATAAAGCTTTCAAGCTGTAGGAATAATAATAGTGATAACAAATAGGAATGTAAAACTTAGCGGAGGGTCAGTTGCGGCTGTGGTATAAGCGGATCCCATTTGCGGCAGAAGGCTTTATCGACGACCTCGGTGGCGATGTTTCCGTCAGGAAGCTCCCAATCCCCGAGGTTAAGACAGCAGCCAGTAGCCTTTCGTGGGATGAGGCTTTGAAAGCTTTAGACCAAGCAATGCAAATTTGTTGAACAAAACTTTTTACTAAAGAAGCTCGCTTTAATATAGGAGGCATCTCGAATTTTTTTGGTATGTTTGAAAATTGATATGGGTCCTTATTTATAATATAAAAATGGAGTCTCAATTCGCTTCACTGATGTAGGACAAAAAGAATGAAAAATAGCTTTTTAACCTTTAGTCAACAGTATCAATATAATGTGGTATAGACACATGGAACCTTTATTGTTAGGAGCTAGGAATAATAATTCCAACACTTCAATTAATTACTCTGTTGATTATATATATATATTCCTTACATAAAACAATGCCTATATGCCAAATTATTCACGTCATATATAGATGTATGAGTTTTACATATACAATAATATTATTTACTTTATTGTAATTATTTTTCATTAAAATTATGAATTATACTCTTAGATACAAAGTGCACATGATTCAAAGTAAATGATGTGATATGATTAAATGCTTATTTGATTGATACTTACCATGCTTATTCGAGATTAAATGTTTTTTGGAAGCTCGGCCTCACTTCGCGTATTAACGTGTTTGGTCGAGTCTGGTCTACGATGTTGATCAGCTGGAAATTAAACATCGATTTAAATAAGGACAAAGATATTATAAAAATTAAGTAATGTTTGTAAGACAAGTCCATCAAAGTCTACTTAATGCACTAACATCGAGATTCCGGAACGGAACCTTACACGAACGACCGCATGTATCCCGTTCTTCGGGTAATAATAGGATAAGTCATAGACGCAGGGGTCTTAAATTCTTAACCAGTGTTGATTGTTATCCGATCCGTGTATGTCTCTCAATAGGTTGAATATATTAACCCCTCCATTTTTTATGTAACCTAAACTCACATGCAACTACATTCGCAACCTTAGCTAAATGGAAATTAATGAGAAGCCACCACTGTGCATATGCACCCATGCACTCGTCAGTCTTTGCCTCCTATCTTTCTCTTTGAGTAACTAAAATATATTTCCTCATTTTAACACAATCTACTAATTTATTCATCAACCTTCAAACTTTATGCTCCATCGATCCCTTGTCTTTTATTGAGCGACCTAATTAATACTGTATGGAGTATATCGGTAAAGGGATTTGTTTACAAGATTCAATAATAAATAGATTCGTGCATTATTTTCATTTATTGTTATTGATTTTTCATTACTCATCATATCATTTATGGACACTTTAGCTTATGTAAGATGTTATAGCAATCCTCTACTTCATCTTCAACTAATTGTAAGCAAGACGTATTTCAATATATATATATATATAAACTACTAGAATACGAGCCCAGCGGCGTGTTTTCGAGAATCGACTCCAAAAATAGTGTCGGTTACGTAGCCGGTTAGAGTGTCAAACGTTATATATATATATATATATATATACACTACTAGAATACGAACCAAAAGCGACATGTTTTGAGGAATCGGCTCAAAAATAGTGTCGGTTACATGGGATAGGTGTCGAGCGTTACTTTCGGCCGAATAGTTTTAAATTGGGTCGTAGATAGCGTCGGTGTTGTCTGGTATGGCGTCGGCCAAGGAATACATTTTTAAAAAGTAAATTCAAATATAAAATAAAATAGACGATGCCGAGGCGAAACCCGATGTTTAATTATCTTTGACTTTTGGAGTCGGTTTAGCGTCGGGTAACCTAATATATTAAATGTTAAAATAATTAAAAAATATATATATATATATTACCCGGCAGCACTTACAGCCATTGTTAAACATTTTAATTCGAGAAGCTTGATCACTTCCAGGTACTTGACGTTTCATTTCCTATAACCCAACCCCCAAGAAACACTTACCGATCATTTCCCTCCATTTAAATTCGACTCCGGCGATAACCACCAGCCCTTTATCATTTCGGTCGTCCCTTGTAATCCTCCCACTCTGTCGGTCGAAGCATGATCCTCGTTCCGCTCATAAACCTGATTGATTAAGGTTAGTTTTTTTTTTCTTTTATTGTTTTTTTTAATTTGAATGTTTAATATCAGTTATTAATTAGATTGTTTAATGAGTTTGAATTATTAATTAGATTGCATGTTGATGTTGAATTATTAATTAGATTATTTATTTAGTTTTAATTATTAATTAGATTTGTTATTTAGTTTGAGTTATTAATAAGATTTGTTGTTTAGTTTGAATTATTAATTAGATTGTTGATTGATTGAGTTTGAATTAGTAATTACATTATTTATTGTGTTTTAATCCGAATTAGATTATTGAATGTAGACTGAATGTTATATGTAGATTGAATGTGATATGTGCATTGAATTTTATAGTTTAGTATATTCAATTTAGTTTCATACTTTAGTTTAGTTTAGTTTTTAGAATTTCAATTATTGAATGTTAGATGTAGTTCAGTTTAGTTTAGTTTGAATGCGGTATGTAGATTGAATGTTATATGTAGATTGAATGTGATATATTCACTTTAGTTTCAATTTAGTCTTTTTTTAATTATTGAACTTTATGGTTTAAATTTGTTTAATTTAGTTTTATGATTGAATTAGTTTATAATGTATAAACTTTAAGATAGAATTATATAATTGATTGAATTAGTTATAAACGTTATGATGACTTTAAGTTGAACTTTGAATTGAATTAGTTATTTATATACTTGATTGAATAGTTTGAATTATTTATATATTTTCAATGGGTGAGTTAAAGATTGATTCTGATTGTTGATTGTCAAGCTACGTTTAATTTGGATTATACTTCTTGTCGAGAAATATTATTTATGAATGTTTTGTATATCTGCTAAAATTTTCCTAATTTGATTGTACAAATGACTCGTGGTGTAGCTTTCGAGGAAGGGAAGGCCCGGCGAAGGATAGTGCGCTCGTTAACAGGCCGAGGTTATGCATGCTGATATTTAGATAGGCGAGATGACTCGCCAGCACCACTCCTACGGCGGCCCAAGCCGACTTGAGTTTATTCTGGCTCGGGGTAGGCGTGATTCATCGTCCGTACCCGTCACGATGCGACATCGAGAAGGCAACCTACTACGGGTAGTGGTAGTGTTTTGAAGACTCCGAGGGGCCGACGTACAACTATTCTGTTCGTCGGATGACTCAGAGGCGACGGGATCGGAGTCGGACGACGCTAGTAGGACACGTGCTGTACGAGGAGATGACCGTCCACTCGACGCTCTCCCCCGTGGCGAAAAGTTGGAGACGGAGATCTTCCACAACTTGCAAGTCTGTTAATATTGTCTAAATTGATTGAATTAGTTATATTTTTTATTTATGTTATCTAACTTTTTACTTTTTTTTCTTTAGGGTGTCGGTCGTAGGATTAGCAGATTCTTGATGATAGGCGAAAAGGGCTTCTATCGAGTTACGGCATTCGTACTCCTCGATCGATCCTTGAGGATGACATCGAAAATCATTCACAACGTCCATTAAATTTTTGTATTATTTGTCTTTTCGGGATAGATATCATAATAAGGAAATGCTGACGACATATTCTCAAGCTATTTATATTCGAAAGAGATTGCCAAAATAAGTGGGAGAACTTGACTGACGAGAGAGAAGAGAGGAAGGCTACCGAAGGTACAGGGGAAGTGGGGGAGGCGGCGGATTGATACTATTACAATTTGAAGCAGTGGGTGACTCGGGAAGAAGGCCAATTGGGAGGCGATATATTTGGCATTGGGCCGAATCCGATTGGGCAAAGATCCAGATTCGATACAGGCGAGTCGGGGCTCAAACTGCTTCGGGGGTTGGCCGGAATGGCCATATGGCGTCGTATCCGCTTGGGCGTAAGAGCAATCTTTACCGGGGTTGCATGAGGAGGTAAATTTTTTTCTCTTTTTTATTGTTTTTATTTAATTGAATATTTTTGTTGAAATCTAATTAAATTTTCTTTATTTGTGTTTCGGGAGAAGGGGAGGCGAGAACAAAGGCTTCGCCATTGGGCCTTGCTTACATGGAGTTAAACAAAGAAGAAGGACAAGAAAGCCGTGGTGAGGAGACAAACGAAGTTTACACTACCCGAGAAGTGGAGTCGGTTTGTGTAAGTATATTTATTTTTTATTTATTGTTTATTTTTAAATATCCGTCACCCATTGTGAATGTGTTCAAATTGCGAGAGGAGCAGTACGAAGCCTACATTACCGCGAGATGTTCGGGGAGGATATGGATCTATTAAATTGTGCTCGATGATAAAGTCGTTGTAGAGCCTCACGGGCCTTCGTGAAGAGCGGGTAGTAAAGAGAGCGAGGGTCGGTGCAGGTTGTAGCTCCGTTGCTGCGAGAAACTTGCTTTAATGGATGATCCGGTTGCCCGGTACTTGGCTACCTCCGCCCGCTCCCCAATGTGATGGAGGAGGCTCGGATGGAAGTGCGGAGGCGGAGGATGAGACGGAGGCGATGGGACTGACGAGCGAGCCACTTTACGAGGAGTTGGTCACGGTTAAGGTGAGCAACAAGCAGCAGAAGAAGGTAGAGAATGTGGAGGCTGATTTGCCAGCGTCTTAGCTCACATATGAGTGAAGCTAACGGCGGGGGACGGCTTTCGATTGGAGAGCCTACCTGGTGGCAGCCAGTCTCCGCCTGCTTGAGGATGGAGATGATCACAGCGCTCAGGCTGATATACGCCGCCTCCACAGCGTCCTTAGCCGGGAACCCCAGCGATGCGGCACCCGTACCTATTTCTTGGAGTCTATTAAATCCAGCATTGACCACAGGTGACCAGCGTCAACGTCGGGATACCCGGCCGGGATGATATTACCAGACTTGATTGATCCGTTTGTATTTGATACTTTGTATTTCGTACTTTGTTGTATTTGGTACTTTGTTTTAGGATAATATATTTTATTTGGATACTTTGTAGTTGTATTGGGTACTTTGTATTTGTTATGTGTTAATATATGTTGTTATATTTTTTAGGATAAAATATGCGTGTTATTGGTGTGTTGTGTTAATTTATTTTGCAGGTTGGACTCATATAGAACTGTGTCTTTGTTAAGTTAATTTTTTTTTTTTTATAGCAGTTGACAAATGGTGATGGGATGGCGTTGGTTTTGAAATCGACTTTACAATCTTTATTCTTCCCAGTTCCCGTGGGGATGGCGTCGGTTTGGCGATGGGGTGTTCATCTGTGTAAGAACTGACGTCGGTTTGGTGTCGGTCTGGCGTCGGTAACTTTACAAAATTTGGTCATTCATATTAAGTAAAGTGTTACTTATTATTCGAAGCCAAGGATTCTTTATAAAAGCGGCGATTCGAAACATCAAAACCTCTTCTCCTTCCAACCCTTCAATCCCTTCTATTTTCTTCCGATCCCGAAAAATTGCTTCTTTCTTGGTGTGTGCAATGATACGTCATTATTGATTAATTTTTCATTAATTATTTAAATATCAATTTTATAGTAATTATTGTTTATTGTTGTATACCGTATATTTGTTAATATATATTAGGCTATGTTCAATTATTTTGTTGATTTGTTAACATGGTGTTGTTAATAGATGTCATACACAAAAGACACGATTAGTGGTCGGCCGCTTTCAGATTGTGTTGGAACTTTCAATTCGTTAAATTCGTAAGATTATATTACATAATATTGTGTTTCTTAATTTTTAATGTTTGACTATATTAAATTGTTATTTATTTCATTAATAAATTCGCTAGCATATGTGGAAGAACTACCATCAGTTTGAAGGACTTTGTTATGTGAAATTGGAATTAGAGCGCGTTTATCATTCGATGCTTATACACGCGAGAGAACGATGGGCCTTGACATTTGTGTTTTAGCGATGGGTGGCGTGAATTTGCTCGAGAACATAGCAGGTGGCGTGGCGAGATTGGCCCATTTCAAGATTGATCGCCCAACGTATTACGGACAATGTCGTCGTCTTCAATGTGATGATCTTCGATCTCGATATGTGCGTTGTCTTTAGAGATTATGTATTTTATGTGTGTTTAAGTTTTGATGTATGAATGACTTTAGGCATTTGGTATTTCAATATTATTTTGATAAAGTGTTTGATGTACGAGCGACTTTCGAATTTCGTGTTTAAATGTGTGTTTAATAATATGTGATACAAGTTATGTTTGATGCTTAAATATTAGCTTCAATTTGGTGTTTACTATTGTGTTTTGAACTAATAGTTGTTAGTTTGTTTATGAGAAACAGTCTTGTTTCGACATGTAGCATGCTTTTAGCGCCATAGAGGCGCTATTTGTTCTACAATAACTTTAAAAACAGAACATAAGAGAAAAATAATGTGTGCTACATAAAACACTCCTACCAGTCAAAAAACATCCCCTCGCTGAAATACACCATACACCAAAAATACTTTCCCCGACAACTTTAACAATTAATTTAAAATTGAAAGTTTTACCCAAGTTAACAATCACTCACCTTACCCTAAGTTAGGGTTAAGGTATGCCATTTACTTTTATCAATTTTTTTTAATTATTATAATTTATGAAGAGATTATTATTAATTAATAACGTTTGTTCAATAAATTTAGTTAAAAATATCTCGAAGATGGATTCTTGGATGTATACTAATGCGTTATCGGCTAGATAATAGAGGTTTGACATATGCATATATATAGGTGGTATGTTAGGTTATGGATGTTGCTAAAAAATCATTCTTTGGCCCGATGGCGTTATGGGGATAAGATGTCCGTTAATAGAGGTGTCAAAAATAAAAATGTGTTTGATAGCGGTGAGGGTTGGAGTTACATTTGATTGCTAATGGTTTTTGTTGAGGATACTCCACATGGCTCTATCGTAGCAACAATTATGCTCCTGAGACTTATTGCTCCTCAAAATGTGTTTTATGATGAAGGATATATTGTTTATGATGAGGTTAGGAAATTCATCTCTTAATGTAGAGGTTTTAGAATGCATATGGTTGTAGGGTTTGAACTTACGTCTTGGTGAGACGATATTTGAATTTGGGGGGTGCTCTAATAGACAATACACCGGGGTTAGAGAAGAACCAAATAGAGGAACAAAAGCATCTTACGGCTGTTGGAGTTTGTAAACCGGCCGTTATGGGATGGATGCACCAAATTTATGAAGTTATCACACTACTCAGTTGTGGTTGGCACAGTCAGTCGCAAATATCGCCAAGAACATTTCCAATGGTGGGTTTCCATAATCAAGCGTTGCACTTTGAATAATGGGAAAAGATTCTATGAGGCAAAAAAGATTATTGACTCCTGTTGCGCAAATAGAAAATTCATGCTTGTGTCAATAATTGCATATTGTTTTACAAAGAGACAGAAATGTTGGACTCTTGCGTTATGGAAAGTAGATACGAGCCAAGAATGATGGGACAATGTAGCGTATTGCTTGAAAGGTTTTAGTTTCTTGCAGCTAGGTCGGCCTGACGATTGTATATGTCGAGGAAAACGGCTCAGGACATGACATGGCACCATCGGACTCAGACAGATGATGGATTGATGGCTTACCCGAGGGATGGTACTACATGGAAGCACCTTGATGCAACATATCCAGTATTTTCAGCAGAGCCGAGATATGTTTGCATCGATTTGTGTTCTGATGGTTTTATTCCTTTTATCGAGTTTTGGGGGTTGGCAATTCTCTTGGCCGGTGATCATCGTGTATATAATTTACCACCGAGAGATTGTGTATGAAGGAATCATATATGTTCTTATCTCTAATTATACTCGGGGCCAAAAATCCGAGGGAGAGATATTGATGTTTTTACTCGGACCCTTGACTGATGAGTTGAATGAGTTGTGGAATATCGATGTGTGTTGACGTTAGCGATTTCCCTCGTATGGAATGTTATCTGGTTGGAGCACACACATGGGAGGTTAACTGTCCATATTGTATGGAGAATGTTGCACCTTTTTCGACTAAGAAAATCGAGGCTGTTGTTGAATTTGATTGCATATCCTTCTTTGCCTCTAGGACATCCTTTTTAGAATGCAAAGAAATGTGTTTGTAAAGGGACAAACTTATACGCAATTCTTGATCAAAGGACCCGACTTGATGGGTGATATATTTGCGGATGTGTGTGTGGGTTGGATCACGATGTGTTCGGTCAGAGGTAAGTACTCGAACATAGGACACCGAAGGTATAGTGGCGCAAGCGGTACAAAGAGAGTATATTTTTGGGAGTTGAGTTATTGGGCGCACAAAAATTAGACACAACTTGTCGACTTCATACACCACGGAAAAGAACAATGAGTAGAAAATGAAATACATCTTGCGTAATGGATGTTAGGTGGAAAGACGAAAGACAATGAAGCGAGCGAGGAAGCTTGACATTGAACTCTCATTGTTGAGACGAGTTATATCGCAGGATGTTAGTGGGAGGAAGAAACCAAAAGTGACTTATACTTTAAACCCGTGCAACAAAAGAGCTCGGGGAAATGGTTGTCCCGTCTGAGTTACTTGATGGATACACTTCTAACATTGCAAGATGTGGAAGAAATGTGAACTTTAGCGGGAGACTAAAGTCACGATGTACATATTATTGTGAGTTGCCTATGGCAGCTCGTGTCTCACTGCCCGTTTTCGTATAGGAAACGTCACGTAGTGGTGTTATTTATTTCACGATATGTCAGCAACAACTCTAAATGTGGAACATGTGGAGGAGCTTGGGCGTAATATTGTTGAGATAATTTGCAAGATGGAGAAGATATTCCCATTCATTTTTTGATGTAATGGAACACTATAGATGCATTTATCATATGAAGCTTTCTAAATGGAGCTAGATGCAGTATAGATGGATGTACCCTTTCGAGTCGTGAGTATTTCACTTTATTTTATTTTCATAATGTTTTTATATATATGGTAAAGGCAAAGGCACGTGTTGAATGAATTGATATCTGCGAGGCGTTTTGGTAAAGGTTCGAACTTTTGTTGATATTGAGGAAGCAATAGAAACCAACTTAAAATTGACGAGGAGGCACGTGTGCAGGACCAACGGATGACCCGACTAAATCAGCGGGTACTATTTTGATATTAGGAAGGGCGATGGTAATAAGAGCACTTACAATAGCGTTGTTTGTGTTAATGGTCCATGCTACCAAGATGATTACCATGTTGACTACTATAGTGTCATAGAGGAGATTTGTGAGTTTTCTTACGGCTTGAGTTACGACACCATTGTACTCTTCAAATATTTTTGGTTTGACACTGGCAAGTGGATACAAGTGCATCCGAGGAATGAAATGGTTCAAATCAAACACAAAAGAAAGAGGGGTTCTAAAGATGGCTACGATGGAAAATACTATGGATATATGAGTATAAATACAATCATAATTAGGGGATCTTAAGTGCATCTTACATTATTAAACAAAACATATATTTATAATATATGAATAAATGAAATCTTTTACATTCTGCGGCGGAGTAAATTCCACTAAAGTTCCACGGCACAAATTCTGACGTGAATTTGACCTTCCCTCGACTCCTTGTTGTAATATCGATCCTATGATATCTCTAGTTGGTCAGCGCGGGAGGGTTGAATCGAGAACTAATTTATGCTAGTAAACAGGATGAACAAAAACTAGAAAAATCCCAAAATTCTTGGGAGAATTTCGGCCAAGGGGCTGACTGCTTTAGGGTTTTGTGATAAAATTTCTCAAAAACTTATGATGATAAAAACCCTAAAGTTTGCTTATATAGGGGCTAGGAGTTAAAAAGCAAGCCGATAAAACCCGTTAAGTAGCTTGACTCGTTAACTCTGATAGTTCGTTAAGACACTAATGAGTTGCTAATAAGGATTGAACTATTTAATTAATTATTAAATATTAATAGTCGATATCCAATAATCTTTTCAGTTATCGATAAATCTTAAAATTACTGAATCAATTAAATAACTATTCCAATTGATTCTATTTGATCAATCGATATTCTACATAAAATGTAGAACCCTTGTAATTAGAAATACGTTTCTCAATTATATAGTTCTCTTTAATTTAAATACGTGAAATATAACTCAGCGATCACTGTATGTGTGTGACATACAGGCTCGGATAATAGTAAGTTGTATAATAATAATAATTGACGATTACTATTATTATAACGATTAATAGTAAAGATCATGATAAACTGTAACCCAGCAAATTAGCATGAGAACCAGCGCTAGTAATATACGATTACTAAGTTGAACACTAAGTTCGATAATGCGTTAACAGCGGTAAATGAATTGATACAAATTGTCGCAGCAGAGGCGCAATAGGCGGAATCAATTCTCGTTGATTTCAAGCCAGGCCTGATTTATCCCTAAGCATCCTTAACGTAAGTATACTATCTCGTGCTATGTATCCGCGGTGGAGATCCACCAGGAGCAATGGTGTGTGCCAATGAAATCGAGCGTTAGAAGTCGAGTCGATTGGACTCGTATACAAAATGTCGATATACCGCTTTGAAAACTTCGAAGATGTCTTCCGAGAGGCACGGCCTCATCAGGATGCTATTGATCCGATCAATGATATTGCCATTCTTGAACCGGGCGTTCGTTGTGCTTGAAGAGGAGGAGGATGGTATCCGTCATGGAAATGGTTCAAATGCAGTCGGACTATCACGAGCATGTTGATGGCGATAAGGAAGGCTACTTTGGCCCAAATGATGGTAATGACTCCTCGGAAGACAATTAATAATTAAATATTTTAATTTACAAGTTTTTTCATGTAATAATGGAAACTGACTTTGTATTAAATTTACGTATTGAAATCCTGATAGCGTGGTATATGTATTTATTGCGCGTATTGACACTGTGTTGAAAAACCGTGATATGGATAGTATTGTTTTTGTTATCATGAGATATGTAGGGAGTTTGGTTTGAAACTATTATTTTCACAAGGTCGGCTGGCGATAGTATGGAAACGAGTTTAACATCGGTCAAAGTAAATACTACTTGCAATGTCATTTTTCGATTATGACGATATGGCGTCGGTTCAAGACCGATTCCGCCTCCACTTAAAAAGTAAGGAAAATTCAAATAAATTATTTTCGTTTAGCGGCGGGATGGCGGCAGGCGTGCAGTTTTCATATTTCCATATATATATATATATCTACCATTATCATCATTTGACATTATTTTCCAAAAGCCTCGACATAATATCTCTTTTATTTTATGTTATTTTTTTCATTTTCATAATTTGATTGTGTACTAACTTCTTCATTTAGATTTTATTTTGTAGGTGAGTTCAAAGTGGTCAATTGAAAGAGGTAATTATTAATAAGCTTGCCCCGACTTTTTTTTATTTTCTAGGTGATGAATTCAAATAGGTAATTTCTAATATATATTTTTTATTATGTTATTTTTATAGAAAGTGGTTGAATCAAACACTTCAAAAAGGTAATTATTACATTTTTTATTTTTTATTTTTCTTATTATCTTTAATAATGTAGTTTAATGAATATATGTAATTTATTTTTGTTACTTTTGTTGTAGGGAAATACTACTTTTAAGTTTCGAAGAGGAAATTTGATTTTTTTTTATGTTTTTGAATGTTTGATGTTTATATTAATTCATGTTTGATGTTTATATGAATTGGATGTTTAATATGTTTGATGTTTATATGAATTTGATGTTTGATGTTTATATGAATTCGATGTTTAATATGTTTGATTTTTCATATTTATTGGATTTTTGTCTTGTATTAATTGTATTTATTCGATGTGTTGTATTTATTTTTATATTAATTGTATGTTTTTGTAATATGAATTGAATCTTTGATGTTTTTATATTTGTTTGTATGATTTGGATGAATTGAGAATGGACAGAATCCAGCCCTGTTGTTGCATATATTATTGCAGCAACTGAGCTGCTATTTTTTTTTCATAAAATGCAAAAAATGGGGTCGGGAGCGCATTGATGAGGCGTCGACTGATTTGAAGGTTTTGGCATCGGTATGAAGGCGGTATGGCATCGGAATTTGCTACCTTAAAAAGAAATTATTTATTAATTAGAGTCGGTTTGCCGTCGAGGTGATTTTTTTTGGGTATAATGTTAGAGTCGGTTTGGCATCGGGGTGAAAAATTTCTTTATATAGTGATAGCTTCGGTATGGTGTCGGTTAAAAATAAATCAAAAAGCAATTAATTAAAATGTTGGCATCGGTGTGAAGTCGGTTTTAATTAAATCAAAAAGATATTAAATAATATTTCGCGTCGGTTTGTCGTCGATTTGTACTTAACGTTTGACCAAGATGTGGTGACGGTATGGAGTCGGGTAAGCCCGAAATTTTACGGGCCTAATGTGGAGACGGTTTTGCATCGGTGTGTGAATTAGCGACTCCCAAAATGTGTCGGTACGTTTCCATCGCCAAGTCAATATTAAATTGAAAGTAACGTCGATGTGGCAATAGTATCGTGTATCGTTATTGTCCAGTATTCTAGTAGTGACAGTCGGTAATCATTTTTAGAAAAGGCAACCATAATCATCAATCTAACGTATCGAATCACTTTAGATATTGCTTTTATATATGACTAACTCCTTGATATTTTCATATATTGTTATTAACAGATCTTGTTATAATTAATATGTTGCATCATATCATTTGAATACTTTTTTTTTTTGAAATAGTTCATTGTCCCAATTCAATAAAGAGTTTTAGTTGTATAATACATATATATACTTCATTACAGAATTTGAATAAGCAGGAAATTAGCATAATTCATTCGTTAATTTATCTATATATTATGTTGCCATGCATGTTAGTCGACCCATTTTCAAGCATCTAAGTTATTAATATCACATTTTTTTCTCCCTCTCTCTGTTGTTGGGTCAACCAAACACGTTATTAATTAATTATATGTCCCCTATCATCCATTTCGTCATTTCTTAATGTTCCCATGATAGATAATACACTACTCCTTTATAATCAACTTCTCCCTTCGCATTATCTCACAAAAAACATCTCCATTTCTACGTACTAACCCAAAACCATACTCTCAAAATGGATGATAATATCATATACCCTCTCGAATCCGATCTCGATTTCAGCTTCACAAGCTGCACCTCCACCCCCACCACCACCACCACGTTCGAACGAACCCTAAGTGCAAGAAGTAGCCTCACCCTCAGCTTCAATGACCGCACTTTTAGCTCAAGAAATAGCCTTGCTCGAAGTAGCCTCAGCTTCAACGACCGCCTCTCTTCCACTTCCACCTCCACCCCCACCACCAACATCCCCAACCTCCACCATCGCCCCCACGGCAAGCATGACCCTGCATGGTCTGCAATCAAAGCCGCCACCACGCTATCCTCCGACAATACCCTCCACCTCCGCCACCTTAAACTCCTACGCCTTGTCGGGTCCGGTAACCTAGGCCGTGTCTTCCTTTGTAGACTAAGAGACTATGACCATGCAAACTTTGCACTCAAAGTTGTTGATAAAGATTCACTTAGCTCAAAAAAGCTTTCACATGTGCAAATGGAGGCCGAAATTATATCTTCTTTAGACCATCCTTTTCTCCCTACACTCTATGCTCATATCCAAGTCTCCCATTATACTTGTTTACTTATGGATTATTGTTCTAATGGTGATCTACATTCCTTGCTTCGCAAACAACCCTTTTACCGGCTACCTGTTGAAGCGGTCAGATTCTACGCGGCCGAGGTATTAGTAGCGCTTGAGTATCTCCACTCCCTCGGCATTGTTTACCGGGACCTCAAGCCGGAAAATATTTTGATACGTGACAATGGTCATATTATGTTGTCTGATTTTGATTTGTGCTTTAGAGCCGAAATGTTTCCGAAACTTGAGCGCCAAGTAAGTACTAGTGACCGGGGACCGGTAGAAACGGTGACACAATTTGTGGCGGAGCCGGTGGCGGCGTTTTCTAGGTCATGTGTAGGGACACATGAGTACTTGGCACCGGAGTTGGTAGGAGGAAACGGTCACGGTAACGGAGTTGATTGGTGGGCATTTGGTATTTTGATTTATGAGTTGTTGTTTGGGTCAACGCCTTTTAAAGGAGGGAGCAAAGAGTCAACGTTACGTAAAATTGCGTCAACGAAAGGCGTTAGATTTGACGTTGACTTTAGGAAAAGGGAGGAAATTTGGATGGATGAGGCTAGGGATTTGATTGAGAAACTTTTGGTCAAAGATCCTAGAAAAAGGCTAGGGTCAACTAAGGGTGCAACGGATATTAAACGGCATCCATTTTTTAACGGAATTAAGTGGCCTTTGATTAGGAGTTACCGGCCACCGGAAGTACGTGGACTTGTGGTGAAGAGGGGAAAAAGTAGTCGGGCGACGGCGGCGGTGAGTCATATGAGTGGCGTTTTTACACCGAGGAGGCGGCGGTGCTGGTGGATAAGGGTGGCTCATTTGTTGAGGCTCAAGGTGTCTAATAAGTACAATTTAGGCTCTAATCACAATTATTATTGTTCAATTACTAAGGTTAGAAAATAATTATGTGGTAGGGGATAGGTCATTTGAGACGTACTAATAGGGTTATCGTCCAAACCTTTCGTCTGCTTTGCATGTTAATTACCTTGTGTTTTAATCAAACATACACTTGTACAAGTTTTTAAACGTTAGTAGTAGAGATAGAAAGAGTTATCAATTTTGATGATATATACAGAGTATTATCCTTTTTATAAAAAAAATAGCGATGAGGGTGATCCGAACCGTACCCTTGACTAATTGATTAGAGGTGAACACATTCTATATATTATCCTTTTAGATGGTTAATTCGTGTCCATGATTGTGTAAATGCAGTTGATTTGTAAGCACTCCAGCGTATTATTTATGTGGTTTAAATATTCAGGTTCTTTTTCTTACCCAAAATGATTTCTTGAATGACGTTTGTTCATTATGTCCACCTATGTTCTGGTTTGTCTTTATGTTAATTAAGCATTTTGTACTATCTTATACCGTGTTCTATATAGTTCTTAAGCTATCGATTTGTTTCGATTGTAGAACTTTTATACGAAACTTGTCCCCTAACCTTTTTTTAAAATAAAAAGCAATATTTTAATCTGAAATAGTATTTTTCTTGCACGTCTTAAATTAAAGTGTAAGGATACGTTTTATATATAATTAAATAGAAGCTAATAACTTTTATTTTTTAACACATCTGCGTAGCCAAAACATATTCTAAGGCATGCTGGGAATACAGTAGCATCTAAGCATATATGGAAGGAATATTCTTTTACCCTTGGAAATAAGTCTCCAGTTGACCGAGTCAACGCCGGTTTCCGGGTCAACGCTGGTCGGAGAAGACGACTTTTCCGGCAGCCACCACTTTTTGACCATTTTCTTGCCGGAAAACACCATTTTTTTACGGAAAACACCATTGTTTTACCAAAACACCATTTTTGACCATTTTCTCTCTGGAAAACAACCATTCTTTGACCAAAATACCATTTTTTGACCATTTTCTCGACGGAAAACACTATTCTTTGACCAAAAATCATTTTTTGACCATTTTCTCGCCGGAAAACATCATTTTGTGAACAACAACAGCGTCCAAAGGCCAAAAATAAAGCAAACAAGACCAAAATTTCGAATTAAGCCAAAATAGTTTAGTTTAGTGTTAGGGCAAAATTTGAATTAAGCCAAAATAGTTTAGTTTAGTTATATAAAATGTATCAGTATCTTTACTAGTTTAGTGTTAGAAAATAGTTATTTTGTCACAAAATATCTTTTGATG
The DNA here is from genome assembly GCA_019722365.1 of Lithospermum erythrorhizon. NCBI lineage: Eukaryota > Viridiplantae > Streptophyta > Magnoliopsida > Boraginales > Boraginaceae > Lithospermum > Lithospermum erythrorhizon. The sequence continues at coordinate 450,196 of JADFUC010000789.1, read as the reverse complement.
TCAAAAGCGGGGTAAGGCTAGCGCGAAGCTTGATAAAGTTAGGGATCGATCACGAATAAAGTTTAGGAATCGATGCGAAATAGGCTAACTTAGTTAAAGAATAGCAAAAATATCGATAGTATAGGGGGCAAAATGTGAATTAGCCTAATTTTTACAATGTTTTCTGAACTTCCTTGTTGTTGCTTGCTATATACATTATACTTGCAATCCATAATAATTTTGTAGGACATATATAGAGTAAAAATTCTATAAATTAATATTGTTAAGCCGTGAATTTATTAATTTAGAGAGTTATTAATGTTTTTATGATAACCAGATACGTACGTTTAATGACTTCTTGAATTTATTAAAATTGATCTGAAAGATGTAGAATCATCCAAAAAATATCGAAAGATGGTAGAAATACAAGAAGATAATAAAGAAATAGTATTAATTATAGTAATTACTTGAGCATTAAGCTTAATATTATTAACATAAGTATTTAAATTATGTATAAATATGGAAATTTAGTATGTCGTATTTCATAAAATTTAATTCAATATACTCCTTTTATCAGCAAAAATTATCCCTTTTGAACTTTTTGTTTATGTTTGAGCTTTGTAGTAGATTTTTTTGTTTTGTATTGTATAATCTTGATGAAAACTATATCGATAAGCTACTTTGAACTCTTTCCATTGATATATTTTTGCTAAGATATTATACTTAGCAATGAAATATATTTAGGTCAAAGTTTAGTGACAATTATAAAAAAAATGGGCCAATCTTTGTAGGGTGGAAGAGGTAATACTTATATTACAACTTGTCATTCTTATAGAGTCATATTTTTTATTAGTTAATATAACTATTTTTTGTTTCTTAAATTATTAATTTATGATTTTTAGCAGAGATATATATTATAAAAGGATTTCGAAAAATTATTATCTTATTATTTTTATCGATTTTATAATTTTTAAGCTGATTGGGACGGAGAATTTATTATTATTTTAGAGAGTTTATTAATTTATAGAGTATTAATTTATAGAGTTTTTCTTGTAGTAACAAAAAACAGTTATAGATGCTTACAAAGGGTAAATTAGCGATGCATATTGTAATTAAATAAATAAATAAGCGAAATCATTACAAATCAGTTCCCACTAATTTACGCTCAGTCCCACCAAATCATTAATCAGTTTAATTCATGGGACAAATATTCTTGAATTGAATGATTTAATTCAAATTCTTCCTTCTGAACCCTGAAAGCAAACCCACCCAAAACCCACAAAATTTGTAAGAAATAGCAAAAATGAAATTGAGGAGAATTAGAGGAGACTTTGAGGAGAAATCATCATTAAAGTAATTTCAAGCAAAGTTGAAAGATTGAAGAAAAGAAAAATGGAGAAACAGCAAACTCCACGAAGTTTTTTTCGACATTATAATTAATTTTTTTTTTGCGACCTAATAAAAATTACACTATTTGTGTTGAATGGGTTGTATAATACTATGTTGAATTGGTTTCATAATACGATGATGAATGATTTATTGTTAGAATTAATTATTTTTGCATGTTATTTAATATTTGTAGTGGTTAAACAGATATAGTAAGAAATAGTTTAAAAAAGTATAGTTTTGAAGCCAATTCATATAATTAATAATAATATAGTTTTGAATCCAATTTGTGTGATATTGAAAAGATTGAGTTTTTTTGGAATATGAAATATTATTTGTTTGGAATATTGTTGCTTAAACTATGTCATTTTTGGATTATTATGTCTTTGAAATAGTGTTGGTTGTTTTTAAATTATTGTCTTTGTAATATTATGTTGTAGTTTTGTTAGAAATAAGATACTAGCGCATATAAGATGGTGGGACTTGACATAGGATCGAGATCACAGCTAAAAGCCCAATGGTGAGATTTGATTGATGTGTCGATGTGTGATTTGGTAGATGGTTGAACATTAGGGGAGAATCTGCGTATTAATTTGATGTTCGTTTAGAAAGAGCCCAGGAGTGTGGTATTTCATAGAAGGTTCATGATCGCCGTGGCGTGAAGCTGATTAGTTCGGGTTGATGCATTTAACGTTTTATACGCATGTTCAACAAATTGAAGAGTTCAAATGATATTCTAAACCATAGTTTTTTTAGTCTAGGATTGCAGGAGGTGGATGGCGTATTTGAAGAGGCGAATACCCAAAAATAAGGAGGAATTGATGATAGGCGACATCCACTGAGCGTCGTTTAGTCTAGGATTAACAACTTGGAGTCTACGTAATACACGTATTCTGAAATGGAGTGGTATTCATTATATTAGTTATGTACTTCTAATTTGTGATTAATTCTTTTTCACATATCTTGGCCTCACATATTCTTAGCATAAGCATGCTTGTTTCGCGTTTGTTCGTCGCCCCATTAATAGAGAATATCACGAAGTGAATCATATATATTGGTTTGATATTTTATTTAAAGTAATTCTTCATTATTTGTTATATTTGCATGTCAGTATAATGCTTATTAGATTACATGTCACAGCATGTTAGATCATATCGTGGTATACGATACGTCGATTGAAATCTAGCCACGAATTAATATGCGCTAGTTTGCATTCCATGTATATAAACAATAAAACCATTAATATATATTTTTTTCAATTCGAAGAAGTTTCATATATATATTTGAATTCGAATTTTCTAGATCCATGATGATGAATAATTAGAGTAAAATAATATTGAATGTTTTACAAATTGAATTATGAATCATTTAAACATAAAATATAATCTAAAAGGAAGGAAAATAAAAAATATGAAATCAAAAAGGTAAAAAATCAAATTATGGAGAAAAAATAGGCCTTGAAATCCAAAAAATAACATAAATTATGATACATTAAAAAAAAGGTATTACCGTTAGGAGCAGTTAATAATTCTGAGGATGGGCCCAGCTATAAAATAAAAAGTGAGAGATTTTAAATCGAGATTGGAATGTTAAGATAATGTAGATTACAAAATTTTAATGAAATATGTCGCATTTTGAAAAAAATTAAAGATAAGAGTAATATTTTAAAAAATGAATAGGCAGAACCAAGGCCTCTTAGGCGCAGAAGAGCTCCACCATACCTGCTAATGTAACAGAATAGGAAAACGTCATTGGCCATTTGTTCAATTCTTAGCGCCAAACATCAAATTTCACCAAGCACGAAGGAGTTGATTATCGACTAAAGATCTCAAGCTTGTTATTTGATAATTTGTTCAAACGAATCGATTGAAATGGGGGAATGGATGTGACTTGTGTGCTTTTAATTGTTTTGACAATTAGAAAATCGGAGAAGGTTTTATTTTTACTAATAAATCGATATTCAAAATCATTCCACTGGGGATCTTCTACCTAGCAAACTAAGCAAAGTGTCTTGATTATTATTTAAAAAAATATCCGAAAGGCTTTTAAGTTGTTTATAAGCTGGAACTTCATATATTTGGGCATTATTTACCTTGGTCCTGTCAGTTTAGTATAATATTCAGTTATTCACAACTTGAAGTAGTATTGATGAGGGCCTGAGGGGATAATTATTGGCTTCAACATTGTCGACTAGTTGCATGACAATATCACACAACAACCTGTTTGAAAATCTAGACAATTAGATCAGTCATATATGGTTTTTGGCTGATGATGACTTTAGTTTAATTAATTTCCCTTTCAACAACTCATTTTATAGAATTTGTATACATAATAAATTGAAGTAATTCTTCTGTCTTTCTTAAATGAGGTATAATAATTTTTCATCAATATTTTGCCTTTAAAACTCTGAATTTAAATCCTTATAATGGAAAGTTAATGTTTATTAAACTTTTAGTTTATTACCTAAATTATAGCAAAAGAAAAAAGAAAATATTCCTTTCATTTCAAATTAATTGACGTTTTGGGATTGTGTGTTAGGAAACTTTTGATCATGAGTACTTTTATTATTTAATTCGAAATATATAAAATTGATATAATTGAATTTGGTTTTTTAAAAGTATTTTCATAATAACATTTTCGCATAATTTTCGCAATATACATAAAAAAGTAGTGATGATTAAAGTTGTCTACAAAAAATTGAGAAAATCCGACTAATTTAAAATGAAGGTAATATATCGTAAAATAGACTATAAGTGCTTATTTTTACTCGTTAATAAAAAAAAAGTTTAAACCAAAGTAGAATTTATTTATAATGTGTATGCGAATGTACCATGTGAGAGATAGCAAACATGGATCCATCTTTTGTGGTAGAGATATCGGAGAAGACTACTAACAAGACAATCAAATTGATAATTGAGTATTAAAAAAGAGTTTGACTATTTATTGCACATTAACCAATTGTTAAAGGTGGTAGGATGGAATACCAAATTATAAATAATTGTGGGTGTAAAAGAGAGCCATTGAGCTGGAATCCAGGTAGGAATAACTTCTAATACAGCTCACTTAACCGACCATGAATCCATGATACTAATTCACAAATTAATTAAGAGTACTTCTAATAGAAGCAAAAAGAGTTGTTTAAGCTTTAATTTGAGGGGTTTGTTTTGCATGTCGTAAGCGTACATGATCAAATGATAAAATGAGAAAATTCACATTTAAGAATTTTTTTTATTCTTAAAAATTGCTTATAGATTCATTAATGATAATATTCACTAGATGTGTTACGTTGTTTATATCATTATTTGGGTCATTCTTTTGCATGTAAAGTTTGACATCTATCTTTCTTTTAATTATCATTCTTGCTGTGTTCATAGGTTATTTTCAAATTGACTCAAGAAAGAAATGCAAGTTGATTCAAGAACGAAGTGCAAATACTATGTACTACCATCTTTTATTAATAATGGATATAAATGGAGTATAATAAAAGGAATATACTATTACAAACCCATCAACTATAAAGTTTCCCTTCTCAGCCTCAGAATACTAAGTACGACGGAGTACAAGATCTTAGACTGATCTTAATGACAAACATTGGATTCATACACTCGTGAAAATAAAACAAGATCATCATCAACAACCTAAACGAACTGTAACAAAAATCCTCAAGCGACACGGAGGAAGAAATAAAGGATCAACAAAATAATATGTTTTCTTCTCATCCCCAATCCTCATTTTGACTCATTTCCTGATAAAGATGAACCTAGCTGCAACATAAGAGGATACACAGGGCTGAATTCCTTGTCACCTCTTGCCTTTACCTTCACGGCATAGTCATCCAGAGTTGCTTTGACACCTTTCCATATCTGATCTTCTCCTTGTGAATCCAGCCATAGGGAGTATTGCAAGGGTGTGAGTCGGTTCCTTTGCAAAGGTGACTGAAGGTCATCCGGACCTCGTGAATAGAGATGGTGAAGTATAACGCTGAGTGGTAGATCTTGAAGAAGGGGTGATGATAGTAGCTGAGATGTCTCCAAGAAAATGACGGGTCGGAATGCTCTAAGGGCACGGTAGGGTGCACCGAGCTGCTCTACAGGGAATAAATTTTGGGCCACGGATAGTTCAATTTCGGCCATGTCTCTAGCCATTCTCAGTTTACCAGATTCAGAAAGCGGTCTCACAAGTGCAGCATGTCTTATGAAGAATATGAGAACTCTGGAAGCCATGCTCCTGACAAGCCTCATGCATATATTTTCTGTCCCAGTGGATAAGGCATTTGCAGAAGCGGGTAGTAGCCTTGAGAGAAATTCAGCACGGAAGTGGAGGATACTCTTTTGCAGCTCTTCCATGTATGGTGATGCATTGTTATCCATAGCAGCATCCATGCCGAGTGTGAAAAAATTCTGATCGTGAATCTTTAAAATACAAGACTCAAGACGATCAAGCATTGCTTGGAATAAGGATGTCACTGAATCGCAAGCAACTCCATATATAGTACCAAGCGCTGGAGAGAGAACATCTGCAGCAATGGTGGGTAATCCTGCTACCATGGCGGATATCCGTAAATGTACTTCTTGCAAGTGCTGGCATAATGTAAAGTTCTTGATCTGTGCTGGTGTTGCAGGACCAGTGACTTGACGTGCTTCAGGACCAGTAGATATCTGCCAAGGGAAAATGAAAATTATGATTCAGTATTGTATGCTATTATTCGAGGAAAAGGTAAAAGCCTCCAGCAATCCAACAACTGCAATACCTGGTACTCTGCTCTTTCAGATAGGAGGAGCAGAACTTTATTGATCTCACGCAAAACAAGAAGAGTCAAGCGAGCATCCATTTGGACGGCTTCTATTTCCTCTTGCATGCGTAGTAGGATACGGGAAATATGTTCTTTGGAAGGAATAATTCCACGGCCCGACATTGGAAACACATTATTTACAAGATCTGACAAACGGCTCAAGCAGAGGGTGAGGAATCCAGTTTGATACATTTCAATAGCAGCGACCATTTGATCCTTCCCTTCTGAAGTAAGAGCTGGTGGAACGCCTTTCACATCTGTATCGCGTGATATCCTTTCAAGTATGCTTTCTACCATTGTTAGAAGCTTAGGATAACCAACCACAAATATCTCTTTCACAAAGCTCGATGCTGTGAAGACAGATTTCATTTGATTTGAAAAAGATTTTACCAAAGCTTCCCATACACGTTCTGTCAACGTTGGATCACCCTCCTGAGGTAATACAAGTTACTGTGAGAAAAGAGAAGCACTTCAAGCGGAAAAGAGCAACATAACGTATTGGTATTTCTTCTATCTATATAGCAAATGGTGAAAAATAAGCAACTATAAACCCACATAGCAAGATATAATCTAGTTACTGATTTGTCTCAAAATATATATGTGCAATATGAAGGCTATACTCCTTTTTCAAAAGAAGAAGCTTAAAACTGTAACTTCAACTGATCAGAAAACAAATATAATGAAAATTATGAGAGAATACTTGGGCAGGACATATACCATACTTCTTTCTTCATTCTCTATCTACAAACATAATACAATGCCTTAATGTCCCTTATTTTGACAATGTCTAGAATATCTCTCAGAACCCCTATTTAAAAATAACATACTAAATTATGGAAATTATTCAAACTACAATCTCACTTATTGATGGCCTACATGCAACACTCGGGCACCTAAATAGTCAATCTTATAAGTATAGCATGTCTAACATATTGTAAAATCAAACCTAGGCACTAAGATCATCTCAATCCTTTCTAGATTCAGAACAAACACTACCTTAACGGCATTCTATGTAATTCTATCCAACAACTTCCAGTATCTTCGTAAGTTGATGGTGCACATTAAACCGACCCTATGTCCAAGGTGATTGCTATTAACATCCTGATAACTTCCTTAGTTCCTGATAATTCTTCCAAACTAACCACTTCCATTTTTTAGAAAACAATCTACAAGTTCCACTATGCAACTGTTGCAGCCTCATATGAAGCTCACTAATGTCATGAAGCGACTTGGTTGAGATTTAGGTTGATTCTCTGATATAGTAAGTATAGCGCGACACAACATAATAGACATTATTCAATCAATTATGCACAGATATGCATTTACCTGCATAACCTCGTCGAGTAGCAACACATGAGTAAACGGATCCCTCTTCTTCGACAACACCCTTTGCAAATGCCAAACCGCCACCATAATCGAATGCACCTGATCCTGTCTCTTGCCTCCTTAGCCTTAGCACCTCAATCCTACGGCACCCTCCCCCTCACTCCTCCCGGCCCACCACCACCTGCCCCCTCCCACCACTACTTGAATCTCCTTCATATCCAATGCCACACTCACGCTCTTCGACCCTAACCCCTTATATTTCCCAACCAACCCATCAACCGTCACCCTCAACTCCCCCATGTTATAAAAAACCTGCAAACCCGCCCCGACCTCCGCCTGATTCAACCCCTCCAACCCACTCTCCAAAACCTTCATCCCCTCACTCCTCAACCGCTCCCCGACCTCAACAACCCACTTCACCTCATTATCCAACACCTCCACCCCACATAAATCATCCTCATTATAAATATTCAACACTTCAAAATGCAACTGCGCTTTCGAGCAAATCAGCAGGCAAATAAACAACCCATCAAATCCCTCAGCTTATTAACCAACCTAAGCGCACGAATAGTCGATTGGATCAAAAGAGTAGTCTGATGAATATGATTGAGCTGATGGGTCTTGGCCGAAATGGCCTTATGTGGGTCGGAGATCTCGGCCCGGACGCGGCGGAGGGAGGCCTGAAGGGAGGAGACGGATGCTCGGAGGGAGGAGAGGGAGTGGTCGGAGATGGAGATGGTGGAGAGCTGTGTGAGGAGGTGGTGGTGGTGTCAGCAGGTGAGTGATGGTTGAGAGGTGAGGCCTTCTTGAAGTTTTTCGATGCAGGAGGCGGCGGAGCCTGAGGAGAGGGCGGAGGAGGAGAAGGTGGTGGAGTTGAAGGAGGGGGAGAGGAAGGAGGAGAAGATGGGGTCGGCGGAGAAGGTGGTGAGGATGGAGGTGGTGGAGGGGGGAGGGGGAGTGGCGGTGGTAGGGGAGTTGAAGGTGGAGAGGCGGTGGAGAGGGTGGTGGAGTGTGGTCGGAGATGACATTGTAAATTGTTGTTTTGGGTTCAGATGTGTTTCGATTCATTCAACTACTAAAACTTTCATTTTAATACAAAATTTACTATAGATGAGATTGTTAGTACTAACAGTATTATATGTCATATGATGTTCTTAAACTGGAAATAAAGTAACTTGTTGCCAAAAAAATAAAGTAGTCATCCAATCTTGCTTATTAAGTGGTATTGTTATGGTAATTTTCAACTCGAAAACATCAATTGGATGTTTTAAATCTTGGCTTCTTATATTTGACCATACTTTAAACTATTTTTATTCTTCAATAATTACTCCAATATAATTTAATTGGCGTTTTCATTTTTTCAAATCAAAAGTTGGAACAAAAGTGAATGTTAATAGGTTAAATAGCCAAAGGAGAAATACTTCAAACAACTATGGATCAAGAAAGCCATTTCTTAACCATTGAAATTAGTAACAAAATCACATATTTAATCTTCATCATTTACTCTCGTTTAACTATAAAGAACTACATATGAAAAGGATCCTATCTTCGGGTTATTTGATTTGAGTTAATCAAACGAAAAAATTAACAATTATAAAAGATTATGAGTCTATATTTATGCAGTTAATGAAGTGAAGCATGTATTCAACTACTCCTTAAGTATATCTTTTTCCTCCTGTTTTTTTCCAGCAAGAATCATAGAAATTTGAAGCCCTCTGCTAAATGCCTGGTTGAAGAGCAAACGAGTCTGGAATTCTGAAACAAATGGGAACCAAGAGAGTACTACTACTGGCATGAAGATAACAAGTCCCATTATTGCTTCATATGCTCTAGCCAACTCCATAATTGACTCCCAAAATCCTATTCCTTTCAAGGCTGGCCTGCATGCTTGCCCAATCTGTCGCGAAAACCCGATGTCAGTACACATTAACAAACAAAACTGATTGATTATAAGTAGGCACAGGGTAGGGCTGTCCGGCTGTATGAGACGCATGGAGATGGGTATACATGTATTGATAACTAGTTTTACCAGACACATCGTTGAGAGGAAGAGAACTTACTAAAAGAATGGCCCATCCGGTTGGCATGAAGGCAAGAATAGACGCAAATAAATCGCCCACAGTAAGGTTGCACACCACGAATAACACAACCATGACCGAGATAAATGCAAGGAACAAAAGGGCTTTCAGAATCCTGAACATTAGCTGAAAATCTGTGCCAAATCTTCTTCTTCCCATTGATACCATCTGCATTGGAGGGGGTTGCATAGAAGTTGTTATAAACAAGGAATGCGAAACATTGAACTAGTAGATTTCCAAGTAAAATAGGAATGAAATGTTGATAAATATAAAAAAAATTATATGTAGAAACTTAACTAATAATTATAAAAATGGTTTAAATCTGAGTTTTACATAATTAATATTTATCTGTTTTATCGTCTATAAGTAGACTACGATAATGGAAGATCGGTCCATGCCACACATGGGATACACCGATACATCAAGATAACTTCAAGGAAAGAAAGAGAATGTGCGTACCTTTAAGACTAGAAGCACACATGCAAGGACAAACCACGATAGCCCGTACACCTGAAGATAAGAGAATTTAATGTGATAGATCATGGTAAAAATAATTAGGGAACTGTAAGATATTTTGAAGAGTTTATAAATTTATTTGTATTTATATGTCAAGGATATAACTGTTTTACCATGATGGTCTTGCTTCCATGTGAAATATCAAGATGGTATACTATTCCATATTGGTAAATAAGAAAGCGAAGGGCGAGGATGATTTCAAGTACTCTGCCCCTTAGGTTGGTATTCTTCAAATGTTCCTGTTCTGAATCCCACCATGATTCCCAACTTTTATCTTGTGAAATTCCAATACCACCGCGATTTCCCATCCATTTTTTCCAGTCAGTCCAATCGTCGACAGTCTTCTGCCATTCAAATCCAGAAGGATTGAACACAAAAGGTGCAAACAGCCAGGAAGCAACAAGGAACCACATTGACCAAGTAATGAACAAGTACAACTTGGAAGCACGGTATGACTGCCCATACACCATATAAACCACTAACAGGATAAACAGTTCGAGCCCTTTCACGAAGTGACTACGAGAGTACATTCTGTAATTTTCAGAGAATCTGGCATGAAAAACAACAAAACCACGACCTGTAGCCCGGTATTTAGAGCCTCCGTGTAATATTGTTCTCCCGTAATAATGTGCTTTTGTTCCAAGCTGGAACGTGAAGAATACAGAAGCAAGTTGCAGTTGCATGATTATAAAATGACCCAGGGCAGTCCGGAATCCTCTTTCCAGACCTATCTCCATAACCATTGGCAGCACTAGTAAAAGCCCAAGTTGGAAAATCGATTGAGTGGCCAATGCTCCTTCTAAAGCTTTGTTCTTCTGCAATATCGGATTATCTAAAATTTCCCTCTCCAGTCCACTTAAGACCAAATACATTCGTCCATACAAGAAAATGTAGACTGTAAGTACTGTAAGCTGAAACACATGGAGAAGTGTTAGGTAAAATTTTAGAATGTGAGAAACATGAAACTGTCCATCGTTGTACAGAGTCTAGCAAGTAGAAAGGCATGAGAATTGATCTTACACACCATGCTACTGAAGTAAAAACCAACTGTGGTAAAGTAGAATGACAACATCCTAAAGAAGTCAAAGCGACGTCCAAGCCGATACACATCACGACTCAGAGTCTGTTCTCCATTTCCATTTGCAACTTTTGCCTCAAACAAGGATATCTGATTCATACCGACATCTCGCCCTTTACCCACCTGTATATACTCATTATGTGTAATATACCCTCCTCTTAATGTTGAATTGTAACCTGAACATAATTTTTATAAGAGACAACAACTCGGTAAGGGGGATTAATATGTTAAGCATATGAAACACTTACCTGAAAATATATCTTCACTCAAGTTAATTGTTTTTGAAGCTTTACTTATGCCACCCCTTGTCAGATGGAATAGTCTGTCAAATATATCTGGATGGCCATAATGAAACCTTACCCTGAAAGATAAAAGATCTGTTCGTTGATACCAAGGTTGGGAAATGAGAGATACTATAAACCAATAAGTGTGTTACGGTTGAAACAAATTGTAAACAAATGATTGACCTCAGCGGGTTTGCCAAGACTCTTTGGCCTATGGTCACAAAACTTGTCTCTTGATTGGACATGAACCAAGCAAGTGAAGAAACACTGACAATTAATAAATTTAGTGTGAGATTGGGTGGTACTATCTATAATATCATTGCAGTAGTTCATGCAATCTTTCAACAATTAATAGTTTGATATTTACCTCCCCGTAAAGATATGCTCTCTCAAACCTAATATTGTTGGCTTTCTTTGACCATGGTGAGTTGTCAGAAATTCCTCTAATACGTTTCTCATCTTAAGAGCTTCCTCAAAGTAATTATCCTACGAAGAAAAGGAAGCCCCCTTATGGTGACTCTGAGCAAGAAATATAATGTGAGTCACATGAAGGCAGGATCTGACTGTACCTGGTTCATGTCTATCGTCTGCAAGGCCTCTCCGCGAGTGAAAATAATGGCATGATTTTGATTTTCGGGTTTTCCCTCACCAATCTCTGTTGGAGGTCCCGGTAACTTGATACGATATATTTCCTACACAATATAATTTGTGAAAATCAAGAGTAATTCAAGGAGTACTGCTTTTGATATTTACTTAAATATTGGACTCCATATACCTCATCAAAGTTGTCGCCTCCCAGCCCTCCCTTCACAAGAACAGAATACCACACCTTTTCTGACTTCCCGTTAACTGTCTCCTCTCTTTCATCAATGTAGGCAACACGTAGAGATGGATACCTGCAATTTCATTCCTCTGATATCAATCAATATTCCATGTTGCGAATGAACAAATCTGAATAACTCAACTCCTGTAACTCACTTCAGCATGAGATTCAAAATGTTGACATAACAACTTCGGTCTTTAGGTTCGCTGGATTTCTTTTGAGCACCGTAGATTTGGCAGGAGACGACATAGGTAAACTTTAAATCTGCCAAAGCTTGAGCTTGACTTTTGAAAGTCTGATAGTTCTCGTCATTCTTATCAATGGTCCTATATCCTCCTAAAATAGCTGCAGAAAAGAGGAAGAAAGAGACTGAGCCATGCCAACTTCCATACATAAATTTTCCAAGTCCAGCGTTACAGAAATAATATGAAATAAGGATTTGGACTTGCAACTGAGTTTCCAATCAAATGATTCCCAAATAAGTCTGCTAACCTTCATCCTTCGCAGAGTCCAGAAAGCATTGAAGTTCAAGTGTATCTCTGTAGTACATCATTCCCCTAACTGAGAGAAATATATTAACATCAACTTAAATAAGAGAAAATTATAAAATATTTCAAGAGCAAACATCTTTTTGGGCTGAACCTGTCCTGGAAAGTGTCTGCCCCCGGTAAGACACCCACATACGGGTTAATTCCATCGAGTCTTTGTCATCTTTTTCTTTTGCCTCGTCTACTCCTTTTGATTCATCTACTCCTTTTGATTCGTCCATTTCTTTATACTCGTTTGTTTGTTTTAACTCTTCTATTCGGTCCTTAAAATTCTTCCATTCATCTATATGGTCAAGAAAAGAGGGAAGCAAATTCAGCCCTTTCCACAAACATAATAATAATTTTAGTAACAATACACAATTCCAAAACTGACCTGGATAAACATTCTTCAAGTAAAAGAGAATTGATATACCATCCTCGTTTTCCTTCTTGAGCTCATCTTCTGAATATATGACATCTTCTTTGTAATAAGGTGTCAAGACACTGAATCACAAAAAGTAGGATTAATTCTGGGGCCAATAGAAAGAGTAAAGGGCATCATGATACTTCCTTTAGTATTGCAGAACACAGAAAGGAATACTTGGGGATATTTACTAAACCCAAAAATAATGGCCTTCCAAGAGGACACTTTTTAAGAAATCGAATTCTCTAAAATATAAATACGCCATTTGATTGAGTTGTTCTAACTTTTAGAAACTGTTTACCGTCATCCCATGCAAGTAATATCAACATCATATAGAACCCACGCAAAGGAGTGGACTGTCATTAAGCAGCACTGAGTTAAGCAACAGGCTGAACCACAGTATACAATTTTACATGTACAGAAATGCAAGTGTAATCAAGATTGCAATATAGTGCTGTTGGGCTAGTATGACCTCTTATTCTCTGCTCACAACACTTCAATATCTACATAAAGAAGAAGAATCTTCTAACTATCATGCCCTTGTGATTATTCCATGCAGTAGAATGACTAAATATGATGATATCAACCAAAGATGCACCTTTTCATGATTGACCATTGATGTCTACCCAAATCACTCAGTCAGCACTAAGAGGTGTATTGAGCATCACAGAATAAAATTTGTGTACATCGCATACAAAAAACTAACCTAAAAGAGAGCATATCACGAACTTTTGGAGCTTTAGGAATGTTCATAACAAGGGAATTGGCGAAAAAAGTCATGCGTCGACGAGCGTCAAGATTCATTGGCACATTTATTGCAGATTCCTTCACCGTCAAAAGCAAATGAAGTCTGACAACCTGTTGGCACATATTGAGTAAGAAGATTGAAATATATATTTTCTGCAGTTATCGGGTCAACATTGCAGGAAAAAAAAGATCTAGAAGACAAACACCTTTTCCCTCCAAGATTTTTTATGAGTGAGATGAATGTTTATTCTCTCAAACCTCTGCTCTTTTATCTCACTCTGATGGTGTCTTACCAAGATTCTACAAAAGAAAGGGAAGAAAGTCAGAGGTCACAATACTCTACTAATGAGCACTACTCCGACTAAAGATAATTATATTATTTTCTTGAGAACACTCACTCATGTCCATGAATCATAACATCCTGAGTAATAATTTCAATGATATCTTGGAGTACATTCACAATTTGGCGCCTATACAGCTCCTTATCATCATTTGGTGTAACCTATAAACAATACAACAAAAATGACAAAATTCAAATCCTCGTTCCAAATAATATGCCATTCCATTGAGCATATAATAAGGAACTTACAAGAAGTTTCAAAAACTTCTCCAATTTATCATTGAGTAAAGGCAGCCCGCTCATACGAAACTCGGACAGGAAAGTTCTCTGTTCTATGCTAGTATCAACTTCATGGCATATATGCGACACTATCCTGTCAAAGGAAGCAAATTGTGCACTTGAAGAGGTTGCCACTTTATTTGAACGATTTTCCATCTCCTAGAATAACAGATACTCCGTATTATTTTAAAATCAGAGAAATGTGCCTTACATCTTATCACCATTAGCTTGCAAAAGGCTCAATATTATATCCTTGAGAGTCTCGTAGCATTCAATTACAGCTGTAAGCATAAACTCATCACTCCTGATTTTTCTGAAAAGATCAGCATCTTCCTTTCCTTTGAAGTCTTTTGCCATATCCAGCGCAATTGGAATCTAAGACAAGAAGAAGAATAGTTAGGAAACATGTAATGATAGTTTCATAATTTGAACCGATGAAGTGTCTTTGAAGATTTTTTACCTTGCTGGCCAGCAAGAAAGGAGGCCACTGGATAACAGAGACTTCACTTGAGGAATATGGTACAAGAAGCAGATCTCTCTCCCTAATAAATCCAGGTCAAATAAAAACACGAAAAAAAATAGGTATCGAACTCCAGAAAATGAATTTGGCGTAGTATATCAAGTATTCAGGTTAGTGGAATTATGCAGCTAGCATTATGGAAACAAAAGACAATTAATTTCAGTTGTCAACCTATTGCTGATCAAGTCCTCAGATCGCATAGAAAGTATGAATTCGTTCCATACTTGAGAGAACCTGGCAATGTTCTTTCTCCCCAGTGGATCGTTCTGTAGTAACAACACTTAATTAAGACACAAAAATATAAAGTTGCTATTATAAGCAAATGTAAAAGCTTGAATTAGTTAGAAATGAAGATTGACAAACTTATGTTGGGAATGTTTATGCAAACCAAAACGACAAGGTGAAAGTTTGAATAATGAGTAACCTGTGGATTTCCTTTTGCCAATTGATTTGATGGTGGCACCATGCAGTCACTGAAAGCTATGGGGATTGACTCGAATCTTGACCTTAACATTCCAAGGGTTCTTATCTAAAAAATGGAAAATATAACAAAGAGATGATACGGAGAAAACAGTGGTAACCTGGGCGGAGTCGAATTAAAACATTAGAAATATAATAATTATATTTCTGTTGGGAAAGTGAGATGCTTGTCAAAAACTGACAAAACAACTTACCTCACCAAGGTGGCTGAATGCACCATGAATCCCTCCAACAAGAGTAGAGTATATAGAATACCATATTTGTGTATCCATGAAGTAGACCTGGCAGTTAAAGGTAAATAACAACATGACACAAAGGGGATCATAACTTGCACTAATGCTTATGCATCTCCAGTTCACGTACCAGAATAACTGGAGCCCAAATAGCAATCACAACACCAATATTGTGAGTTCCTATATCATGTCAAGATGTCAATTTACATGATCATAGCTACAACTAGAGTAAGCGATAGGAACATAAAAATATAATTAAAACTCTACCATTAGGAAAGAATTCATGCCATTCATAGTTATTGATTGACATTTCCATGATAATCTTTGATGGTTGGACTAGTGGCAAAATCTGATAAGAAAGTATTCAATGTCAATTTCCACAAATAATTATAGGCAAGATGAATTAGAAAATGAAAATATAAATCATTAAAACATTCAAATTTTCTGAATTCACCAAACAACGAGGCTAAGCTATTACCCGGAAGAGGGGGAGATTCACATATGGTGAGTGTTTGTTTCTGTGATGTGGCCATTCTAAACAACACTCAGAACATGCCTCTAGTGTTAAAACATCTTAACCATATCTGGCCCATATATTTCACCCTAGCTTTTCCCTTGGCCATGTTAATAGGTTGCTAGTGATGCTAGATCTCATAACTAAAAAACCTTATTTCTCTTCCAAAATGATACAATATGGCAGAAGAAGAAAAACATTCTAAACTTAAGTTACTTGAATGCAAGTGGGATTGCATGTGTACTATGGTGGTATTGGGTAAGCAGAAGGAACAAGTTAATAGTATATCGAATTTCTACATATATAAATTTTAGTACTATCAAAACAGAAAGTGATATATAGTTAAAACTGAGACAGTCACCTCGACATAGTAACTGAATGCCAGTTTGCTTATGAGCAGCATGATCCAGAAAAGTGTGTACCTGAATTGAAATGTAAGACCCTCAGAACGAGTGTTATGAAAGTGCAATATAAACTAACTGCAGAGATGCATGCTTTATATCAGCCAGTCAGCACCCCACAATGCCCTAAAGTGAGATACTGAGATAGGGAAGGAGGAAAGAGGCTGATACAAGAAGGAACATAATTTGCATTCATTTCAATACATCATGAATGTTATGAACAAGTTTTCGCTATCTTACATCATGAGAGAGAACATGTCTTCATGCATGCCTCTTGCAACATATGATTTCGGCTGGAGTCCAGAGAATATGAAAATATTAGGTACTTTTATAAGAATGGTACTTAAGCTAGACTTATTGTTTAGAAGGTAATAATCACTCCATGGAACTACCTGAGCCCACCACATTAAAAGGGTAATAATACGCCAGTTTGAGCGTTCAAGCGATCTTCTTAGAATTGGAAACAAAAACAGAAAAATGGAGAGTATGTTGGGCAGCAAATAAACTGCAACAGAATAGTAGAACACTGTCTCGTTCTGCCAATTCCTATCAAGTTGATCGAAAAACTTCCAAACTCCTGTTGGTTGATTAACGGATGCACAATATGTAAGAGGCATCACAACAACCCAAAATGTTGCAACCACTAATTTCAGGATGTAGCGAAGAATCTGGTTAAACTTTAAGCTCCTCCAGGCAAACCAACTAAGAATTACATCAAGCACAGCTGCAAGACGTAAAGGTGGAAAATATGAATAATTTATCATCTAGGGAACGAAAACACATTGGTCATATACACATGTCCCAATGTGAAAACTGCCTCAAAACTGTGCGATAAATATTTATTTATCCGGTTTGAAATTCATTCAATAACTAAGTGCAACAATTACCTCGCAAAAAATTCAGTATAGCAGCAGTGATGAATATACTTAAGATGCTCTTAAATACATCCTCGTCAAAGATCACAGAAAGATTCCCATTGTGATGCCATGCTATGATGATCATTGCCTGATAATTTACAAAATAGAGAGTAAACTAATTTATGAGCCAATTCTGGGAGAATTTTAACAGAACTTGAAGGCTACCATGTATAATCAGTTAGAAAAGGCATGCATCTCTTAACCACGGATCCCAACTCTCAACAGTACCATCATATGGCATGTGTCATTCTTTCTATTCTTTTAAATGTAATGCTGCAAAGTCTACATGGCATCAAGGCGATTATGCACTTTCTTTTTAGTGGCATAATGCTGGAGTTCACTATTGCTAAGTATCATGAGGTTTGACCATACAACAAATAAGTAGCACGAGTACTTAAAGCCCTTATGAACACAATTGAAAAATACGATAAACAGACTTAAATCTGAAGACCCGCCACACTTGTACATAACTGGTAACACGTGGATTTAATTCTATTGCAACTTCTTATATCTTTTTTTTATTTTTTGGATTCTGGGAAAACTGTTGGACAAATTTAAATGGATACATGTGGAATTCTTCATTTTTTTATACAACCTTTTACTTTTGTCGTCCCTAACTATTAGCTCTAAAGTGCCACATTGAGGATAAAAAACATACACACATAATAAATTGCAACAGCTTTTGTTCCATCAGTTAAGGATATACCTGGAGAGCTAATATAAAAAATATCCACATCCTGTCGAAACTCCTATAAAGGTGCCAAAACGTGCGAACTTCAACAAAATTGGTCTTAGGCTTCCTCTTTCCATAGACAACCTGGTTGCGTGCCTATAAATGCAGAATGGCTTATAACACAAACAAATCACATAGATCCAACAAGCATTGAGATGAAAATAACAGAAAAATACTGTGACTCCAACAGATGTTTAGGTTGATGGAATTCCCATCAGCATTTCAGGAAGAGAAAAAAGGTTTGTACTTCTCTGGTGAGAATGATATTCCTTCTTATAGCCAGTAGTTTAACATGCCAATCTTTAATATAATTTTTCTGATACTTTCGAAGACTGATTCACATGGAACTGGAACACCTTCCTAAATACTAATGAAAGGACTTCCTTCATAAGCATGGAAATAACTTCAGCATTTGATACTATTACGGTTGATACTCCAGGAAAAGTTTCAGCAGTTGTATATTGCTTGATAATTCAGTAACATATATCTTGATTCAGGTCAACCATGTTATATAGTGATGTACTGTGAATTAAGCATCGCTATTCCTACCACATTTGCAGGTCGAACTACATCAGAATGTATAAAAAAGTCAGCTTTCCTATCCATTGGCCATCCTAACTTGAAGCATTTCTTGGACCTGGAATGTGAATATGATGAAAGCTCAGCAATTACATTCATATTGAGATATAACATGTTCTGGGAGGAAATAAATTACCAGAAGTATTCATTTAGATCATCATAATTTCTCCAAGATGCATGACTTGCTTTTCCCCCTTTGTTTCTCCTGGCTTCCTTTTCCAAATAAAGGATTCAACAACGAACATTAGTAGAAGATTCCAGAATAGAGCACGAGATTAATATTAGTGATTGCGATATGTAGCATTTAATTAGTCACCTTGCGCAGAACCTCATAGAGAGGGGTCACAACGTCCCGCAGAAATGCCTCCTCACCATGTGGAGATGTTTGATACATACCTCCACTTACATGTTGGACATTGCTAAACAATATTCCATGTATCTCATTTGCCATCTGATATCTCAAATATATAAAAATAATTTTGACTGTTATTATAAGAAACTAAAGATCTGATTAAAAAAAATATCATTCTCAAAATTATTATCTCTATCTGGTAATACTTTCTGGCTAAATGAAGAAATATAGAAAAGGAAACATAAACAACAAACTAACCATGATTAAACATTTAGAGAATCAACATTTTTGAATGATAGCCTTGTTTAAATTGTCTTTTGTAACTTGTTCTTGATAAGACTACCTTACTTCAAATGATTTCTTGTCCTATTCACATGAACTCAGACCTCCAGTTTGATTATTTGGCTCCACCGGCGGATAATCATTACTCTTTTTAATTCAAATGTCTCTCAGTTTGCACACATTTCAATTTGTAACATTTCCCCCCAAAGATTTTGTAATCCAAGTAGTCTGTCAGAACATCTTAACATTTGTCTTTTGCACGTCTGGTATAATAACTGCTCACTCATCCCTTATAAAATTTAAAAGAAACTTATATATTACTGGAATTACATGATTAATTATTAACATTACATGATATGCTTTCCATCCCAAATTCTTTGGGAGGTTCACTTTTGCACAAAGATCAAGGAATCTTCGATGCCTCTCACTCATTTTTTCTCCATTTCTAACATTCAGGTAACTAACAAAGTTGCATTAAACTTACAGCAAAAAATTATTAACACTAAACTAAAAGAGGGTTTATTTGCAACAAAAGAGTGACATACATTGTGAAAAATGTAGCAGAGACATTCGGGCATGAACCGCAGATTTGAAGCTTCACCCCATATAAGAAAATATAGTCCAATGTAGACCAGCTCAAGCTGTTGCCTATTATGACCTGGGGGGAATCTGAAAGTTATAAAGTTAAGGGGAATGGCATAAACTGATGACATCTAATACTATACAATATACTCATAAAAGATGGCCCCTTGGCCATTGGTAGTTGCTCTTACTTGAGGTTTGATGTACAATGCAAATATTTGCACCATGACTGATAATTCTTGAAAACTTTATCCAACAAGAGTTGAACAGTATAGCTATCTATCTGCAGAGTTTATACCAAAATTCAAGCCTAAGGTGATAACATGAACCAAAAAAAGGCCGACAATAAAACAAACACTAGATGAATTCCATCTTTGCATATATTCACTTGAACTAACACTTACTAGCTCATAATGATCAAGATTCTTCTTTCTTACGTCCATATTTGCAAGTAGTAGTATTAAGTGCTCCCGTTGATTAGCTACATTTCCTTTCTGTAAGATAGAAAAGATTGTTAAATAATCCTTATAGTTTCTATTTGCATCAAGAGGGACAGAGTCTTTAAAGAGCACCCAGATTTAAAAAGTGGAAGTTTTGAAACCTTGGTGAGGTTCAATACGAAGACCTCACCAAAATCTAATATTCAATCTTCCACTGACATACTTCTTTTCTAAATTTACATTTTCCTGGAAACTTAAAATATGTAAGAACATAGATTCAAATTGGACTGTCATAAATTACCTGAAACCCAAAGATAGAGGAAAGCCACTCTAGAATGTCATTCACTGGTTTTGTCTTTTCCTCTGGCATCTGGAGCCGCGGAAGAGTCTCTAGATAGCGTAATGCTCGAAGAGATGCTTTAATCTGATAATCATAAAAAACAAGTATAAGACATAGATGACAAACTACAACTCATTATCTAATAAATTCCCCTCTGATGATGTGACAAATAATGAGACAATGAAACCTATGAATTTATGAAATATTAGAACGACACACAATTCCTGGCATGAGGTCAAAACACTACTCCGATCAATTAAATTCATCAGCATACCTCTGGAAGTTCCATAATTCCTGGCTTGACTCCTACTGTATACAAAGGAAGAATGTTATAGTGCTCATATTGCTCTCGTTTGTCCTCAACATCCTTGGCGTATTTCTTCGTCTGCCATTATGTTTTAGATCTGTTATCACCAAACTAGGAATTTATTTAATTCGCAAGTTGTTAAAACTTTGTAAACCTAACCTCTTCATCTACTTTAGAAGGTGGAACCACAGTTTTCAAGACCTCGTATAACACTGATGCTATCTGAACACTCTTGGCCATCTCCTCCCTTAACAAGACAATTACAATACAACCACAAAAGTGAGGGAAAAAATATTATTGTAACCAGTAAACCAAACCAAGCCTTTTTTCATCAAGTGGAGTCGGTTATATAAATTCAACATCTCCATTCAGCTCTATGTTGGGTCATTTCCTCCGTTAAGCCCATAAACACTAGGTCCTTTGATATAGTCTATGTCCAACTCTTACTGTAGGCAGTAATTAAATGATGAAAAGTACTCACGGTTTTTTGGTGTATTGCCCATTCAAAATTTCAATTTTATAGAAGTTCTGGTAAAATTTCAGAATCTCCTTGGGATCATTGGTTGCTAGTTTGTGTTTGGTCTCTTTCTCCTCCTGCAAACCAGAAAACATATGAGAATAAGAATGTCTGAGAAACAACTATAATTTAAAGAAAATAACGAATATTTGCATTCAATGATACTACTCACAATAGGAAGAGCCATCTAATAAAAATGCATAAAATTGAGAAAAGCAGTTCTTAAGTTCTCACGAATGTAGCTTGTAAGAAAAAACTCCAAGCAGTACAAAAAACTTCAAACAAAGATTATACCTGTTCACATTTATGTAACAAGTAAGTCTTAAATTGCCTCACACCACGACCACTTGAAGTTGGATCCATAGTATGAGCCTTCTCTAATGCATGGAACCGACCTTATCAAATTAATCAAGATGAAAATGAGCTCAATAAACAAGCTACACTAAACAATAATTCATCCAATTCATTGATGTTTTCGATTTTAGTGAAGCTTTGAGCATGAATGACAATGACAATTTTATTTCATCAATGACAAATACAAGACTTTCCATGTCCTATAGAGTCAAATATTTTGTATTCTTTCGCTGCTGGATATATTGCAATAAACAAAATGGCTCCTTACATTATCTACGCTTCACTCTCAGCTCACTCTGGAAACAGCCTCCCTCTTACCGAGATAAGCCTGCATACTATTAGACCCCCCTTACATCACTACCCCACTTAGGCGGGAGCCTCTTAAGAGGCATTGGGCATGTTGACATTGAATGACAAAGACAATACAACCAATATCATGGAAAAGGAATCTAAAGATATAAATTTATACATATTTATTAGAGCGAGGAATAAAAATCAATTCTTGATGAAACTTCAGCTCTAAAATCGAAAACAGTTTACTAAACTAAATTGAATGGTGATATAATAAAGAATGCTTACATAAATAAGCAACCCTTTTATTATCTTTCTCAATCTGGTTAGCAACACGAAGAATGGGAGCAATTGAGGCCAAAGAAGAAGGGACAAGCTCACTATCAACTGCACCATATTCATCAGCTAAATTAGGCTCCACAAGAGTAGGAGCTCTTGAAAGCCTCTTCGAAACATTCCTCTGATCATCTGGCTTTGTACCACTGGTACTAGCCATAACCCCCCCAAATGCTGATCAAATGCAACAAAAAAACAATACCGATATGATTGTTTTGTATGAATATCTTGTGTTGAAAGTGACCCAAGAATGAAGGAACGTAAATCATTTTGTGGGTATGATATGAAATTATATATCTGATGGGAAAAGGTGCAAAAGATTGATACTTTGTTCAACAAGTGGGGTTTGCTGATTTGTGTGTAGCTGCTTTTTTGGGTTTCTCTTGGAGGAAGTAAAGAATGAAACAGTTCAGGTTGGGGGGTGTCAGTGGTGACAAGCAGATAAGTGCTTTTCCTTTTTAAGTACTGTTTGGTAAAGTTGGATGTTTTTGTTGATGATTTGCGTCTTTGAGTGAGGTTTGTTGGATACTCTTGAGTCAGTAGATTTGGTTGAAGACATTAGGGGTTAGACTCGGACAACAAGAGTACAAGTCTACAGAGTATCTGCAACTTTGAGTTGTCATAACTGAAATTTACTAGAAAAAAAAAACCGAAACCGACTCGATTGTGCATCTAACCGATGATTCGTTTTTTTCTGCTGGTGCTGGTTTGATTTTTGCCTGCTGAATTTGTTCGGGCATTTTCGATATCTCAAGGCTTCGCCTTTTAAGACCTACATTTTAAAAGGAAATTGTCCTGAAAACTCTTAATTGTTTAAAAAAATTGTAAAAAGGGAAATTAAGTCAGGTTGGTTTTAAAACGACATCTTCTAAATAAAACCCAACTTATCGAAAACCGAGAATTACTTTTTACTCCCTCCATCTCTAATTGATGATCACATTTGACTTTTTTGGTCAAACTAAAAACTTCTCGACTACGAATTCTTATTAAAGCAAGTATAAGAAATAATATACTATACGATCTTGTTAGATTCAAGCTTCAATATATATTTTTGAAATATCAACTTTTATAATTTTCAATGCTACAGTAATTGCAGATATTTACTTTTAAGCCAAGGCTCTCGCGACCTAAAGCCAAAACGAAATCATTGATGAAGGAGTATTTTTTATAAGAGACCTGAACCGAATCAATCGATAAAACCCGGAAAAAAAAGTCCGATTCAGTTTGGTAAAGAAACGGAACCCATTCACACCCAAATGCCAGAGGCTCCATTTGTTTGGCCACTACACTAGCCAGTAGCCACTGCCCACTAGGTAGACAGGGTAACACAGCACTCACAGCAGGCTTATCTAAAGTTCATCACTAGTTTGGGTATTGGGCTCTCGGTAAGCCCACTTATCTGATACTTCATACTACCTACTACATTTACTTGGAAAATAAAATTGCATTATTTTACTTTATTTTTAATTCTTCCATCCCAATTTAATCGATCACGAATGTGCTTTTACTTTCCTTTTAATCGATCATATAAGAATTCAACGTAACTTTATCTTAATTTTTCACTTTTATCTCTTAATAAAATATTTTTTATTTTCATGATTAATTAAAGTATTTTTTGATAAAGTTATTTTTACAAGATATTAAGAATATTAATTAAGCTTTAATAAAATATTTTTACTTTCTACGATCAAGAAATTGGCATGCAGCATTCATTTAGATTTCTTTCTTCTCTTTTTGGAGTGTTGTTCAACTTCTTCCCACTGTTCTTTTGTTTAATTTACCTCGTGTCATCCATTTTAATAGAACATGATTTGTCGAATTAAGAGCAATGAGCGAATATCATTGAGCTTTTTTAATTACTTTATGGGCTACAATTTTCAGATAACTGATTATTTTGTTGGAGGAGGTATTTTATAAGGACATTAAATGTGCTTTCATCCTAATTCGATCTATTTGATTCATTTAGAAATATCTAATTTAGCTTCAAGTCCATCTCGAATTGGCCAAGAATATCAAACCTAAGACATGATATTGTCTACACTAAGACTCTCAAACATTTCCTATAAATATCCACAAATCATCATTCGGCGTGAATATAAATTTGAATTGCTATATTGTTTAATAGCTTTCTCAAAACACCCGAATCCAACTTTCTAAAGATCTGAGCTTAACGACGACTTCGTCGCTGTCTAGGTACAACATCCTTGAGTTTCATCACGGAGACAAATACCAGCCAGTTTATAAACTTCGGCCAACCCTGTAAATCCACTGCATGAAACAAGGTCACAATACCTACTGGGATCAGCATCAAGATCTCCCCGGTGCCCCCTGTGACAAAAGGAATCGTCTGCACTCAAGGAGACGGGGGAGCCATCTCCTGAAAGTGACCCACACACCAACCAAGAACGGGTCATTTAGTCCAAGACAGACTCTGGTGTCTCACCCCGTGAGACCTCGGGAAAAGACAATCATCAATTGGCGCCGCTTACGGGGAATCTACTCGAGCAAAGATTCATACCTGGATCGATTCAAAACAAATACGAACAACCGCCACAAGCCATACAACAAATCAAAGTCCTATGTGGAAGAAATTAGTCAAGGTGATTACAACTACACAAAGGAAACCATCGCATAACAAAGACTGCGATATCGAAACCCAAATTTCTTCACCAACACGCAGAAAATATCAGAAAGCCAAGAATACTATTCTTTTACATTCTAAACTCCTAGTCGGTCCCCCTTCTGTGGACAAGCAACGGAGAAGATAAATAAGGGTAAAATACCTATTCGGTCTCCTCGAGAGGAACAACCGCCGTATGTCATCCCGAACTATCAAGAGAATAAGCAAGACGTATCTTTAAATGAGTAGGGAACGTCAAGCAAAGAATGATGTTATAGCAAAACTCCAATTACAAAGGGAGGAGCTAAACAATGCACTCGTAGACATCGTCTTCTCCAAGGTCCCAACAAACACAATACCTCTTCCTTCTCATAAAGCAAGACAAAGAGCCGATGCCAATGCAGGCTTCGTGATGCCGGTTCAAGACTTACATGTAATGAGATTCCAACATCACATAAAAAGCTTATGATTCACAATTACCTTTAAAGTGAAGATGATGTTTACGCAAGGCCTTTCCGAGTAGTCTATCAAGAGTGGTATTAAAGTGGTTCCATAAGTTGTCGCCTAATTTCATTGATCAAGTTGGCAAGCATTCGGTGACTCATTCATAGATAAGTTCGGGCCTCTATCATAGCCGAACAGACGAAGAGGCGCTGACATGAACTTGGAAGCAAAACTAGAGTAAAACGCCGCATGATTACTCCAATCAAGCTTCCAAAGAGTATTAACTAACATACCATCGATAGATGAGAAAAAGCTTATGATAGCATTCCTTCACGGATTGGCGTCGATCTCTCGAAAAGAAAGGCGCATCGGGAGCCAAGGCCAATGTACTCTTGAAAATTATGCAACCTGTTCACAACAAAACAACACAACCAAGATCGAATAAATGTATAATAACGAAAAACATATACAATGCAATTCATACACGTATGAATACGAGAGTACTTACAAACGCAACAAAATGATGAACTTTCAATCTCCCGAATCCTCCGTTAAATCCCTCAGCACCTCAAGTGAAATGCCTCCAGTTAGTCCACACCAAGAGCGGTTGAATCATGCGATTGGACTTGCTAGAATCTACGAGCAATTGGACAAGAATTTGAGTCAAAACTTAATTCAAACCCAAAGTGGGAGAGGGCGGGCGGCCGAATATAGGGAGAAGATGAAATGAAATTCTTAGTTTTTCTATTTCCCCATCTTTTCCCATAATTCCTTTTTGGTTTCGGGTTTAACAGCTTGACTCATTTGATAAATAGCTAACTCAAGTTAACTAACTTATTATTTCAACGAGTAAAGAATTTAACAAGTTACTAATAAGCTTCCTCGTTAAACCGCCAATTGAAATAGAAATTTAATTGATTCGTTCTCGTCTAATTTGTATTTTATATTATCAATGTAAAACTGATTGGGTATCTCATTGATTTCAATCAACTCTCAATTTAACAATCTCGATTTAATTTCATACGGAATATAACTCAACGCTATCAGATGCGTGTCACTGGGCTCGATAATATTAGTCGTATAATCATAATTGACCATTATGATTATTATATCGTTATGTACTGATCTAGTAATCCGCATAACCCCGATATCGTGAGTTCCATTTTAGTAATTTGCAATTACTATTTATTGAACACTTAGTTTGAGTAATCTCATTTAACTAAAACTAGTAAAATGAATTGTTAAGCAACAATTGTCGTGAATGACATAATTATGGAAATTAAAATGTTCGATTTCCAACATGTACATCGCTTGTCTCAACTAACGGTAAGTACATGCTGGAGGAAGCAAAAAGTAGCCGGTGAGCAATCAAGGCTCATCCTAAACGAACCACAAGATCCCTAAAGAGAAACCAGATGGGACAGATTTAAAATCCCAAGAAGAGACGGTTTCCAAGGAGTGACAAAGAGGAAGGTTCCAACAAGGAAAAAATGGAAGGCACGGGCAACCCTAAGAGCCTCGCTTACGCTTCATATACTTAGTTGAGGACCTCGATGAGGAAAGTGTTCGCCTCAAATGGAGGATAGAAAATTGTTGCCGAAAAACCTCAAAAGTTAAGATCCTATCCAAATAGACGAGACCCGAAGCTCTTTTCCGTGAATATCACAAGGACTATGGGCATTTAATAATTTAATGACTCTTAAAAAGCCAAAATTGAGAAGCTTATCCGAAAGGGGCATCTCAAAGAGTTCGTGGCGAAACCCCTCTCTCAAGTCACTTTCAGTGGACTCACCCCGAAGACACATTAAACTCCTCGGGTCAAGTCCACCCCGGTAATCGGACGACACAATTTCAAAGACTTCACGGGGAGAGACACTTTAATTCCGTGAAGCGTATGCCGAAGAGTCGTGGTACGTATTAGCCCATATGGTCACTATTGATATAAAAGTGGATAAAATTCTTCAAGAAGAGTTGGAAGGATTTATACACCATTACGAATCTCCTTAATTATCGCTTCAGAATTCGCTAACTTTTTAGTAGCAAAAAATATTGGTGGATACGGAAGTTCACTGACATCTTATAATCGGGGCCTATGATAGGCCGAGATTACCCCGAACCTCTTGAAGCTATCACGACACCTCTCAATGCAGGTTCACATGACATTCCATCTATCCGCAGGATAATGAATTAGACTTCACACCGGGAGAAGCTCCCGAGAACCGTAACGATAAGGGCATCAAGCATAATCGTGGACATATCCGACCCTCATAATGGTCTCATCGGGCATCCCATCCTGACCGCTCTACGAGATGTAATTTCACCACTCCATTTGAAATGAAGTTCCCTACCACTGTGATGAGGCATCGAGCATCAAAAAGGCTCGGTGTGTTACCGCTTGTTTGTGCCACGGGCGTTTGTCTAAAAAGAGCCACCCAAGCGTAAGAGACATTAAAGGAACTCCTGTGAATCACATGAAAACAACACACCCCCCAAGACCCAAGACAATTCACCAAAGCTGCTGAAAGTCAAGAAAAGGGTCCTCTCTACGAAGAACTCGAGGTTGTTCCCCTTAGTGAACAACAACCGAGAAAACTGTTGGATAAACTCTCCAAAAAATACGGTGAGGTATTTGCGCGACCTCGGCAAGACACGCTTCTAAAGGCGGATAAAGACATCGCAAGACACAACCATACGTGATCCCACCCATAGGCTTCAGAAGCTAAAAGAAGAGAAATTTCTCCCATTAGAATAATCGTGGATATCGTGGAAGAAATAGAAGAATTACGCAGTCGGGTCATTCCTCGGGAGAATCAATTCATGGAATGGATCGCTAATGTTGCAATGGTAAAAAAGCTAATGGAAAATCGAGAATGCTCGTTGGGATAACTTTGGAAAGTTCTTAGGTTCATGACAAATGAACAAGGTATTGAACCTAATCCCGACAAGATTGACGCTATTATACAAACGAAGGTCCCGAGGTCCTGTGAAAGAAAGCGATAAGAGGTCAAGCAGTCATTCCTACCGGGTCTAAACAGATTCATATCTCGGTCCGAGGATTGTGAACCTACCCTTTTTTTTGAAAATCGAGACAAGCTTCACTAGAAGAGTCTACTGACGAGAATGTTCCAATGCCTTTGAAGAGTTAAAAGCTTACTAGTCACCAAAAATATTAACCCGACCTGAAGCGAGCAGGGAACTTCAGTTGTACATGGATGTATCCGGCGAGCCGCAGCACGCGCTTTTGTGAGGAAAAATTCAAAAGCCAATATACTATGCAAGCCACGCATTCCACGGACCCGGTGAAAATTATCCTCTCATTGACACCAGATTGCCTCGATCACTCTTAACAAGGAAAGCCTCAGCCTACTTAGAAAATCACCCAATAACAAAGTGGGTCAGCGTAATAACCTCAAGAGGATAACGTCCAATCCCTCAAGACAGCCCGGGATTGCCTACCAAGTGGGCACTGAACTAAGTTAATTTGAGATCACTTTCATCCCCGTAACTCGAATCAAAGCCTGTGCATCGGCCTACTCGTTGCGATGGAATACATTACAAGAGTCTCCCAGACACCGAGCTCCACACCAATACCTCCTCGAACGACCCCGTGGACCTTGTACGCGATGTAAGCAGAACCCGAAGGAGAGCAAAGGTGAATTTTAATCCAAGGGACCCGAGGAATCCTATTTTGAATATGCTCGAGATTCCAATTCCATGCCACCAATAACGAGGCGAATGCGAGGTTACGTGGTAATGTGGTTATTATTAGTCCAAAGCCTCGGATAAGTACGACAGGGTAAGGGAGATTCCAAGTTAGCTTTCAATATATCGTGAGGCGACAAGGGGTGAAAACGAGAGCCTCAGAAATACCATGCAAAGGCTACAAATAATAGTCTTCAGATCACTATGTAATCTTCGAAAGCATATACCTTTGCTTAAAATGAGCTGACCATTCTCTCTAGTCAGCTACTATTTATTATGAGTGATATTCCCATGAATTCACATAGAACATCGGAAACCAATCCACGAAGAGATGCTAATAATCATGAGAGTGTTGGGTGGGAGACCGCGCATTCTATAGTCACCTCGACTCGGTAAGCTTACCAGAGGACATGTCAAAGTTTTAGAAAACTACAAACAAAAAGCTATAAGTTCCAAGTATTTCAAGGAATTGTACAAAGCTTCCCGGTTAGACCACTGCTTTTGTATCCTCGAAAGTAAGGTCCAAAGAAACTCGCTTGGAAGTTCAAGTAGGAGATTGCTGGGCATCGCACGTGGTTTTGGCCCTAAAGATCAATCTCGAAAGGTGATACTTTGGCCCACAACGATGAACAACCACTCCTTTGAATACGTGAAAAGGCACGACTTTGCCAAAATATGAAGGCAGCTCTCGGGCAACCAAATATGAAATGACTTCGATATTCCTCGCCTATACCATTTTCCATGCGGGGCATCGACTAGACAATATGGAAACCCATCACTAAATGGTTAAAGACGCTGCGCGGCAATGGATTACTTTAGTAAGCCGCTCTATGCTCTAAGAAACACCATCGTTGAAGACATCGAGGAGTTTATCCAAAACATCATTACCCATGACGGAATACCCAAGATCTGCATCGATAACGTCCTCAATTCGGGATGCTTTACTTCGACACAAGCAAGAACGCTGGGATCAACATCATTTTGCACCGTGCGTTACCCCCAAGCTAATGGACAAAGTTGAACCGAACCATTTTCCCCCGAATGGTGTTAAGAACTCCTCGAGTCGGGAAAACGGCGAGGAGTCTCTACGAAGTTCTATGGTATTACGTAACTAATTCTTCAAACCGCTACGGAGAAACTCCTTCAAATTGGGTATTCGAACATAGGTTGTATCACAAGAGAAGTTTGCTTACCAAATATACGGTATAACCCTCTATTTCAACGAAGAGAAGAACGGGGAGCGATAGCGAGAAAGTGTTCGACTTCACAGACGAAGCCAGTGGACCAAACCCCACCGAATACAAAGGTACAACACCACGGCACGCTTTCACAATCGAACGGTTAGAATTGCACCAAAGTTAGGAGATTTAGTGCTTCTACTCTTAAAGCTAAACCCAAAAAAGCAAAGACACAAACTCAACCCAAAGCTCCGAGGACCTTACAAGATAAGGCGAAGCTTCATGCCCGTGAACATACGAGCCGGAAGAACTTTCGGGAAAACTATCAAACATACATGGCACGGATATATCTTAAAAAGATATTATACCCGAAAATATTTCAAATGTATGCCTCGCCTACTTTTGTAAACAAACTAAGTCAAGTTCGATGAAGACAAGTGTGCCTTCGAAAATAAAAGAACCATTTGATTACGTAAGACATTTACAAGATAAGAAAATAAATAAGATCATTTCATCTCCGAAAAGGAGAAAAAACTGAGTTGACTAGATCACTGTCCCCTGAAAGTGAATTTTCGATAATTGGGTTCAAATGAATAAGATCATTTAATCTCCAAAAGGAGAAACCCGAGCGACTAGGAGCACTCATGTCCCCGAGTAAATAAGATCATTAGGGGTTCAAAATGAATAAGATCATTTAATCTCGAAAAGAGACAAATCCGAAGCGAATTAGATCACTCAAGATCCTGTGAGGAATTGACTATTCGGGGTTCAAATGAATAAGATCATTTAATTCGAATGAAAATCCGAGTTAATTAGATCACTCGAGGTCCCCTAGTGGATTGGGATCATTCTGGGGTTCAAAATGAATAAGATTATTTAATCTCCGAAAGGATAAAATCCTAGTGAATTAGATCACTTTGAGGTCCCCGAAAGTGAATTAGATCATCTGGGGTTCAAATGAATAAGATCATCTAATCTCCTCCGCAAGGAGAAAATTTAGAGTGAATGGTATCACTCAAGGGTCCCTTTAAATGGTAGATCACACAAGAACGAAGGTGTTTGTGACAGCTATCACGAAACCCAATTTCCGGGCGGGAGATCGGGTATCATGATAGGGGGGCAAAGCATATCACAACATAACATATACAAGTTGAAGAGATATAAAAGAAAATATAAAGGAAAGAAAGGAAGTAAATTAAGAGATATAAAAGAAAAGATATGAAAAATTTGTAAAAAATGGAAAAGTGCGTGACCATTACTAGATCAAAAGAGTATTACATAAGTAATGGCACCCGCACTTTGGCAAGTCAAGTTAAATATTGACCAACATGACAAAAGCTAGGCGTCATCACCAGCACCATCACCACCACCCTCCTCATCTTCCCCGAGGCCATCATCAAGCCTGAAGCCATTACCGCTATCTTCACTCTCCTCAAGACGGGCCAAAGGTACCCACGATTCTCCCCAAAGTGTCAGTCTACCTAATCTCAGAAAACATGGAATGAATATCGGGGAATTTCTTCTGTGAGACTTTAAGACCGAAAAGTCTTCATAACGGAGACACCAATAAGAAGATATTTGTAGTGCCGACCCTCCCAAACCTTTCTATAACCACTCCAGAGGGGTCTTCATAGACAACTATCTCAAGCGTACCAGAATTGTTGGAAGGAGTCCAACAGCCTTTTAGATCCTCGAGATCGCTACTCTCGTATTCTCTCTTCTAAAGAACTCTTTGAAGACAGCCATGTCAATCCCATGCTTTCAGAGGGGAGAGATCGGATTCAAACTTAACTAGCCCATTACAAACAACAGCGTCTGGTGATGTTGTTCTTTCAGATCCTCACTGGGGCCTGAGCTTCATCCCTCTCCCTTATGACTTCGGAAAGGCGCTTCTCCAAAGAATTTCTCCAAGCCAGAGAATGCTCGACTTTAATTCTCTCCATTTCAAGAATAACCCATGAGCACACCAGTGGCCTATATAAGGCTTTATAAACTCGTATAAGGAAAAGGTTTGAAATTTAAATCAACAGGAAGGAAGAGAAAAATACCTTGTTTAAAAATGAGAAAAGGCGCTACGAAGCTGTGAGGAATAGCATTCCTATGATGCCTTCCATATTCCTTATGCGATAAGGCCTTCTCAAAGAAAATGGGAAGCAAGAGGTTTGTTTTCGGCAAACCGGCTCTTCTCGCAATGCTTATATAATCTCGAACGGCGGAAAGAGGACTGAGGAAGTCACCACTGAGATCGAGGAAGCCTTTGGGCGGCGGGACAATTGAGATGATTCCCTGAGCCGAGGTCACTATCCAAGGTAGGGATATTGCTTGGGAATGGTGACGTGGCAGGAGAAAGAAGAACAGAGAAGCGGATTGAATGTTTTGCTATTACCTCAAGAATAATACGGGTATTCGGGAATGGCTTTCTGGTGTCTTCAGATTTCTTGGAGATTGAGCTATTGGGGGAACACCCGAATAGCTCAAACGGCAACACTTTTCCATTTGTAAATCCGAGCCAAGAGATCTTTACCCGTTGTCATGGCCTTAAAGTTCACTTTACAGGCAATGACACATTCCTCGTGAACGTTTAACGACAAAAGATTCCCTTGAAAAAAATGAGAAACTTATAAAACAAGAGGAATATACTAAAGTGTAAAATGAAAACTACAAGTTAAGACATATCTACTTAAGAGTTGTGGGCTGGAAACCATAGACACCTCAGGAGTTTGGGGCTCGACCGGGCAAGACATCCCCGATCATGTATGAATTCGTGCGTGCTCCGAGGAAAACTAGCTCAGAATCTTTCCACTGCCTGGCCTTTGGCCAGCCCACGGCAAAAGGGTCGAGTTGGAAAAGGACCAATGAGCTCGGATCTCATCACTAAAACCCCCCTTAGCTAAGAACCAGAGCTTAAACCAGCGACTCGG
This sequence comes from Lithospermum erythrorhizon, assembly GCA_019722365.1. Taxonomy (NCBI): domain Eukaryota; kingdom Viridiplantae; phylum Streptophyta; class Magnoliopsida; order Boraginales; family Boraginaceae; genus Lithospermum; species Lithospermum erythrorhizon. The sequence continues at coordinate 416,574 of JADFUC010000789.1, read as the reverse complement.
CTCTACCTTATCCACCTTCTTCGCGGTACGTAAAATTGTAAAGAAGCGGGAAGCAACTTGGAACAGGCCAGCGGTTCTTATGGATGACGCCGCATCACACCGAACAACGCCATGTTGGGAAGCGACCCTAACGGTAGACAGCATTAATTGAACACGGTAAGGACCAACTAAGCAGCGACATCAATCGAATTCAAGCACGATCCGTAGTCATCAACACCTCATCAACGAACCCTAAACCGAAGTCGGTGACCATAATCAAGAACTCCCAAAACAAAGTAGTATCTTTTAAAATGGGAAAAAAGAGACCTTCGTAAAGTGGCCTCTGGTTCGAGGGGCATCTGTCAGAAGCGGGTGTCTATGTTTTCTCCCTCCAAAGTGGACGCTGGTCTTCACTACTCAGAATTTTAGTAATTGCATATTTGATTTAAGCGGATGACCGCCATCGCCCAAAGGAACGGTCTTGGCTTTCACCTCTTCTATATCGAGGTTCTTTCGAGGATTTCACGTGGCTTCCATGTCATGAACCCCGGGAATCATACGAACTTGGGCGGTTAGAATAATATACAGTAGGGGTTGATAAAAGAGAAAAATGAGTTTTTATCATTAAAACTATAGACACCGCCTACTTCGGCTACTTGTCTAGCCAAACGTATTCTCACGGCGGCCCTTCAAGAACTTCTTGCAGGAAGTTAGTAAGTCTCGAGGAAGTATTGCTGTCTGATTCCGCCATGATGAAAGCTGATGATAATGAAATGCAGAAAATTCTAAAAGTTGTAAAATAAAAGTTTTTGTTATAAGAAGAAGTGGAATGAAATATTGAAATAATAAACGTGAAGAGGCTACCACTTATACAATCATAATGCTGTCCCTTTGGAATTTTCTAGCCATAAAGATTTGTACTAAGCGTCGAGAGATTTTAACCCTTCAAATTCCACTACCATTTGAAAATTGACGGTAGAATTATTGGGATTAAAAGGGACAATTGATATGGACATTGAATATAATCCAATGATTTTGACCCATTTAGAGATATCCAATCCATAATGGGGAGGCTTCCAAGCCCATCCTCAATGGTCACATCGTTTTGCATTTTGGTGACACTTACTACATCTTACCCACCAAGCATTCTCAAACATTTCTTAAAAATAGTCATGTCGTCCATCATTCGGGAGTAATGAACCGAAGTGCTATATTATTCAATAGCTTTTCTCAAACACCAACCAACTTAAGCATCGGAGCGTAAGGCCGATCGACTTCGTCATGGTCTGTGCATACAATTCTCCGGCTCATCACGAGACAACATTTAACAACGAAAGAATCTCACAACCCTACAGAACCACTCTCTAAAGCGAGTCAAGAATACAATACCCACCGGCGGTCATTACCTCATCCTGGCGCCCCAAACAGCGAACCGGTCCGCATCGCTTATATCGGGGAGCCACTGAAAGTGACCCATGACACCAACCAAGAACAAATTGATGAGTCCAAGGATGAGGACTCGAGGTCTCACCCCTCTAGGAGACTTCGGAAAAAAGACAATCATCAGTATTGAAAAATATAGTGTTTTTTAATAGATATTGGAAAATATAGTGTACATCCATTCTATTGATACTAGGTTTTAGATGGTGTTGCTCTAAAAATTCAAATCAAAGTGTACAATGTATCCAAAAGAACTTAACTTCTCCTGTCAAGTTTTTGTCCCTCTAGTTTTAATCACTAAATTTTAATCATGATCATTGATTTTGATGATTATATTTTGTAAGATAACAACATTTTTTATTTTTTTACTATTAAACGTAAAGAATTGAAAATATCTCATTTCATATATAAAATAAGTAAAAATCAAATAAAATTTGGGAAATGGCAAAATCATGGCAGATTGTCAGTTAGTCAACCATTGATTGATGCATTATACGTATACTATTCCATAAAAGTCAAATGTTGCATCATTTTGTTTCACAATAGTGTGGAAACCCAAACTTTCTAGTGTGATTTGGGTCAATAAGATTGACTATTATTTTGATTTTATACTCTACCAACGGTACAAATATGTACTACAGTATAATTTCTTTAATGTTCAATAAATTCAATTCATGCCACCAAATAAATAAAGATAAACAATACTTCACTCTTTCACATTCATTGCTTTCGCATAAATTATTCTTTTGATGCACCACAACGAAACCTAAAACTTAAGTAGAGACTATTCTCCGCTTATCTTTAGTGACTCCTTACATGTAATCGTAATTTGAAATTGTCACAATATTTTTAAATTAAAAGATATATAATAATGTCTGAAATGAGATAAAAGATCATTTTCGAACATAATATTTTTATCCCATTTTTGTTTGTGTAAGCAGTAATATTTACTACAGACTTATCTGATGTAATCATGACTTGATATTTGTCCATCATACATTGCTAAATCAGAATTACTCATGATGTACACAATGCATGATGCATAATATTCTAAATCTGAAGACATAAAATAATGCGTGAAATGAGGTATAAGATTCTTTCCGCACATAAACCAAGTCATATATTTATCCATTTTTTTTAATTGAATCGATAATTAATATTCATTCATAAACTGTAGAGTTACTATAGATATATTTGAATAAAGGATACTTTTACATCAAATGAAAATAACTAATCATGAAAACTGATAATCACTTATCGATATCTATCGTTAAAATTAAATTAAGCGATTAAACGCAAAATATTTCTACTAAACAATATAAAGTTTCGCCTCCAATCCCTTAAATGCATTTGATGATATATATTCATCTTTGGTATATATCCACGCTAGCGAATAAATCGCATCCGTAGAATTAACTATCAATTCCAGAAAGATAATCAACAACGAATATTAATCCAAATGAAAGAAAGAAACTATACTAAACTGCTAAAAAAACGTTGGGGATTAACAACATATAACATTTAGATTATCAAAACGAAAATAAACATTGAAAATGTATTAAAAAACCATCAAAATAGTGATTATTTCTCTCAAAAGCGAGCTATTTTTGACGAAGAGTACAAGTTTTTTATTGTGCAAGGGAGGTTGTATTCTGTTTGTGTAAGAAAATCCATTTGAATCAATCTGATTGAGCTATAAATGCCAACTATCTTTCACCCTCTAAAGCTTTCCTCTTTTGTCTTCATTTTCTCCTTTTTAATGGTTTCCTCCATTGCAAACCAAGCCTTCTTTACAGCTTTTTTCTGAAATTTCCACATTACTCAAGCCACACCAACCATTTTCACACTCACTATTCAAATATATATTTAACACATGAACTTCTATCAAGATGCTTTCCAATAGCCTATTCGATTAAACATAAACATACTTTTACTATCTACTTGTGCTGAAAAACTTTATCTTTCATACTTTATTTTTTGTTTGTGTTGATTTATTCTGCATTTTACAAATATATGCTTATTGAGACTCAGTTGGAATAAATAAAGATTGCTTCTTTGCTTGTTTGGAACAGGAAGATCAAGGTAGATAGTTATAGACTTTAGTAAAGGTGAGTAATTTGTCTCATATTTATTTCATTTGTGGGGCTTTTAGATCTAATATCAGTCAATTAATAAGTTATATAGTCTTTAATTTCTATGAAATGAATACCCCATTTGGATTTTTGTTTTAGTTCTTGTCTATTAATGGAGTATTCTTTATAGCACTATTTTGGTGCTTTTGTTTTATGGTTCTTAACACTTTGATTAATAGTGATGGTTCATAAGTTCTTATCTTGTGTGAAACCATCACAGTGACGATCCCTCGGCGTCCCTGCTATGGCCACGGAGGAGTTAATCTTGGGATGTGTCTCAATGAGATGAATGCTTCATTTTCATTCTTTAATGTTTCAATTATTAGTTTGGTATTAAAATTCTATGTGTTCCTGCAAATTTGTTGATATATTTAGTTCATTAGGTGTTCTAATTACTCAAAATGTTGACGGTATTCAGGATGTATTGGATTAACTTGCAGTTGGAAGATTGAGGAAATAGGTCATTGGTATTTTTATCTTAGTGATAATCTGAGACAAAATGTCTTCTGGAAATCTGGATTCTGCATTGTCGAAAAAGACATCTTTTTTGGGTCTAAAGCTATGGGTTCTCATTGGTATATGTGTGGGTGCATTCATAATATTGATCCTTGGGATCTTGTCAATTTGGATGACATTTCGGAAAAAGTCGAGACGAACCCTTGATAAGTACTCTCTTTGTCAAATACCAAATATCTCGAAAGACATCAGAGTTGACAGTGTCGGGGGTCCTTATTCGAATGATCCTCCAGATAGCTTGTATGTACAAATCAGTGATAAAGCAAGTGACAAGAATTCGGAGAAGATGTTTCATCATTTGGGAAGAAGCAAATCAGGTGATGTTGATAGTATCAGCCAATGCAGCTCAATTTATCATCATGAAAGAGCCTGTAGTTCACAATCAGGCGAGGAAGGAAGTTCTGGCCCTTTTCGTAAACAGTCCTCAATATCTTATAGGCAGGTGATGGCTTCTCCTTTGGTTGGCTTGCCAGAGGTGTCACATCTGGGATGGGGTCACTGGTTTACACTTAGAGATCTGGAAATTGCAACCAACCGCTTCTCAGCTGATAATGTTCTTGGGGAAGGTGGTTATGGAATTGTTTATAAGGGAAGGTTGGTCAATGGGACAGATGTCGCTGTAAAGAAGCTCTTCAACAATCAGTGAGTACTATTATGATATCTTGCACGTCTCATTATATGTGAGACATTCCTCATAATTATGCCTGGGTGATATTGTTGTGTAATTGATAGATAAAATGACTTTACAGGGGTCAAGCTGAGCGGGAATTCAGAGTTGAGGTGGAGGCTATTGGTAATGTTAGGCATAAGAATCTTGTTCGGCTTCTCGGTTATTGCATAGAAGGAGTTAACAGGTTAACTACCTTGCCATTTTAGAAGTCTGGATTCATCTAAGGATACCACTGATAAATTTCATATTTTCATGTGTTATAAGCTCTAGTATGTTTTTATTAGCATTTCTAGTGTCAGGATCGTGAATCTAAATCGTGTATTATTTTTTTTGCCAAAGAATGTTGGTATACGAATATGTCGACAATGGCAACTTGGAACAGTGGCTTCATGGTGCCATTAGACAACACGGCACGATGACCTGGGAGGCTCGGTTGAAGGTTCTTCTAGGGACAGCAAAAGCGTAAGCTCAACACTAAGTTAACTGGATTATATATGATTTTTCTTGTCTGAAGAACTTTTCACCTTTCATTCATAAAAGAACTTCTTAGAAGCAGTTGATATTTGTATTACGTCATTGCACTTGGCACGTGGCAATCCTTAGTCACATGATAGATTCTCTTTGTTCTTTATTTCACTTCTAACTTTCACGTTCAATCCTTATTATCTTTGAGGTTAAGGACCTGAATGGATCCCCTGATTTGCAGGTTAGCTTACTTACACGAAGCCCTAGAACCAAAAGTTGTTCATCGAGACATAAAATCGAGTAATATCTTGATAGATCATGACTTCAATGCCAAGATTTCAGATTTTGGACTGGCCAAGCTATTAGATTCTGGAGAAAGTCACATAGCAACTAGAGTAATGGGAACATATGGGTATGAGCTTCGCCAAATGAATTCCACTAGTTTAATGCTCTATATTCTGTTTTGGTCACACGGCAGTGGATTTTTCTCAATTCTTAATGTTAAATTATCAGCTACGTGGCACCAGAATATGCGAACTCAGGGCTTTTAAACGAGAAGAGTGATGTTTACAGTTTTGGTGTTTTGGTCCTTGAAGCAGTCACAGGGAGAGATCCAGTGGACTATGGTCGTCCTACTAATGAGGTACTAATTCTTAATTAACATAATATTTCAGGTGATCATGGGTGTCTTATTCTCCATGAGTTTTTCTGTTGTGAGACCATATGCACATATGAGCAATTACGTACCTTAACAATCCAACTCCTAATTATGAAAATAAGTAGAAAGAAGTTAAATTTACTAATAGGATTGTTATTTATCTGATAAGGTTAATCTCGTTGAGTGGCTCAAAATGATGGTTGGAAATCGAAGGGCAGAAGAAGTTGTGGATCCTAATCTTGAAGTTAAACCTACAACTCGTGCATTAAAGCGTGCCCTTCTTGTGGCACTCAGGTGTGTTGATCCTGAATCTGACAAACGTCCCAAAATGAGCCAGGTTGTGAGGATGCTTGATGCTGATGAATTTCCCAACCGTGAGGTGCACTCTCTTTTCAATTCTATCACTCCCGACTTCCACTTGCAATGTTAAAACTTGTTTTTGGATTAGCTCTTCACATTCTGAATTTTCGTAGATTGGCATTGTCGTTTCTGTCTTTCTTTGCGGAAGATGAAACTGCAAATTCACTATACATCACTTGCAATGCATGTCATGACCTGCAACTGAGTCGCATGTGCATGACAGGAGCTAGCCTGCAATCCCTGCATGCATTGAGCTACTTCTTCCCCAGAGAAAGATGCATAACTACTTGCATCAATTACTTAGTTTTGAAATATTGAGTCGTTTATTCTTAATGATGCCATCTTTCTTCAGGACCGGAGGCAGAGGAGAAGCCGGCCAACCAGCATGGATATTGAATCAGTTAAGGATAGTAGTGGTTCGGCCGAAGTAGATAGCAGCAGGGTAGGGGAAGCAAACAGCCAGGGACAGGACTGACGGATGCAACATGGCGTGGTCGAAAATTTCTCATCCTCATTTACATGGCATAGGTTCTATGATCTTTTGAAAGAAGTCTGATTTTCAAAGTTTGTCTCCTGCAAAGATTCCTTAATGATAGTGAAATTCTTGAACATGAGAACCCTTGTTTAATTGCCATGGATGACATCTAGGAAGGAAACAAATTTAGAGTAATCATTGAATGAGAAAAGGGGAGAGATTGTAGATGTATAGTTCCTTAATCTTATTTTTACTCCTTTATTTACGTATGTAAGGTAATTTTCTGATGCTAGTCTTTTAAAAATTACCATCATTCTTGGTCCTTTATTTAGGTCTATGTAGCTCATTTTACACAATGTTTTTGACAATTTTACATGGCCATCATTATTATTACTCCGTATATGTTAACAATATTTCGAGGTGCAGCGATTTGATTCTCAATAATGTATGCATTCTTTGCTTTACGTGATGAATATGTTTTTTAAAGTATGTGGTGAGGCTCATCAAAATTTGGTGGATGTTACGAGTGCCTGACAAGGTTGAAAATAAAAATAAAGATAAAAGGACTATTGTATACATTACGTTTATAATTTTTACCAACTCATTCATTACCTCATCGATTGATTATCTTTTCATCAACATATAATTATATAATATTAATTAAATCATACTCTATCTCTAAGTACTCCGTATCCTATTATTTCCACACTTTAATTCTAATAATTTCTTTGAGTTAGGACACTCATACATGCTAATAAGTAGAGCTCTAATTTCTAATCACAATGTAATAAAGTAGATTTATTAATCAATAACCCGGAAGGTTAAAATTTAATCATATCATTCAATACTTCACTTGGGAGAAACTATATAATTACTATTAGTAATATTGCTTACTAAAATTAGACCGTTATTTAATCTTCTGATTACCACAGATTGCAATTGTTATTAAATCGTGTTTATCTAGTAAAAATCTCGTGTAATTATGACTCCATTACCCCACCAAATTAATAGAATATTATCTACTTTTTCTGTACTATGACAAATAAAGGAAACTCAACGAAAATGCTTAGAACTTTCAATATTTTTTCTTCTTGTTTTACTATAATTTCTTTTTTTTCATTTAATGCTTTCTAGTAACCTTTGACGTTCCTTTTGCCACTAAAATTGTAATCTTGAATTTCATCCCTCAACTTTATATATAAGTATAGAGTCCATAAGCATATGCTATATCTATGTCCACGGAGTAAAAAATAGCAATAAAAATGAGGAAAATGGTTTCAAGATCCATTCTTGAATTTTGTTTTAGTTTAACTATCATTCTCACAATTTGTTTGTTCAAGACAGATGCTATTAATAACCATAAACCATTTGTACCACTAAAGAAATTCTTTAATGTATTATCTTATGGTGCAAATCCAATGGGAAAAGTTGATAATAGCAAGGTATATTTATCAATTAATTAATTAGTAGCTTTATCTCAATTATATGTAGGCCAATACATTTATTATTTTTTGGTGTTTTTGAAGGCATTTCTTAAAGCATGGGATGATGCATGTAACTTTGATGGAGTGAGTGTGATTGTGATTCCAAAGGGGGGAGTATATTTGTTGAATTCTTTAACGTTTATAGGCCCATGTAAAAGTTATAGGACTGTGTTACAAATTAAAGGGGTGCTCAAAGCTACCATAAATCCTTCATATTTCTATAACTTACCCACTTGGATTGGTTTTCGTTATGTGAATAATTTGGTGCTCAAAGGTGGTGGAGTTCTTGATGGTCAAGGTGAATATGCTTGGAAATACAATGATTGCTTCACCAATTCTCGTTGCGCGGCTCTCCCTGCGGTAAGTAGTCATGTATTGTTAGCAAATAAATTAATTTTCCAACTATGTCATAAAAATGAGCTTTGTTTTCATGTTTTAACTTTTTATTTTCTATTGCATATAATAGAGTAAGTCATAATGACTTATATACTACTTAGTATCTACATTTATTATTTATTGTAAAAATTATAAATTTTATTACCTCTCTTTTATCACACGAGTGATGTTATTACTATGTTAGCATACTATTCAACTCATTACTCCACTTAAATAAAAAAGAGTACGTATAGAAATTTGAGAATATTGTATTGTTGTTCTGTAAAAATGATATTAAATTTAAGATTGGTGTTATATAATTTTAACCACTTGACAAGTTTTTTATTTTATATTTATAGAGGTTTGAATTTGATTACTAATAAATGTCAAAATAGTTGGTCAATCTAAAGAATGATATGCAGGGACTATACTAGAATCAGTTCAGGTGGCGCAATTAGTTATAGATTTTTTCCAGCTCAACACATTTGTACCATTTCTTTTCAAAATTTGCCACCATAATCAATAATTTAAATGATGTAGTTCTTTTTCCTTGGATGATATATGTAGCTTATTATTTGAACTTGGTTACACTTACATGCAGCGCATACGAAATTTAACTGTTACACTTACATGCAGCGCATACGAAATTTAACTTGCGGTGGTCTCGAACTAAATCTTTAGGATCTTTTAGTTTTCCAATTCAGATACATCATTATTCCATTGTCCTGAATTAACTATATGCACTAACAATCTTATAATATTATTGTCATGTGTGATCAGACATTAAGGTTCGATTATGTGAACAATTCAAGGGTGCACAGTTTGAAATCAGTGAACAGCAAAAATGCCCATTTCAACCTTTTCGCTTGCTCAAATGTTCAAATTAGCCGTGTTAAGTTTTTAGCACCCTCCAATTCAAAAAACACCGATGGAATTCGCATAGGAACTTCCTCCAACATCCACATTTTGGACTCGTTCATAGGCACAGGCGATGATTGTGTATCGGTGATCACTAACAGTTCGAATATCGTCGTGACTAATGTCACTTGTGGCCCGGGGCATGGAATAAGTATAGGCAGCTTGGGGAGCAATTCCCTTTCTGAATTTGTCAAGGGAGTGAGTGTTAGAAATTGTACATTCATTTCGACTCAGAATGGCGTGAGGATCAAAACAAGGCCTTCTTTGTTTAAGGGTGTTGTTAGTGATATCAATTTCAGTAATATCATCATGAAAAATGTCTTCAATCCAATAATTATTGATCAGCTATATTGCCCTGGAAGAATATGCTCTGAACAGGTTATATTTCTTTATCTTTTATTACTTTGAATTACTCCGTACTACATTTTTGTAATTAGACAATTTTTTAAGATGAAGGGAATATCGTTTATTAATAATTACTTGTGTGCAGATTCCAGCGAGTGGAGAAGGAATCAAGGATGTGACATTTGAGAACATAATTGGAACATCTAATTCAGAAGTGGCAATTTCACTCAAGTGTAGCAAATCTGTGCCATGTAGGAATGTGAAATTGATAAACGTAATTTTACCTTACACTAGAGGAAAATCCAAATCTATTTGCTCCAATGTCCAAGGATCTTCCTATGGAAAACAAGAACCACCTAATTGTGTTTAGCCTCTTGTTATATGGACTGATTTGGTAGTTTCTTAATTATATACTTTTTTCTGCTAGAAGTATTGGTAGGTAGCCTCTAATTTTATTAGAATTAAATTATTGGAACTTTGAAATAATTTGGTTTACTAGCTTTTTAAATATTCAGTTCATTTTGTAAAATCATTTTAATTTAAATAAATTCTTCCTAGAAAAAAATGAAAATCATGAGTTACCTTTCTCACCACTTGTTAAAATATCTTGTTCCATATTATTAGCGATGTTTTATTTGACTCGGTTTAATATATCTCACAATTATTTATTATCACTCCTTTCTCACATTCTAAAATCGGACAAAATGTGAATTTAGTATATGATTCTCCAAAAGGAAAATTAATCTCTTACAGTACATTATGAAGGGTCGTATAAAAAATAAATCATCTACTTAAATGTACTTCGAGTGTAATAATTTTGATATTATTGAGAATTACTTATATGTACTAACATAAATTATATATTTTGACATTTACTTAAAGTAGTGTCATTGCATATATTCTAAAACTATATTTATAACATTTATTAATATTATAAGATATCCTATTAGAAAATAAGCTAAGAGTTATGTGCGCAAAATATTGATGTATAAATTAATTGTTTAATATTTATCACGTATCATCAGATCGTAGCCTAAATTTATGCGCTTCAGATATCGTTAGCCTAGCTTGTATATATGTTACATCTACCAGAATATTCATTCAATCAATATTGTATAATCGTAATCTTAATATCTCACTCCTAAAATTTTCCTCATTCCCATTTCTCTGTTTCTTGCCGCACTAATCTTCCCAGCCAACCTAATCTTCCCCGTCAGCAAACAACATGGCAGAGGACTTGTAATCAATTTTCCCAGCCAAACTAATCTTCCCAGCAAACAACAGCCCAAACTAATCTTCCCAGCCAGTAAAGGTGCGAATCGATTACTCTAACTCCAAAACTACTCCAGCCCATCAATTCTAACCAGTCGGCGTCACTTTTTTGTTTCTTCTAATCACCATGGCAGAGGACTCCCCAGCCTCCTTAACCAACTCAAACAAATCTCCTACTCCCATGTCCCCTACCCATCCAACAAAATCATCCACCAATCCTAAATTGCACCCTACCCTTGCCATATCAAACATACACACTCATGTTCCGGTTACTCTAGAGATAGAACGCTCGTATTCTACATTTAACTCTTCAAAATTCATTGTCGTTCCTCCAAAGTCATCCATCATATTCTTCCTTCTACTTGTTCAACCCCTCGACCAGAGCAACGGCGATTGACACTCTTGATGCTACTGTATTGAAGTGGATTTATGCCACTATATCTATGGATCTGCACACACTTATTGAAACTCATCTTACGGCAATGGAAGCTTGGAATAGACTTCAGGATATTTTTCAGAACAATGAAAGCTCTCGAGCAGTTACCCTCGAACAAGATTTTTCGAGTACTGCATGGCAGATTTCCCCTCTGCTTCTGCTTATTGCCAACGATTAAAAAGTTTGGCCGATCAACTCAAGAATGTCGGAGCCCCCGTTTCTAATAATCGGCTCGTTCTTCAAATGGTCTCGGGGCTCACGGAGGCTTACAATGGTATTAGTACTCTCCTTCGTCAATCTACCCCTCTTCCATCATTTTCTAAGGCTCATCGATGTTATATCGAGAATCCGCTTGCCAAGCAAGCTCAACAAACTCACAACTCACCTTCCTCTCTTCTCGCTTGTAAAATCGCCTCAAATTTACTCCACCCCCAAATCAAGTTCGCTATTACAACCCCAACCCCGACCACCGACACACACACCAGACCTTATCCCAACACGGGCCTAGTCCTTACCAGATACCGCCCAAACAAACCCGCTAACAATAGCCCAACGCCTACGGACTCAGCCGCCCCATGGCCACGCTCGGTCTAAGGAATCGGGTCTCAACTTCCATGCCCTTATCAATCCAACAATCGGACCAGCCTCGCCTCTATCACCAATGGCTTCGAATTCATCCCCAAGAGCTGTCCGGTTGGCCCGAGACCTCGCACGCTTCCCCGGCAAAATTTCACTACCGATCCTCAGCCTACTCGAATCGATATTGCCTCAAACTATGCAATACATTGGTTTGAATCCCGACATTGCATCAAGCGTTAGAAGGCCTATATGACGCCCCAGGGGGGTGAATAAGGACTAAAAGGTCGCTTATCGCCGACTTATACAACTTTAAAACAAGTTTTCAATTGCTAATATGACTTTAGCAATTTGTAAACAAATGCGTAATAGGCCAACGAATATTAACACCCTCAAATGAATGCTAGATAAAAGACAAAACAATAAACCATCTAGCAATCATTATGCACAACATCCAAAACTCATTTTGATCAATATTAACATTAAGCCTATTCATGCATAATACGATTAAGCTCCTCACCTTAGACTTTCACTAGAATCCACTAGACGGCGCTTTCTTCAAATGTCAAAGTGCTCCAAACCAACTTACAATCCTTACCACAACTTCTCGTTAATACACTACTAAGAACCCAACGAATCACCCTATGATTTCAACTCCCAACTCCCTCATTAGAACCCAAGCCTCAACCCAGATTCATCTCTAGCTCCTAACTCCTCGTTAGTACAATCACTAATAACCCAAGGACACACCCCAAAAGATTTCCCAACCCAATCAAGTTTACGCAACTAAACTACTTCGAAAGCACTCTACGTCAGACGGACGAGCACTCACCTTCAACACCACGGCAATATACTCGATCTCTAGCTCGAGTATGAAGAACAAATCTTAATTTAACGGGACATCTCTTTATAATTCTAGAGAATGTCAGTTTATCCCAATTCTTAAATGCTCCCTCAACGAGCTACAATAGGATTACAATTAAGCACAACTTACAACTCCCTAATTGAGAGTAGATAATAAATTGAAGTCATGGAACTCCTTGCTGAGTAGATGAGACTCAAGCTCCTGAATTCCACATTTGAGCATTTCATCAAACACTCAATGCTCAAATTTCTTCCATTTCTCATTTGAAAGTTTAGGCACAAACCAAACTCACTTTCTTTGATAATCAAGATTAAAGCTCACATGTTTGAGAGAGATTTATGTTTAAAGACGAGAAATTAAGTATAAAACGCTTAGGATTAATTGGGAAATAGTCAAAGCTTTGGGAAGATTTGATATTTATAAAGTAAGAATGAGTTCAAAAGGTCAAAAATGGCTATATTTTGACACTTCATCAAGACCTCATCGGCAGGCTAAATCCTCGACGAGGTCTACGCTTGAAAAATCAGAAAATCACTTCGTATCATCGAGACCCCTCGGTCTCTCGATGATATCTCGCCACGCTTTTGAAAACGAATCGCATTTCCCCGCTTCGCTATAACCTAATTTTGACGCATTCAAAAAACGCTGAAAGATCTTTTCAAACCCTTTAATAAAAATGAATTCAAACCTCGCTTTATATTACACATTAAGATTTTTAAAATATTTTCTTTGATAAACATTCTTAAAAAACATCAAACGTTAAGATCTTTATGTCAAAACAATTTGAAAATTCTCCTAAATAAGAACTTCAATCAAGATCGAGGAAAGAAAGTAAAGTAAGATTCAAGCCATAACTTTTGGTACCTAATCTTCGATTTGCATCCAAAGACTAGTTTCTTCCGATCTTGATTCTTGTGAGCTTTTTTCTTCTTGGTCTTTTCATGACCGTAGATAGACGATCTTCTTCTTCATCGCCATTCTTCACTTTCAAGCTTTTAACATATTGATTATTCTTCTATATCACCATACTCATCTTTTTGGCATCGCAAAATCACCTGAAACTCATGAGATATTTCTTCATTGTCTTCAATGCCTTGATATTGTGCTTTGTTGATATCACGTCAACTTTGCGCCTCGACAAACACCTTCTAAACATACCTATGAAATACTCACTTAAGCACACATGTTGATAGTAATCAATGTTTAAGTCATCATTAAAATAAGGCGTATCGACTGCAGTCCAACAAACTCCCCCTTTTTTATGATGACAAAATATTGATGCCAAACACATGTCCATAGCTAATTATAAAGATTAAGCACAAGGACATGGTTTGCTTTGCACACACATGCTAGATAAAATACAATATTTAAGCATACTAGCATGGCATATTTCATGGCATCACAACATTCTCCCCCTTTTTGAATCATCAAAAAGGTACAAACTAGGCACAATGGATACCATATAACACATGTCGCAATTGATAAAAATAATTAGGCACATAGACATGGTTAAATAAGGAAACTCATGTTAAAGACATATAAAACATGTAAGCACACTAACATGGTTTCATACACAAGCAAAAAGATATACAATGAAGCATATTACAAGTGTATATGACATCACACATAATCCCCTTTCATGGTTCAAACCAAAAAAGGTGCAATAATTAGAACAAGTGATGTCAAACATATGTCATCTAAAAATAAATTTAAGAACATTGACATATGATAAAATATTACTTCAATTCTCATTATCAAAAAGTTTAAAAACTCAAAAGAGAATAAGTAATAGGATCGTCCCTCAAACAAAGTTATCATCGGGAAAAAGACAATCATAAGTTTATTAATTGCCCCTTGAACAAAAGTTCTCTTAGTACTCATAAAGAAAAAAGCATAACATCACCTTTAGCAAGAAGAGTCCCTCAATCTACGGATTTCATGGGGCAACCATTTAGGAACAAAGATGATATGTACGGTGTGTATTATACCATTTTTTAAGAACTGAAAATATTTAAAATCATATGGCATGCATACACACAAGTGGTTTTAAATGTAACTTAAAGAAAAGTTGAAAATAATTAAATGGTTTTGTTAAAATGCCTGGACTAATAATCAATGTCTCAAGGATAAACGATTTGGACACATCGAGCCAACTTTAATTACCCCCCTATCAAAGATAATACTCTCCCCTTTCTCAATGTAAAGTCTGCATATACCACAGTGGATATGTCTAGAGAATCCACTAATCTTGTACAAGCCAATGAAAAACATGATAACAAGAAAACCAATATTGGCTAGCACAAGTGTCATCCGACATGCATTTAAACAACATATACAACGGATGAGAAAGGAATTTTGAAAATACTATACGAATATGCACATTTAAACATTTTTGCACATTCTTCAAAAAAAAAACATTTTCCAAAAATTCCTACTTCAACCATCTTGAAAAGATCAAGAATGCTCATGGTTGAAATAGCTTTTTACAAACGGAAAAAGCAAGTGGAGAAATAGTTTTAAACACAAAGGACCCTCCACATTTCTTATCAAGCCAATCGATCAATAATAAGATTATGAAAAACATGATTGACAAGATAAGTTCAAGATTATGAAGATTAAAATTTAAAGCACCAATTGTAGCCTTTTATATTAAATCGCACAAAATCAAGCTAGGCATACAATACAAAATTTCTTCATAACCAAGAATGAATATCTCCATTATTTGAGAAAAACGCTTTTGAGTAACTCAAGAATTTAAAAAAGGACGATGATCACACTTCAACTCAATCTCTTATACTTATGATCAACAGCCAAGTCCACATATGAGTTAGAGACATTCAAGTCTTTTTAGTACAAACTCCCCGCATTACGGGCATTAAATATTTTTAAATAACCTAAAAGAACATGGCTCCCCAATCATCGCATATAAATGATTCAACACATTCAATCTTCATGTTAACTGTAACACGACAACTTTGAATTTCAAGAATGTAGAATCACGCATCTAAGAGGGAATACCAAAATATACTCAAGTTCAAAGAAAAAGTACGGTGAGCATATTTTGAACTTGAGGAAAAACAACAACATGTGAAACATCTTCCAATAGAGCATTTCTATCCTGTAGACACACACGCCGAGAATTTCGAATTTCAAACCCAAAATATATGTTCAATATGGAAAATTTACATTTTCATATCGCATGATATACGCTTAGACATACCACATGTAAGAAATGAATTTCGAAATGAGTATAATATATATAGGATAAATGGCTATAAACACAAGGCATCCCAACATAATAAACCCTTTACAAAGCATTTACAATTTGAGCAAGTGGATGTTAACAAGGAAAACATTTTAAAATCGAACTTCTAAAGTATGACGAATCCAAGCTTAAGTTGTATCCATTTAAAGAGCAAATACATTTAATACGAATGAATGTACAACCGCACGACAACCTCTACATAATAATCATCAAGTTCAAGTAGGTTTATCAAGAGACTCATTTAATGACATATGTACCAAGATAAGCCAAGTGCGTTTTTAAAAACAAGAGTTTATCGAGTTTAAGATTTATAAACACACATAACGATTGTCCAAATCAAGCAAGCTATTTGAAAATGAAGTCGCTATAAAGTCAAATAGCCTCAAGTTAAGCACAAATGAAGAAATTTATGTCCCTAGTGGTCATCCGAGCCATCTAACAAGACATACAATATTCCACAAGATCATCCGAACAACTAAACACTATACACAAAAGGCCATCCAGCCTTATTAATATTGAAGCACAAGAAAAGATTAGAAAGAAATCATCCTATTTGCATTCCATTTTTCTTTGTGCATTCGTTGTTTAGTCCAATGTCAAGATAATTCATGGCTCGCCTTCAAGTTTATCTCCTACTTCTTTCACATTTGAGTCTCACCTTGTCCCAAATTCCATCTCCACACTTTTCATGGTCCATCATAGACCTAGCCATTTAAGTTCAAGTGGAGTATATGATTCAATTCTTTGGATCCTTTTGACAAATGAGCAACGTATTACAAATTATGCTGGCCCTATTTCAATCACTAATCATATAAAATCAAGTTTTATGAAATATGTTTTTATACATATTTTCAAATAAAAATATAACATATTTCATTTCATTCATGATGATCACATTTAAGAATATCAATTACAAGTATGTTAGAATATCGAATAGCCTAGTGGTTAAGGCCTCCAAATTCTTGTATGGCCGCGGCCTCGATTCTCATTATAAGGGCGGGTGGGGTTTTTTAAAAAAAATTCAATTAAGGTGCATGTTGATTCATCTTAACCCATTTAGAATAATGCAATTTAACATAATGGGCTTAATGATCGTGAATGAGCATATCAACATCAAGACTCGATTAGATATTATAATTCCATACACGGAATCTTGATTTTCACATTTAGCATTACTGTCATTTATATGACATGTAGTATTTTAAATTATGAACATGTATTAAAAAGTCAAACAAACCAACATGTCAATCAAGGTGCAAAGATTCATGAAATATATATTAATATATACAAAATTAAGATTCAATTTCATGAATAGCCTTTAGAGAGTTTTTGAAAAAAAATTGCACATAATCGAAGTTGTCATAATAAGCATAAATGCGTGAAAAAAATATTTCGAATACACTATTTCTTCCTAACCAATTCATACAACTCAATAATCTAGTTAACTCACATATGTCCATAGTTTGCATTAACCTTATGTCTTTTCAATAAAATAGACAATCAAATCATAAAAGATATGAATTTCTCAATTTAAGTACATGCAAACATAGGAACATATATAAATATGATAAATAACCAAAGATTTAAATATACCAAACTTGGTTTCATCTGACTATTCATCCCAGGCATAGTATAATCCAACCATAATTCATCGACGCTTATTACATATTCACATTCATTCTTTCAACCTAAAATCCAAAACAACTTAAGAACATGATAAATTATTCTTCCAATAATATTCTTAACATTCATTCAGTTAATAATATTATTGCAGTAATAATATTCTCCTTATAACATTCATTCTGTCGGATTAATGGGTTGAATTTGCAGGCTGTCCTGTTAGACACTTCTGTCGGTCTATGTGTATCTAGACCCTTATGAACAAGAGGAAGCAATTTAGGCCGAACGTAAAAAACCTACATACAAAATTACAAGCTAATTAATTTCGGAGTGATTAACCGAATTTGCCAGGAATGTATATTTGCAAATTGGGCAATAACACAACTCATGAGATCACGACGAGGCGCATATTAATATTATACTGAATGAGTATTGATTGTAAATTTTCCGTTACAAAAGATAAGTTGTTAGAGCATGACATCGGGTCATTGCCCTGTCCACGATTATTGTGCTTACCAAGATTTTGAATATCACCTTCTCTATAAATGTAATAACATTATTATAATTTATCAGTTTCATTCAATATAATATTTACATTACTCTAGCAATTCTCTACACACGTATTAATATTGATAATTGAAAACTATTTCCAAATCCATTTTTCGAACAAATTTGTCCGTGCTCATTTGATTTGACATGAATATTTGTATTATTATGACCAAACCTGCAGCCAACAAACAACAGAACCAAGCCAAGTTTATCAGCACATTAAAATCTGAACTGATGAGTGTGATGAGTGATGACTAGTCTCTAGCTCATTTATTCCAGAAAAATAATGCATGTTATATACGGAGTATATAGTTATCACAAATAAAAGAGAACACGTTGAGTATAATGAAGTGCACTCATAAATTCTTGATTTTTCAGATTTCTGATCAACAATATTTTTTTTCGTTTCCATATTTATTTTGATGAGGCTGTGGGCGATACAGCTCACTAGGACAACTACATGACGTGCCCCTTGTACTCAGCACACAGACTCAGATTTAAAAAAAAAATCAATTTATTATGAATAATGAATATGAAAAAATAATAATGAATATGAGAAGTAATTGCTATAAATACTGATAATTGCGAAATGGGGCAACCTTCATTATTTATGTATTCAACATATATGACTGCCGTATTGCAAAATGAAGTCCATTTACTTCAAAATTCAAGTCACTACTTTTAGTGTTTAGCTTTCGTTAGCTTACAAGGTGGCCAGCCATATATGTATGTGGTCCTATACGCCTATTATTGTACTTGCTTATATCACTACTATACATTTTTCTCTTACGGAGTATTTGTTTTGCTTGAATACATTCAATTTGCCTTTTAATTCAATTTTTACCATACTTAGATCGTGGATGTATAACATTTTAGTATAGATAATAAATGACAGATCTTAAATCAATATTGAGGAAGGACAAAAAATATAAAACCAATTTCAATTGAAGATTTAACATATTTTTTTAAAAAAAAACACATATTTTTAAGTAATTTAAAGAAATCGAAAAGAACAAGTAACTTATAAACTTTTTCCAACATCCTCATACTTTAAAGTTACAACATCAATTGTTTCATTACTAAAAAGGGTTATGAAATCACATGACTGGAGTTAAAAGAGCATTTTAGCATCCTTTTTGTTTCCAGTTGTGCCTGCAAATCTGCAATGAAATAATAGTAACATACATGATACATCCGTCAACAGCCCACCACAGTGTATTGAATACAATGTCTTCTCTATAATAACCGTCCCAATAGGCCAATCATTTTTTACCAAATCCTGGATCTCAACTATACACCCACTGAATTAAAATTATCTTGCTTTGCTTGGGTGTATATGCTATCAAGGACTCTAGACTCGTACTTCTAATTTTTGCCATCATGCATCTAAAGTTAAAAATCATTCATTCATATGTTGACCTTCAAACTACTGCTCTGTTCCAGACCATCCCATAATCTTTATTCCACACCATATAATTTATGAAAAATGTGACCCATCATTTAGTATATATTGACATGTGTATATATTGTGTAACAAAAAAGATCGAAAAGTAAATGTACATAACTGTTCTTGTATATTTTTTTAAATTTGTAGTAATACATGAACTATCTATCGTCTCACTCTTTTATACAAACTCGTAATCTCGTAGAGGAAATCTACTACTACTGAATTTGAAAATGTGTTAATGAATGACACGGTTGAATTGTTTTTTTGGTTGTCTTCATCATCATATACATACTCATAATAAATTTAGTTTTGAGTTCTTATGATTTGAATTTGGATAGATTAATCACATTCTTGATTCTATTTAAGTATTCTCAAGTTTACATAATTGGAGAGAGACAACAAACTAAGCTATTAGATTAAAATAATGCAAAACTATATTGTAAAACAAATAAAAGAAAATGTCGTCCAGAAATAAAATTATATATACCATTCGATAAAAGTGATGATAAATACATGTAGCCCACATATCCAAAAGTGAGATCCAGCAACCAAAAACAAAATTACAACATATTTGTAGAGTAGAATCATCAATATGGGAGAAGGAGAAGCTACCAACTATATCTAACAAGTATCAATCTCTCTTCCAAATAACTAGACCAAACTTATCTTTTTCTTTTTGTTTCCTATCTGCCCTTGACAAGTCCATCATTCCCAGCCAACATCAAATATTTATCCTTTCTTGTAAGATTAGTACACTCAAACCCCAAAACATCACCAAGTTGCCTTTGAATGTAATTAGCCACTTCATGGCTAGATTTCCCACCTCCACAAGTCATTTCTCTAGGCAATTTCTCAAGAATCTGAATATAGTAACTTGGTTTAGGATTCATAAAGAAAAAAATTGCATCCAAACATTTCATCCCACTAGCAGTTGTCCCATAAAACATAGTAACATGTGTGTTTATGGCAACAGGAACAATTTCATCAGTCAACTCGGCAAACAAAGAACTAAATCTTAACAAATAAGGCTCCCTACAAGTGGTGCCTTCAGGGCAAACTACTAAATCACCCTCACTTAAAAATTTCGCCATTTTTTCACCATCTGTCTGTCGATTTCTGGTTAATCGCACAGTTTTTATTGGTGCAATAATTTCGGTAACTTTACTTAAGGAATATGTGACAGCGCTCAAAGGTCGTTGTAACGAGGCACTTAGCATGACGGGGTCTAATAACGTTCTATGTGTACAAACATAGAGTACTCCACTTCCATTCTTGATGTTTGATGATTTGGGCGAATTTTGGTTGTTGACAAATTTAACCTTGACATCTATACCACTAGAACAACCAAGAAGAAGGGCAATTTTGACTGGAAGGGCACCAACGGCAATTCTAAAGATGGCTAAGGGAATTGCTAATGGAAGCCACATGAACATGGCTAGAGTTGCTAGAGGTGTTGGAAGAAATGCTAGTCTTCCATCATGAAATATAAGTGGTTTTGGGTATTTTTCCCTTGGAAGAATAATAGATGATGATTTTGAACCACTTTTTATGTCTTCTTTATCCACAACATAAGCTTCCTGTTGAAAAAAGAATGATAAAGAATATGAACTTTAATTTACATGAGAAACATATGAACACTTTATTTCTAGTTTTCTCTGGAAAGTACTTCTTCCATTCCTAAATAATTGTCCAATTTAATTTTTTAGTTTATACTTAATAAATTTTAATATCTTAATAATATCACATAACTTTGATTTAAATTAAATTTATAAAGTTAATATATAGCATGGTATGATGAAAATATTATATTTTAACATATTTTATCATAAAATATTATACAATATATTAAAAAATATTTGAGATCAAAGTTTATATGTAAATGATATTTTAGGGATGCATGGAGTCTGTATGTATAAGATAAATTTATTCATAACGATCATATACATGAATCGTCTAATCTATGATAAATGCATTCAGTGAATTAATGAGAATTATTAGAATAATAGTCGATCAATAGTTAATAAATTTCTAGCAAAAAAATACCTTGCATTGTGAGATGAAAAGATGATCATGGGAGCATGAACTTCCAATGCCAACATCAGGCTTCTTTTCTCCAAAAATTTCCTTGAGAGCTTTGTGCTTAACAAGCATGCCTGAGTTTGTCATGAAGCCAGTGAAATAGTTTCCAACCATTTGCAATTCAGTCCCTATGACATCATCAACACTAAGATACTCCTTGAGAAAACCTTCCACCATAACTCTTGGCATGCTAGTAAATACCATTTTTACCCCTGAAGAAGCCAATACTTCATAAGCATGCCTATTAAGATTTTCAAGATAAAACTTTGGGAAAACTGCTCTTCCCACCATTTCCACATATTTCTTATTAAGCCCACAAAAGGTTATAAATGTCATTACTCTCAACTTGAGCTCAAAATCAAGGAACAACAAAAAAGGGGATGCTAGGAGAAGTAAAAAAGCTCTAAAAATGCTACCACCTTCAAAAGCAATGAGCATGAAGAATGGGAAAAAAGAGTTTGATCTTAGTAAAGAACCATGCATGTCACATACTATTGTTTGTGACTCTCTATTTTGTAGATCACATTTTGAGACACTTGGGTATGAAGGGACTTGAAGATAAGATGATTTAGAAGAAGGGCTTTTTAGGTAGAATGCATAGTAATTTTTCACCTTCATTGCAGCCTTGTAACATGAAATGGCAAATAATTTGAACACTACCCATTCTATTAGTTTGAGTAGCATAATTGGGAACATCATATTTTTGTCTTGTACACTTTTTTCATATGTCATGTTACTAGTTTGGAGAACTATAGGAAGGTTTATTTTGGAGAGATGGAAAATGTTGGGTAAGGGAGAGAACAAGTGGGAAGGAAATAATGTGAGTAAATTGGGAAAGATTGATGATAAAGGAAGTAGATGAAGGTTGGGGGAATTTATAGGTAAAACTAATGGGGAAATTGAGTCTTGCAATTTGGTTACCCACACCGCTGGCATTAATTGAAGCATCAATATTTGAAATTTTTAGATTTGATATTTTAGTGTTTTTTTAACAATTCTTGTGCCATATTTCAAACATGAAATGCACAATTCGTGGTCATGGGGTTGTATTTTTTCTTCACTTGGTTAAGCAATAACATGTTATACTCGTAGGTAGGTTGAAATGTAGGTGAACGTCTAAATTAGCTTTGGACAAAATTACAAATCTTTTGCTTCTTTTTTGAAATTGCCCTCAATCTCGTTGTCCACTCAACATACATAAAAATAACATATTTAAACATCCATACTATAATAAGGAATGTTTACATTTAACACAGACGAATCTAGCTCATTTGACGTTTAACAGGAAAAGAATTTCACCGTTTACGTTGAAGAATATAGAAGATTCATACTACCTTCATTTTAAATTAATTAAATTTAGGCGAAACTTTGTCATCAATTCTTTTTATGTACGTTATAAAAAAATTACAAAATAATATTATTAAAATATTTTTAAAATCAAATTCAATGATATGATTTATATGCTTTTCAATTAATGAATAAAAATAATTTATAGTGTCTTGACTTATAATCTTAAAATGTCGATTAATTTGAAATGGAGGGAATAATTACTATCTATAGATACTACTACTTCTTCGTAATATATGTACAGTCGGTGCACTGAAACTTGCAGATGTCCCAAAATTGATGTCCCAATTCAACTTGCATTCATGTAGCTATACAGAGCACAATATTTTTACTTATAGCATGCACATCGATCGATTCTCTAGCTTCGACTAAGTAGTTGAATTTTTCACTATTGTTCGGATCAGATTTCCCTGACCTCAACTAATCATGCCCATAATTATTTGTGTACATATAAAAAATAAGCCTCTCACTGTTTTCGTAATTTACTAATTAAATATTCTCTACTTGAAAAAATGTTTTGATTAATTTTTAATCAATTAAAGGCACATATTAAGATATCAATCAATACATAAGCATACTCCATTTGATAGAAGATTTGCATTATTAACTCCATTTGATAGAAGATTTGCATTATTAAGCAAAGATTTAGTACATATATTTTCTTGTTTGTTTTATTTCAAGTATCGTATTTTATTTCTAGTTTTACTTTTTAACATGTGTTTTAAGAATACATATTAGAAAAATCTATTTTTAATTTTTATGAAAATAAATGCATGAAATGTATGAGTACGAGTATTGAGTAATTGATATTCCGTAGATCCATGCATAGTCAAAATGTCAAATGTTGTTAATTAATTAAAGATATCCGCTTTGAGTCGTTGACTTCTCAATGTAACATTTCCCAAGCCTATTCTATATTTTGTTGAAAATTGTAGTAGGAGTAATATTTTTTGAGATACGAACTCATCTTTATTTCATATGGATCTTGGCTCCTAAATGATGATGCTCAAGCATGAGCAAGACTCTTTAATACGGAGTAAGGTTGAACTTTTCCAAATATTTTATATTATTAATCAAGAATATATATATATATATATATATATATATATATAAATACGACATACATTATTGTTTGACTCACATTTTCATTCAACTTCATTATTTTGTGTTATATATTAGATTGAATTATTATTAATGATCAGTTAAATCAATGAAAATTGTCAATTTATATATGTTAGTTTGTCCTAAAAAAGGAAAAATTGTTCTAACATTATTACTAGCTTGTTCAAAATTTG
The DNA here is from genome assembly GCA_019722365.1 of Lithospermum erythrorhizon. Lineage (NCBI taxonomy): Eukaryota > Viridiplantae > Streptophyta > Magnoliopsida > Boraginales > Boraginaceae > Lithospermum > Lithospermum erythrorhizon. Next base: position 392,006 of record JADFUC010000789.1, on the reverse strand, counting down.
TATTCAGAATACATAGATATTTTGATTACATGTATTTATATGACTATATACCACCTTAAGACAACAACTTCTTCAATTACAATTATTGATTGAGGACTTTGAATTAATTAAATTCATCTATAAGCAAGCTAAGCCAGTAGTTAGTTGAAATAGATTTAATTTAAGCTATAACATTTTTCTCTAGAAAATAAGCATTGTAGTCAATTAAGATATCGCGGTATTTATTGAGATTTTAATTAAAATTGACTAATCCAGATTAACTGGTAACTGTCTATAATTTCCTCTCACATTATTATAAAATATTAGGGAACAAAGTAAAATTAAAGAGCCGTGGCTTGAATGGAAAATACGGGCATAATTATGATAAATGATAGATAGGATATCGGAGGAGTTAAATCAATAAATAAATTTAATAATCATCAATTGAAATGATTTTTTTTTTTTTGGATTTTGAAATGATAGCTCATGAGGTAGTACGTTAAGATACATCATACACTTTTCGTTAATGAGTTGGTGAACCTTCGATCATCTAACATATATGTCTCAATAATTATTTGACTGGTTTATTTTATGAAATTGTAACATATATACCATCCATAAGATTTGAATAATTCCAGTTCGTTCAAAATGTGAGTTTGGTAGCTGTATCTTATATTTTTGAATAGTCATAGCACACAGAAACTACTGCTGTATACACTACGTATCATTGTTTTAAAATAAAATAAAATCCATTTATATGGTCGTGTAGTTCTATACTTCTATTGCATGATGCATTTTGGAGTGTGATCATGCATTATTTATGATGAACTTCTTTTTGCACGTCTCTATACATAATTAAGAATGCATATACATTAGGCTTCTTTTTATTTTGCCTCAGTATTGTCGTTTAATTGTTTTCAATCTTTATCTTCGATGCTGCCACTGTCTATTCTTGCTGAGTGCGCCACTCTATCCTTTCCATTAAAATTGATGAAATTCTTTTTTGACATGAACAAACTGTCAGAACATTTTGAAAATAAATTAAAAATCAAAACAAACATCCGTATCCCCCACGATCTCCATCAGTTGATGATTTTCATTCTACTAATTCATTTCCAGACACTCTTTTCTTGTCCATCATTCTTGATTCTTCTCTATCCATTTAATTAAAAATTGTGAATATAAGTCTCCTTTAGCCAACAAATACCCAAAAAATTTAAACAAACAGAGCATTTTGGCAAGCAATTTTCAGGAGCTAGCTTATGAAGATGAGCATCAAATTATCCATAAGTGTGATGGGTCATCCTCTGATCCAACTCCAATTGGGTTGTGTGTAGTCTCGTTGAGTTATGGAATGGGCTTATGTTCTCAAATCTCAACCCAAATCAATTCTAAACTTTTTTTTATATTGAAGCTTTCAAGGATATTACATAATCTCGTAATTCTTTTTGTTCCTGTAACAACTCCATCATGATTTTCTTGAGCTTGTAGTAGATTTTTATATCATATCTTAGAAATAATCTATGAATAATAATATAAATATGAACATTTAATTTTTTATTAAAAATATCGTTCGAGATCTCCTCAACTCATATGCAATGAGTAGCGTGTATAGATCCTCCTCCATTACAAAGTTGAATTGTTCATACTCTAACATGGACCAAATTTTAAATTAATAATGCTAGATTACTTAGATATATTGCTTTAATAAAATAGGGGCCGAAACAAAATGGCATGAATCATGCCTGTGACTCAAATTAACCATTTACACTGGTGTTATACTGCCAGCAATGAGATAGTTGGAGTCGTTTGCGCAGCTATCTACTTGCGAATAAAATTATCATTCGTTAAAAATAATATTTGAGCGTGTGTATAATGTTCTTAATACATTACAAGATTATTATAAATTAAATTATCATTCGTTAAAAAAATAATATTTGAACGTGTGTATAGTGTTGCCGCCCCCATTTACAAGATTCAATAAAAATTTATAGTCTGAGTGGCTTCTCCCAAGCACAATTTGTTGAATTCGATTGCTGGAGGGTATGGAAAAGCCAAGTAGCATTACAAAGAAGCAAGTGTTTTTGTATCACTGTGTTGAGTCTCAACAACTTGCTCACAAAGTTGCCTCTCTCTCTAATTCCATCAAACTCCAAACCATTAACTGGAGGTACCACTTTAAAGCTTATAAGAGATCACAATAATAATTCATTTTACACAAAATATAGTAATCGTCCTCCAATGATAAAAGAACTTTCATGAAGATCCGCCACTTCAAATTAATCAAGAAAATTTTAGAAGAAGAAAAAACAAGAAAATTTATGGATACCATGTTTCGGTTTTACTAAAATAAATCTCTTAGTAGTATTATATAGTTCATTTTGTGTTAAAGTTGCTATATTTTAGATTTCATTCTGATTTATATGTTAAGTTAAACTAAGTAGACTGAGTGAAGTTTCTCAAGCGTTGTTGCCCTTTTATTGTTAATTTTTGTTCCAGGTTTGTGTAATTTGAAACTCCATTCCTCATGTTTTCTATTGGAATGGTTCAAGTGGAGGTGGAGAATTTGCTGATAGTGAGTGTTGATATTTCATAAAATAATTGATTTTATTAGAGTTATGGTGCTAAAAGATTTGCTTTTGTTATTATTAAATATGAAATGAAACAATTCATATAAAGTATGGACTATATATTGTGTTGAAATAATGCTAGAATTTGATATTAGGCATCAGATTAACATTTTCAGTTGGGTACTCGAATTCCTGGTAGGTAAATGCTAGATTGTTGCTTCTAGTAGATCTGCAAGTAATGTATTTCGATTCGGATGTTGATTATCAAGAATGTTCTAAACCTTCAAGATCCAGTTTTTGGTTGTCTAACCATTGGATATTGATAAAGATTTTATGGATGTTTAGGAGCTTTGCCGATGGTTTTCCAAACTTGTTTATAAACAATGCACATGATATCCGAGGCCAGCATGTAGCGTTTCTGGCATCGTTCAGCTCCCCAGCTGTGATCTTTGAACAACTCTCGGTCATTTTTGCGCTTCCAAGATTATTTGTGGCTTCATTCACATTAGTATTGCCATTCTTTCCAACTGGTTCCTTTGAACGAATGGAAGAGGAAGGAGACGTCGCAACTGCTTTTACTATGGCAAGAATATTATCAAATATTCCCATTTCAAGGGGCGGCCCAACCAGCTTGGTCATTTACGACATACATGCTTTGCAGGTAAACTTATTCTCGTTTTTGTTTTAAATAGATTATCGTTTAGTTGTCTCATTCTTCCAAGATCCTTGTCCTACAACGTCCTGATATGGATATTTCTGTTCTTATTACCTTTCACCTCTTGCGTAATTTCTTTTCCTAGAGTGCAACATCTTTGGTAAAAGTTCTGTACACTATTGTCGGCAGGTAAAATTATCATCCTTTGGATATATTGTTCAATGAAAACCAAGCATTTTATCAATATGGTATAGCTCCTATCACTTTTGTACCACAAAGATATATGTGTTTTTGATCAATTGTACTAATTGTTATGAATCCAAGAGAACCAGATATATTTATATTTGTATCCACGTAGCAGCTTGGGGTCACAGATATGCTGCTAAAGTAAAAAATATAAGTAGATTGTACGATGGCTTTCATGAAAAGCTGGTATATTAGTAGTTGCAAGAAGCTGAATTATTAGCCTCGGGACAATTAAAGTAGAAGCATATATAGTTCTCTGTCCAACTTGCCACTATCAATTTTAAACACATTACTCTGTACAGGAAAGGTTCTATTTTGGGGACCATGTGCTGCCTTTGTTTGAAACTGGGATTCCATTATTAAAGCAACGTCTTCAGCAACTTCCTAAGTCTGAGAAGGTATATTTACAGACTAAAATATCGTTTGTATTTAATATTATGAGTGTCAGCTATGTCAGTGTTTCAGCATGTATGTCATGTTTAATGATTTTTCGGTTTCTTTGAACTGATGGTTGTTACCTTATAGTTGTTGCATTTCCGGATGATGGGGCTTGGAAGCGATTTCACAAGCTATTGGATGAATTTCCTACGGTTAGTTTGAAGAGGCGCATTCTCAATTTTATTTTCTCCTTCCGAACATCTTGTTGGCATCTTATGAAATTGCAGGTCATTTGCACAAAAGTTCGCGAGGGTGATAAGAGAATAGTTAGGCTAAAAGAAGGAGATCCTGCTGATTGCCATGTGGTCATTGTTGATGACTTGGTTCAATCTGGCGGGACTTTAATAGAGTGCCAGGTATTCTTCATTTCCTTTCTAATTCAGTACTTTACTGAATTTTAGTACTTGTACATATGTCTTGCTGCTGCATAATTTATCTTGATATATCCTCCATCATTTAAAAAAAAATTGGATGTTATTTACGTCAGTTTACATATTTGAGTTGTACAGTGTGAAACCGTAGAAACCTTTGCTTATAACACTAAATGGTCTCCAGAAAGTTTTGGCTGCTCATGGTGCTGCCAAAGTTAGCGCTTATGTTACACATGGTGTCTTCCCTAAGCAGTCATGGGGACGGTTCCTTCACAACACTGGTGAGAGTCTGCAATCTGATATGAAAAACCATTCATCGCTTATCATACTTACACTGATGTGTTCTGTTATGTTAGAAAATTCCAAGAATGCATTTGCATACTTCTGGATCACAGATTCATGCCCCCTAACTGTAAAAGCCATCGAGGACAAAGCTCCATTTGAAGTGCTGAGTCTTGCAGGATCAATAGCTGATGCTCTTCAAATCTGAGAAAATTGGCGTCTTCGATTCCCGCTTGCAATATTTATTTGAAGACGGTCGTACATGACTTCAGGAGTTGCTCATTTGATTAGAAGATGTCATTTTGATCAACCAACATGTATAACCTATAAATTTTAGTGTACTCGAACCAACAAAATGAATGGGAATAACACTTTTTTCTCGGTGAGTTCTTGTTTGCAACAACCTACAACCTGTTATTGCTTATACTTATATACCTTTTGAGTTCCAATAAATTCAATTATGCTATAGAGCAATACCATTTCCAAATTCATTCTATATGCTATGCATCTAAGAACAAGGATTCTCATTTGCAACATTAATATCAACATCAACATGTTTCAATGTCTTTGAAAAGGCTCCAGCTTAAACGGAATATGGGAAAAGGGTCGAATAGTACGCAACTTACCCATGTGAAAATAGAGACTGTTTTGGGCATCTAAGAACATGGACTCACATTTTACAACATCAATATCAACATCAACATACTTCAATACTTCTAAAGAGACTCCCGTAAAAGAGGGTTGGATAGTACACAATCTTATATCCTTGTGAAAACAAAGACTGTTTTCACATTGACCTTAAAATGAAATACAAATACTATCTACAACTTTACAAAATAAGATAAGAAGCATAGAGTGTAATGCGCTCACATTTACAACCTAAACCAATTTTATTAGGTTTAACAATGTCTACTATAGAGCTAAACATTTGAATACAATGTTAAAAAAAGAAGAGTGCAATTTATTAAGTTCCAACAATTTAAGTTGAATAGATTTACATAGCTTCATAGTTTAATACAAATCATAAAGACTGCCAAATTAAGATACAGGACAAATTCTCATGTACATTTCTGAAAGTGTCCTGATCTCAAGAACTCAAACCCCTTCCACACTATGCAAAATATACATCACTAAGCATCACCAGTGGTCATTCACCACAAGAAACTGACAAAAAACTGCAATATGTTAAAGAGTTCATCCATGAGCCACAATGTGTGGTATAACACATCTGCTAGATACTTTCTTTTCCTCTCATAAATAGATTCATTGCTCTTAATATGATGAACAAAATGTAGAAACTCTTAGAAATGTTTTTCGTCATTGTCAAGGGGAGACGCCCACTGAACAAGCAATCTCAAGATTTTACTTTTAACTAGTATTATTTACTTTCGATCTACGCAAGAGTTAGCAAATCAGCGCAAGGTTGACAGTTTGACGTCAGCTTGATCCTATGAACACACTCTTTTCCTGCAATCCCTCTAGATCGTAATTTGTGCTATCCAAAGCATCCCCATAGTATGTCCCATCAGGTTGTCGGAAGCAGATGTTGAGGTTGCTGGAGAGTAAAGCCTCCTGGAACGCCGACATATGGCTCAGAAAGGTTGTGTGTGGATATGTATGGAAACAATTACAGTGAAGAACTTTGATGGAAATGGACAGAAATTAATAAAACATGGACAATATGTACACCTAACCATTCCAGTTGAACACACTTAACAAAACGGATTTTATGAATAATGAAAAATTTGAAACAAGAATTGGTGATATCACCTGATTGCTGTTCCCTTGACCTTCTGACTGAAATAGGATTGGTCGACAACGCTTGTCCTCATTCATCAAACTTGAATTCTGGAAATGGGCCACAAGAGCTGTTTTACCCTGGATCCTCGCATATGCCAAAGAAGCTACCTTTTCACTGTTAAACTTCTCCCACTTCTTCCCATTGAATACCTCATAAAAATGAATTGCAAAGAGAATTTTAATTGTTTGAACAGAAATGTGCAAAAAGTAAAAACCAAGTACAGCTCAAGTTAGCAATTTTCCTCCCCAGATTAACTACTATGAAGAAGAATTAGGTAAACTAACTTAAGAAAGTAACAAGGAGAGATAGAGACCTCACCAAAACTGATGATATAGAAGGGGACACCATAACTGAGTGGCTTATAGCACATTGCATTTATTCTGGATCATCAGAGCAGTGTTCATTTGTGAGAACACTACAACAAACAGGCATAATCCAACTTATGAAGCAACTAATTTACCTTGAAATCAATTGGCAGGTAGAGGAAATCATATGTACCCTTGTGAGTTTCATCAATCGATGCAAGAAGCATATTTGATGTATACCTTTCAAGAAAAATAAGAAAATGGATGAATAACCATCAAATATTAAGCCATAGAAAAAAAAAGATCCTTAGGTCAAAATGGTGGTCAACAGACAATCCTTGCCGCTGCAACAATTTTTTGTTTAAAAGAAAAAAAATCCAAGCAGAGCTTTTCAGACAAATCTTACTTGTTTGGTATGTTCTTTATCATCAATGTAGTCCTTGTATCTCCCCCATTCATGATCTTCTCCAAATCAAGCTGAAACTGCTTTTTGTTCTCTATCTGGCTTCCAGTCTCCACCCTTCTAATTCGACCACGATCAGACAGTCCGTCCAGGTTGGTTGCCCCAATCCCTCCATATAAACCATTTCCTAGAAACAAAGGACCATTTCTGGACATTGCCACTATCCTAGAACTTGGAGAACCACTATCTCTAAAGTTTCCAGAAAAAGATACTCCCATGTTCATGACACCAGGAGGGGCAACGTTTATTCCACGATTTGCGTTTTTACGGTTTAAAGCTGAACTACCAAATGAACCAGGTGTAATATATGATGTTTCTGGTGATTCAGGGAAGAATCCAAAGTGCCTCTCCAGAGGAACACCAGATGGAGCAGATCCAACATGGAGATTGGAGGTTAGGAAATTGCCTTGCATACTGGAATATGAATAAGCTTGTCCCAGGCTATTAGAAGATAACATGTTCCCCGTTGATGATGATGGCCAGGCAGAAGGACTGGGACGCTCTGAGCGAATATTAGGGCTTCCCCAAAGAAACTCAGGACCAGAAAGTGTCCCAATAGCAGATGTATCAGAGTTCGAATCAGCAAAGGGAGAGACAGGTCCAGGACTTGAACCAAGTTTCTGCTAAAGTATCAAACATAAATGTTGATAAGCTACCACTTCAGTAAATTTAAACTCTAGGAATGACGTTAAAATAACTAACCTTCCCAGACTCTTTACCAATTGGAGAAATCTTGGCAGGACTTGAACCAAGTGATGGGATAATGGAGGCCAACCCAGGCATATGATTGCTGCTCACGGGGCTGACCGTTCTCAGATTAGGTGATTGACCATAACCAACCAATGGATTACGCTCAACCGAGCTACCAAAATTTGGCCAGTTACCTATTTCAAGTTGTGGACCACTTGGACAGGTCATATGTAGAAAAGCTAAGCATATAATACGTATATTATAATGCGACAGTTGTTATGTTTTATCATAAGAATATCAAATCTATAACTATACCTGGGGGAGAGCTGGCGATTGGAGAACCAACTTGATGGGTAAAAGTTCGGATTTCATCTCTTTCCAGATCTTGATTCAGGTGCTGCATCAAACTACAAGAAAGAAAACCAGGAAATTTCAATCCAAAACAAGGATAAGGGAATACAAAATAAGAAGAGAACACAATAAGATCAAGAATGACCAACAATCACTCTCAATTGAACTGAGCTCTTACTAGGGAATGCAAGAACATTAAATACATTATCATATTTAATACTAAACGGTAAGCCAACGACAGTTTTTTATGGCAAAGAGATATTCATTCTAAATTTGAAATATTGGCACTTGACAGGTTTCATATTCACTTGGATAGCACAATAAACTATCTACTGATGTCCGTCGTTCTACTTTCTTCACCTCTGCATTATTCAAATGTTTTCTTTATGTGCTCTGGCAAGAAAGACTACACCAAGAGAAACCTACTATCAACAGAAGGAATGCAGCTCAAAGAAGCATGCTACTAAAATCAAGTTAGTAGACCAATGGATCAAGCCAATAAATGGAAAAAGAAATGAAATTGTACCTTCGTCGAGCTCCACCAGGCCTGCTAGGTTCAAGCTTTATGCGCTTCCCAGCTATGTCGCTCCTATTTAAAGCTTTGAGCGCTGCATCTGCAGCTCTAACATCATAAAACTCAATGAACTTATGATGCCTCTTATGCGGGGTTTCTCTGATCTGTAGTAGCATAAACAAGAAATTCACCACTCAAAGAAGGATACTAGATAGGAATAATCTAGAGAAACAAGAGAAGTGCTAAAAAAATGCAAGTATGGGAATGTAAACAAACACAATAACTAAAAATAGCACCTCTTTAACTTCACCATATACCCCAAAAATATGTCGAAGGTCCTCATTCGACACAGAAGGATCCAGATTGAATGCCACAAGGGTTCCTTGATTGACATCTTTTTCTGATGGATTGTCCTAGAGAATAGGTATAAATTTAGAAAACAATCTCAAACTCCTGTACAATAAGATATATCTTGTACAATAAGATACGTGAAGGTTGCTGCAAACCTTAGGGATTGAAAAATGTATATCAAGTTTTCTTCGTCTTAATGGCTTGTTCTGAAGAGAACGCATTGCCGTCCGAGCAGCACGTATGTCATAGTAAGATATCATCACGAATCCCCTGTGCTTGCATGCAGTATACAGAGTTCGGATATCCCCATATTGCTACATAACAAATTTTATTATTGTGAATATACAAAATGAAGTTGGGTAAAGAAAATAATAAATAAAATATGGAGCCTAATATTTAAAAGACAAAAAACAATCAGTGAAGATTAAAACGAATAGTTGGTATGGAGATTACAAAAAGTGTTCAATACCAACAGGTGATTCAAATATGTACTGTGCCCTTAAGAAATAAGTTGAGCATTATTAATTGTACTACTATACCCTTATGTAATTATGATTAATAGTGATATAGACTCTTTCAATACTTTCCTAATTAAAAGAAGTGTGTTAGCTTTCTCATCGGCTATTTATTTTAGCAAAGAGCACTTGCTTATCAGTTATAAGAAAAAAGTAGGGAAATGAAGCATTAATTAATCTGGCTTATAGATGGAGGTCTATATTTTTTCTGCAACAACTTCTCTTCCCTAAACACTGTCACGAAAAATATAACAACTACATTTATATACCCCAACATGTATACAAGAATTATATGAGCAACATACAGAAAAAGGATAAAATAATTTGTTTCTCCAAGCAGGTAAAGATGAGGGTAGAAATCCAAAAATACATGGAAACCCAAATTTGAATAAATTGATATTGGATACAGAGAGAACCTCAAAGAGTGCCTGCAACTCCGAGTCTTCTACATTACTGTTTATATTTCTGACGAATAGTGTCCTCGACGGATGCTCTCCATATGGGTGTTCTCCAGTAACAGCAACACCGCCATTCTGGTAGCTATATTGTGCAACACTTGTTCCAGAAACACCATTAGGCAGGCTTAAGTTTGAGATTCCATTGACATGAGGTTCACGAAATTCTGGCTCAATTTCTATCCCCCCTCCACTGTCAAATAGATCATCTTCCAAATCCTCCAACTGAGTGGGCAGTCCACTGAGATCAAAATCATCCATTATGCCAGCTAACAACTCATCTTCATCACCAGGCAAAAAACTTCCCGGAGGACTTGGTTCAAGATCTTCTGCATCTTTGGCCTTGATGTCTATATGAAGTTTATTTAAGTCAGGGAAGCTATCCTCCACCACTATACTTTGCTTCTCAGACTCACTAAAGCTTACTGCATTGGCAAAGGAATGTCAAAATCATCTTTTTAAGCATTAGAAGAACGAACCCAAATGCTAAACATATATAACAAAACCAAATACTTACAGTTTGCATGATGAAAAACTGGCAATGAGCTAGAAAACAAGCTTGCATCGGTGGAAACATGACTTCCAGTAGGTGTTTGTGGTATCCCCCAAGGATTTTTCTCCTTACTAGCTGCTGCAATTTTGAATTGGCCTAATACATCAACAAAAACAAAAATCATTCTTGTAAAGGGGAATTTTGGATATTTTGGATCACAACCGATCAAAATTTTATTCTTTATCAAACAGAACAAAGGGAAATCGCAATTACCAGAACTGGTACTCCGTAAAGGTGGATCCATTTGATCAGCTCTGCATGAGACAATTATGCAATATGTCAGAAACTTCACTGTAAGAGAACATATAGATGCCTAAACCTTCCACTAAAGTAAACGTGCAAGAGCCAGCGACCGAACACCACATAATAAACGTACGGGGAGGAACTACCAATAGAAACATCAGTCAACGTATACTCCAATATCAGTTTGTAAACTAAGTCTATGACACATTAAACAACTAACTTGGAATCTAAATCAGGAAGAGAGGTATTAATTTGTTAAGCTTTGTGTGCTACCTTGTAAACTTTAGAATGTTTGTAAGAAGGGCAGAGGCATTAAGATGAAAACCAATCTAAACTTAACCTCGATAAACAATGTGAAGAACGAAGATAATATTTGAAATAGATGAACAAATATACTCCCTCCACCCCAATTTAAGAGAGGCCTTTTTCCAACAAAATAGTCAACTAACTCTTAAAGTAATATTTGCCATTATAACTTTGAATCTTATTCAAAAGATGTCAAAGAACTGAAATATTAAACCAGAAGCTTTAGTACAAAACTCAAAATCATGTCTCAGTAATTGAATGCATGTAGCAAATTTACCTAACTAAATTAACAGATGATCAAAAGGATTACTTTTGTAACACGCCGTAAAATAGAGGAATACAATTAATTACATTCAGTTCAAGTTCAACTACAACCAGAACCCCTTAAAAAATCAAGCCAAACTAACTAAATTCATGTAAAGTTCAATGCTTTAACCTATTACACTAAAGGATTGAATTTTTATCAACCATAACCCCAAAACAGACTAATTAAACATCACACGATACAAATTAACATCATAATATAAAAAATAGCCAACAAAATCAATTCAACAACCATAAAGAATCCAAAAAAGTAACCCCAAATTAACTATATTCAAGTAAAGGGGAAATCTTTAGTCAATTCCACTAAAAAAATTGAATTTGTATCAACCATAACACCAAAACAGACCAATTGAACATCACACACCACAAACTAACATCAAAATATAAAAAATACCCAAAATCAATTCATACAACCACAAAGAATTCATAAAAAGAATTAACTAAATTCAAGTAAAGGTGAATGCTTTAACCAATTACTCAAAAAGATTGACTTTGTATCAACAACAGCCCCAAAAGCAATTCATTAAAACCATAAATAATCCAAAAAAAAGAAACCCCAAATTAACTATATTCAAGTAAAGTGCAATCTTTAACCAATTCCACTAAAAAAAATGAATTTTTATCAACCATAACCCCAAAACAGACCAATTAAACATCACACACCACAAATTAACATCAAAATATAAAAAGAACCCACAAAAGCAATTCATACAACACAAATAATCCAAAAAAACATACCTCACAAGTCTGCTAACTGCCAAAAAGGGTAGAAAAATACCAACAAAACCAAAAATCAAATTGAACAAATATAAGGAGAAGAAGAGTTGGTTACTTACTATCTATCGAGGTGTCGGGTTCGAGTCCTTAAAAAAGTGACCTTAGAAGAAAGAGAAAATGGTTTTGCTTCTCTCTTTGGTGCTTTCTCTCCCGCCGGAACACTGCCACCAATCTAGTGAGAGAACAATTTATAGACAGAAAAAGTTCGAGTCAATAAGGAAACAAAACAGACAAAATCCCACAAATTAAAAACTGGTCCCAAGAAAAAACACAACTCACAAATTTCGATAACACAGAAATTGTTAATTTTACTTCTTTGTGGAAGATGAGAATAATTGAAAATTTATATTAGTTATTTTTACTCCAGGTTTTTAGATTATTGTAAGTTTGAAATTTTGGAATTAATCTCTTAGTCGCGGCAATATTATTAAAATGATCGAGTCTCGAGTTTGATGAGCTTTATAATGACGATAGCCCAAATTATAGCGTTTTAGTTGTCATAAGTTCGAGAACCATTTAAAGTTGAGTACCGTAATCACGAGATATTATTCGATGACGAAGTCCCAAATTTGAAGACTTACAATGAAAATGCTTGAATTTTAAACAAAAAACCTTTTTTTTTCAAATAAACGATGATTTTTGTTCCAAAAGTAAATAAAGTACATAAATATTGACAAAGGAAACAAGCAAGCCTTGAGCCAAATAGAGTAGTTGAACTAAGCAACGAAATTTTATTTGAAATCTCGGATCAAATAAATTTGATCAGCCAAATAATGAAATGACGCGAAAACTATGGGCGTAACACATAAAAATGGCCTCAGGCTCGCTAAAAAGCGGGTTGGGGAGAAAAGGCAAACGGATCTTTGGGCCAGGCCAATCCTGACACGAGAAATTTATAAATGAAACCTCGCCCGACCACAACCGTGCCTGTTGTTTGCTGAAATGAGGAGAAAAACTCCGCCCCACTTTTGATCTGCAACCAGATGCTGATAAGAGCTCAGGAAGATTAGGTACTCAGATGTCTACCTTGCGTCTTGCCAGGAGAGTACATGGGCCACCATACGAAGAGGGCCGGAGACCTCGCCCCATCAGAGTTATCACGCGGGCGGGCCCGTTTCGGGTTCATCAGCCAGGTGAATTGACTACAGTCCTCTCGAGCCGGTATTCTCGGTACAATCTCTTCCCGTTGTTACAGTGCGGGAATGTGATTTATAGAAAGCCACCGGTAAACTTGTCTCTTTGGGCGCCCGAAAGGTCTCTCCATTCGTTTTGAGGTTAAAAGTTGGTACCCGTAAGTCCCAGCGTGCGTGACCCAGATAAGGAACTTATTCTTTGGGGGAGTCGACAACACTGGATTCGAACTACGTCTTGGAAGGTTATTGCTCCTTCAATTTCCTCTTGAACAGTAAGTTAGCTGCAGACCCACCCAGGTCATTTTTGCATGTGTTAAATAAGTGAACAAGTGATTAACATGCCCGACCACCAAAGCTTACATGGGGTCAATTTGGCTGACCTGCCTTCTTCTGAAGATTATCGTGTTGGTAGGAAGTTAGTAAGTCTACCATAAAAATACTTTACACTTATCAGAAGCTTTGGTTTCAGCTGGCGTTCTTGAAAGTTGAGGTTGATCCCATCTTTGTGTTAGGCTACATGTTGCTCACCCGATTGCTATACGTATAATTTATTCATTATTAAGCAGAAATGTCCATTTGTCCACATTAGTAGAATCCTTCGCTCTGATTTGCGTAATCAGGATTGATTGGGAGTAGTGGCTTGTTTGATGCGTATGTGGGCTCTGAAAATGTCATGCTATAGATTTTCCGTACATGCGTCAACTTTGTTCCTTTAATCGATAGGTCTGCAGCGGTGAAGGCTTTTCCGTGTTCGAGAACTGGGCGTCAAGAAATCGTTCCGAGGGAGATTCTTATGAGACACTCTGCTCTAAACATTTGTGCTGGATTCGCCAGAGGGTTTGATCTTGTCGCCCGCTTTGTTTGCTGTAAGCGATATTAAAAACATGGTTATCTCTAAAGCCTAGTCCTCCCTCAGCTTTGTCCCTGCCGAGTTTATCAAAAGCTACCTAATGTATCTTTCTCTTGTGCTCAGTGATCCCAGCTAGTAGTTAGCCATGAGAATACTAACTGTGACAATAATGTATAGGTAACTTAAAATATTGCATATCTAAGGTGTGGACAGCTTGTAACACTGATGTAATGAATACAAATTTAACTGCTTTTGATAGGAGCTTAGGTTTCAGGTCTTACATTGGGTTTTTAACCGCTTCGATTAAAGGAGAAAGGCGTCCTTTTTGGAAGAGGCGGTAGAAGGGGAGGCTTTAAGTAGGCCACCATCGTGGTGACCTCAGCGTCCACAGGATGTTGGATATAACCCACAGTAACCGAACCAGCGTTTGAGTGCTTGTAGTGATTCCCAGGCAACATTGCCAGACGGGGAGCTTCATATTCTTTGCCCGAAATACTCGTGATACTACGGGCTTCCCCATTGTGCCTCCCCAAGCAATGCTTCGTCAACAAAGCGTATGTGAGATTGATTTGCCTCATGTCCCCGAGCATATACGGAAAGAGCGCACGATGCTTCCCCGTTAGAAGAGATATCCAGGTCCTAGTACAAATAATAAAGAGATAGGGGGAAAGGGGATTCCCATGCCAGACCTAGTTGAAAATAGCCCGTTTTGATCTGCGTTAATGCGAAGAGAGTCTGATGTCGATTCAACATAAAGCATAATAAGATGGATCCACTTAACCGGAAATTTGAGCTGAATCATCATAAGCCTTAGAAAGGACCATTGATCAGATCGTAAGCTTTACATATCGGTTTTAATGGACATAAAAGCCACTTACTCCGTCTTTATGTTGGATAAAGGTATTAGTGCCATGCAGCCAATGGGATATTGTCAGTGATGAGGCGATTTGGAACAAGCAGCTCGAGCTCCGAGATTATAGAGCCCGAACCTGTACCTGGTAGAGCCTTTGCGATTAATTTGGCCGTGGTGTTCTGAGAGCGATATGTCGAAACTAGGTAGTAATAAACAGGTTGTGGCACTTTAGGTATCAATGATATTAGTGTGAAGTTGAACTTCTTTAAGAATTTCATCGTTCGTAGCAGGCTGTCGCGAACATCTCGCCGTCGTGTCCCGATAAACTCTTAAAAATGACCCATTGAGACCGGGGCATACTTTTCATAACAAAATTGTGAGCAACATCTTAATTTAGTAGAAATGTAATCCCAATAGCGATATTTGTCTTTGAGGAGAGAATCATAGGCGACCATATGATAAATTTCTCGAGTTATTCATAATTGATTCGATTGAGATTGGATTATATTGTAATTGGTAATAAATAAATGTATATTATTCTTTCTTTCTACAAACTATCTAGCTATTAGATTCTAAAAGGAAATATGAATTTTCCATTATTATGTGTTCTGTGAGAATATACAAAGATTTGGTAATTATTTTTTTGAAGTTAACAAGATTTGCTAGCAATTTTATCCATTCTTATTACGTTGTAATTACGTAGCATATATGGAGTTTGCTAAATTACTAGCATTAATTGATATATATAACAATCATATTCGGAGTACTTAGTATATTATTTATATCTACTACCATAAATGTAAATAATCATATTCGGAGTACTTAGTGCATGTTATATGTCTAGATTAGTTAGTCGTGTCATCATGATGTTAATACATCTAGTTATTTTTTATACTTAAGTATGCATATCCAATATTTTATGTGGTGTTATGTAAAAACTGAGAAAATGATGTTATCATCTAGGGCACATCATTGACTATCAAGGAATCATGGTGCACACTTTATTATGATATTTAAATGACAACTATAGATAACTAATAAACTAAACCTTGTACACCTTGGTGCACGCTTTATTATGATATTTAAATGACAACTATAGATAACTAATAAAAGCTAAGCGCTTGTTGGTGTTGTTGTTAAATATAATCAAATTTTTAAACTTGTGTATCTACGAATACCGATCTTCTGATTGTATAAAAATAATACATGAAATTGGTACTGAGAATGTACGCTTTTGGTCGAACAAATCAAGTAGGCGTGAATATAATTGCTACCGCGATATGCAAGCGAGTATCTACAGATCGTCGACACGACAATTTCTGAACTCTTCACGTGCTTTTTTATTAGAGCGGCAGAGAGTATAAACTTCACGATTAAAAGATGTTTTCTTCGATGGAAGTGAAATAACGTTACGTATAGGTATTATTTGGATATTACAGTTCTTCGGTTGGGTGATAATATATAATTGAGGGTAGAAATAAGATTAGGTAGTCGAGTTGTGGTTAAGCAGAAGAGAAATTAAGCGAAATAAATAAAGCGGGACTTAAAAAGCTATCGTAAATATCTTTCCTGACCCGCATCCTTATTCATAAATCTTCGTCCAGGCCTGAATACTTTTAGCACCGTTTGGCGCCCCCAGAAAAAAATTCTTTCCGTTTGTACCAAATTAGTTGTTCTTGCTTTCGAAGATAGTTGGTTGAATATCTTCTCTTCCGTAAATCCTCTAACTTTCAAGGTAACAAGTTTGAACCTTTTGTGATATTTCCAAAGATTTTGAGAGTTGACTTTTATTGACTTTTTTTCAAATTCGCTAGAAACTTTATTATGATGTTATGGGACATGTATAGTTGTTTTAGGGTAGGGGTGTTGATTTTGATGTTGATTGGAGAAGATATTGTTGAGATTAAGTTGTTTTCTGGTTGGTAGTATTTGGGGTTTTGATTAAAGATTGTTATAAATGGATAAATTAGTTGGGGAATTGATTGTTGGATTGATTAGAAATTGTTTAAAGTGATATTGTTGGGGTAGGGGTGATGGCCGAAAATATGGAAGGTTGGAATGGTTGAATTTTGTCGTTTTACTAGTCGTTCGCCCAGCGTAGTAATCTTTTCGCTAAATTTGTTAAGTTGGTAAGCTTTAAATGTTGTTAAAATGGAGTGTTAAGTGAATACTAAAATGGTGTTAAGATTATAGTAAGTAGTAATTGTAAATTTTTGGGTGTTTGTGATTAGGCGTAGGCGTGGGAAAGCAACACTTGGATTAATTTAGGCAGAGGCATTTATTGTGCTAGGTAGAGGTAGTGTTAACTACGGGTGTAGATTAATTTACTTTCGTGAATGTGTTGAATTGGTGATAATTACGAGCATGTTTATACATATATTTTGTGTCGTTGTTTGTGTATAATTGGATTGGTTGAATAGTTGGGTTGTGTGTGGTGTTTTGTGGGATTTATAGGCGTTTCGAGGTTAGATTGAGTCGAGTTAGGATGAGTTGATTTAAATTTGTTTTGATCGTTTTAGGGGTTAGGATGTTTTTGTTAGTTGGATTGATATTGGATGAGTTGTTTATGGGTTGTTGACGTATGTTGAGTTGTATTATCCGGTATTTGCCTTATACTTCGGTATGAGTGTGATGTCGTTGCCTCGTACTTCGTTACGAGTGTGTTGTTTATGAGTTGTTTAGTGGTTGTTGATGTATGTTGAGTTGTATTATCCGGTATTTGCCTTGTACTTCGGTATGAGTGTGATGTATTTGCCTCGTACCTCATTACGAGTGTGTGATGTTTACAGAGCATGTCGTGGGGCATAAGTTTACCATGTAGGTTGAAGTTGATTAAATGCGCTTAGTTGGCCCCAGGGAGTCGGGTTTATGTCGGGGAGTTGAGTTCGCGTTGATTGAGGAGTTAGGGGATTGGTGAGTTGTTAAGTGATTGAGTTGAGTTGATTAGGTTGTTTAGTTGTGGCGTTGAATTGATCCCAGTGTTGTTCTTTAGAGTTGTGGTCTTTATTTGGGCGTTATTCTTGGCTGTTTCTTTGAGATGCGTGATTATAGTTGGGTGTTCGCTTTAAGTATGTGCATGTTTAGTTGATGGGCCTATGAAATTATGATAGTTGTAATCTTGGTATTGTATATTTTTATGATAAAACGTGATCGGAGCTTCGTTATATGATATTTTTTATGTTATGTACTGGATTATATTAAAACTATCTATGTTATGCGAAATTAACTATTAGCATTTACTACTCGTGAGTGTGAGTTAATTTCCACTCTTGAGATAAGATGCTACATTTAGGCCGAACTGCAGCGTTCGGTATGGGCGGCATTTATTTGTGCCGGGTGGACGGGTGGGTGCGTCGGCGTTTTGATTCGTGTGATCGGGGCCCGAGTGCTTAGGTAAGAGATGGGTGGTAAAATGGTCCTCAGCGATGCTTCTTTGTTGTTTTTGGTTGTAGTCTTAATGTTTATATTGTGGTTATTTTGGATGTCAAATTGTATATTATTGACATTTTGTACTTTGGCGGTTGTCGTATATATGGTGGTTTTATTGTGGTTAGAAATATCACGATGGATTATTTTTAAAAGCGTTTATTACCGGATGTATTTTAATTTATTAGGTTATTTAAGAATGGTGAGTGCTTTTAATTAGGTAAATCCGTGGTTTAGTATTTCGTCGGGATTTGGGCGGTGCTCGGTAAATGCAGGCGGAGTCGTCTGAAGTGCTTGTTTGGTTTTGGTAGAAAGTATTTGTTTGTAAATCGAAATATGACATTAGTTTTTAGTTATGTTGAATTAATCTGGTTAAATAGGAAAACACCGCGCCACTAGCAGGGCAAAAAGCGATGCCCGGGATTCGGTTGCCGTCACGAATCTTCACTTCGTGTTTCAAAACTTCTACATACTCGGAAGTTTATAAAATTTATTATATAGTTCGGTTTCTTTGTTTGTGTGTGGCCTTTTAGAGACAGTGTGAGTAATATATTAAACAATAGCTTATTGTGTATTAACATCTATATAGATTACGATCAGAGCCTAATAAACCATAAGTAACCACAATATGATAATTAATCCTAAAATACTAATTGTCAACAATTAATATATATTGAACTTAAATATATATATGGATATATAATTTGAATAGGTAAATCGGTTTATGCAATCAAATTGTTCAACGGGCATTCAGTGAGATACAATTTCTCGTATTTCGATATACCGGCTTGCCTTTGGGCGATTTATGATATTATTATCAATGATTCCTTCGTCACCTTGCGATTTCCATTAGTCGGCTTTGGTAGAAATGTTTCACCTTTCACCATGTGATTTCCTTGGTAATGGACATGTTAATGTGATATCGACTTCATGGGCGGTGGTGAGTCTTTGGTAGCCATAAGCTCCCAGATTACAGATGTCCTGTAGATTTATCGGTTGTATGAATCTGTGTACCCAGGGTTCTGTTGGGTTTTACGGATTAAAATAACGATTCTGATAAAGCGATCAACGATACATAGATAATATAAAATAATAATATCTGAGTGTGCACTTTCTTGAGGATTTGCGGCGGAATATTTAAAGGGAAGCTGAGCAATCAGCGTGGGTGTATACAAAATAGTCGCGCTAATGTATGAGCGCAACGACCCCCCACACGGTGGCACGAGGTTGGGGCCGTCATCGCCTGAATAAGCGAAGTCGCTGCGGCGATGGATAACGATAAAATGACATCGTTTTGCGTGATAATAAAAATAATACAACTAGATCCGTGGTGAACTAATCGACACTACAACAGGCGAAAGTAATAATAAATCTGACATCCCATGACTTGTTTCTGACTTCAGTCGTGATAATTATTAAATTCTGACATAAATCTCCAAAAGAAGATAAAAGTATGAATGTAAGTCTTGGAATAGCATTGCCGCCTCAGCAGTGCGGCTACTTAGTCGTCATCTCGGTCATCACGTAACAACCTAGGCATAAGCCGCCCGTAGGAAATAGGGAGTGACTAAAAGGCGAGTGAAAATAAATATTACGAAGTTAACCCTCTACAAGCTCGTACAAGCAAGGATAATTCCGTCACCTATTTAAAGATTATATACCTCAAAGTTATATTTTATATTTTCGCATGATATAAATCTTTCATGAACTTCCGACTAACAGGTAAGCCAGCGCGCGTCAACAACTTTACTTTCATGATGCCTTGTCCTTGAAATTTATCTATACATTTGTTATCTTTCTTAGTATAGTTAATTCCGACATAATATACAACTCGAACATCTGACAGTACCGAGCATATATCTGACGTCTCGTAACTCAGCATCTGTGACTGTGAAACTTATCTTTGTAGTTCGCTTAAAGTCTTCTCCCCGATTATGATCATGCAGCATACATGGCCTCCCAAATGTTTATTATAAGAACCTACAATCGATATCGTTATATTAATCTGACGGCGTATATCTTAAATCAAGGAATAACTTAAGTGCGAATTATCTACTTTGAAATTCTTCGTTTAGTCTCTGAACTTATTCGCTTTCCAGTAGTATCGGCGATAAGTGGTTAGATAAGCTTGCTAACCGTTTTGGATCGACTTTCCCTGTATATAAAATATAAATGGCGTAGATCTATGAATTAGCGTGGCGTCGGTTTATAATTTTTATACACAATGCCACTCATTCAGCAGTTATCTCGACCCGTTAACCAAGCAACTTTTAATCTTAAAGGATGTATAACGATTAATACGTCTAAGGATCCGCGAAAATACGATATTATTATAAATGTCGGCCAAAACCTAATTGACATAATTTAAATGTGGCGGCATCCCAGTATATCGGCCTGTCCTCCTTAACTAATAAATGAGTCATAAGCGGATCGTACAGCGCCGTAGAAAATTTAAACAGCATGTCAAAGGCCTATTAAAGTCTGATAAAGCGCGCATCGCAGAATAGAATCACGAGACTTCAACCAACGTATAATACAGTCATTAGTAGTATCATTTAAATATCTCCTTGTATACCCAGTATACAATGCGCGTATCTTTCCAGTCGAATTACTGCGAGGAATAGGCCAGGTGTGATAAACAACACTCTTTATCTTTAGTAGTATAAAGGCAGCACTTGACAATGCCTTGTGAAAGTGATGATAATAGTCTCGCTCAACATCTGCAAAGTATAAAGTAAATGTAAACCGATGCGCATAGCAAGTGATAATAGATCTCATTGCGCTTATCGAGTATAAAGCCAAACCGATGCGTAGCGAAAGTGATAATAGATCTCATTGTGCTATGCGATATAAGGCCAGCATGACAATGCACATAGCAAAGTGATAATGAATCTGTTGCGCTTATCTTGCAGAAGTATAAGGCCAGCCAGAAGCAAATGCACATAGCAAAGTGATAATAGATCTCGCTGTACTTATACCCAGTATAAGGCGGCGCGTGGACATGTAGTGATAATAGATGCCGAGCGACATAGAAGTATAAGGCGGCGTCGCGTATCTGCCGAGGAATGAGATTACTTTAACCACAATCATCCCGGTATAGTGTCGTATCAATCTTTCAGAGTAAGCACCGAAGTCGCGTAACTCATTTGGCGCCTCCCGGCTGACGAAATGCTACCACTCTGAAAATGATATCAAGCGTAGCTGACTAAAACATCTCGCGTCGCCGTCAATCGCAATGGCCAGAGCGAGGCGAGAAATACCAAAAGTGCCGGCGTAGCGCGAGTTATAAAAGTGCCGGCAAGGCCTGAGGAAATACCAAAAATGCTTGAAATGATGCCACGAAATACAAAGTGCGGCCAGGCCACCCAGAACTCGAAATGTAGGCAGCGAGAATACAAAAGCGTAAGTTGAGAGTTATTTGTGCTGCTCGAGCAAATCTTCCAGCAGCAATTTATCTGATAAGCATGTCGTATCATGGCTCGCCTTGATTAAATCGCAGCATAATCATCCAGCCGATTCATTATACCGTTTCTCGTATAATCAACGCGTCAGCATGTATACCGTTAAATATGTCATTACCACCGATGACATGTATCTGAATTCTCACATGTCGCGCGCGATAGCGTATGCCATTACCATAATCGTACGCGGTAGCGAGGTTCCACCTTGAGTTAAAGTAAATGCATTAAAGTAGCGCTGATGAGATAATTACTACTTTGGTTATGATAAAGCGTCAGATACAATCGATCGAAGTGCCGCTTCGCGTTCAGCGTCTAATCGAAACGCAGAAAATATAATTGTACTCGCGGCAATTTTTGTACTTATCTTAATTAAATTTACGCTTTGACCCGTTTTTAGTTACAAATTGAAGCAACTTAAGTATAGATGGCTAATTATGTTTGATAACTGATTAAATAGTAATTTATTATAAAATACGAAATCCGTAATCGATTGACACGCCAGCAAATTACCCGTTTCACAACAACACCGAATCCGAAACTTAGTTCTTGCTCCGTCTAATAAAACTAATTTCAGCATATATTCCTCTCTGACTTATAAATCACCAATTTTCACCTCAGAAACAATAATCGCGATAAAGATCCCGATAACATATTTATACTACGGTAACTTTTTAGAAAAAGTCGACCCAAAATCGACTAGAGAGTCAAACTGTTATAACAACTTGACACTGCCTGAGCCTAGATAAATGTATTTCTTTATATTATAATCTAGCTAAGCAAATAATTATATTCAATAATATCTATAAAACCGAAATCGACCCAAATTCCAAAAGTCACTTGACCCAAAAGCATTCAGAAATTCACATCAATCACGTAATTTCCTTCGAGAATAACTAATTTAGAACTTGAGAATCAATTGGAACAATAAATTAATCTGAAAGTCAACAAAAAAAAGTCAACTCGGGCGTCCCAAAATATTCAACAAGATCGGACCTTTTACCTTAAGCAATAGAAGGGGCGATGAGGGAAACTCTCAAAATTTGAGGTCGAAATTTCGCGAATGGAAGAGAAATCGAAGAAAAAAAATAAAGGGAGAGGAGATCGGTAGCGATCCTTGAGATGGGTTTTTGTTTTGCTTTGGGGGCATGTTGGGTTTATAATGGTGATGGGTTGATTGTCTTGTGTGGCCTTCGTCGTTTTAATTGATCGATCTTACCGTTTTTAAGCTTTATCTAAATGACCTGACTTCCAGTATTAACGTTTATCGCTCGAATTATATTACCGCTGACTAATATCATTACCGTCCGATTACAACTTTAAAATTCTAAATACCGAAATGTACTACGATCGACCCGATTAGTTGTATTTTCATTATTATTGAAATTTTTTGTTTTATACTTGAAATAATCATGGCGGCGGTATCTTATTAGGTAATATTGAAGTACGGAGCGGAGTTTATTATGAGCGAACCCATTGAGAACTTTCTTAGAGCCCAAAATATTAAGCGTAGGCGAGGTTGAATGAGAAAAATACAAAGAGATTTTTGCCACCTCTTGATGGAAGCTAACATGAAAGGGGGAGAGAGGAATTCTCAAAGTTGGAAGAGGTGAATTACCAGAGTGATTCATCACAATCATGGCACTTTTATAGGTATCAAATGTCCTCTTAGGCTTTTATGGAGAGTTTACAATGAAACTCTTCCCTCCTCGACCTCTTGGTGATTAAGAGGTCTTAGGAACGTTCGCAACATCCTTAAAATCGAGGCATGTTAAATTGGGTGAAAGAACTATATTAATATATATATTATGAGCGGATTTCACAGTGGCCATCAAATTTACCCCCAATCTCAGTCAAGGATTTACCTAATATATTAATTGTCGACAATTAACATATATCCGAACTTATTATTATTTAAATATAATAATCGATTATGCAATCTAATTATTCAGCAGGACATATATTTGAGATCTAACGATACATCTTCCAATAACTCCAGCTTTCTTTGATTATTTGTAAAACAATTCTTCTTAATCGATTAAATGCAATGATCCGTATGCAATTTCCAGCGGTCAGTATGGTAAGATTGGTGACACCGAACTCTTGCGTCCTGCTTCTTGAGTGGTATGAAGTGATGTGATGTCGGTATAGTGCGAGGGCGGCCTTGACGAATCAATCTCAGTTCTCTCAGCAAAAATCTAAGCAGATTATATCCAGGTTGTGCAATTTAAATGTGCTGAATTTCCTGGCTTCTAAACTTTATAGTATAAAGAACTCGAAATGCTATAATCCTCGATTCTGGGCGTTTAAAATGAGGTCAAAATCTGGCTACTCTTGTAAAGTGAAACTAGGTCGCTTCAGTGCAGGAATGCATACGTTTTAACGTAAGTTTTATGAAATGTTCTTAGGGCCTTGGATATAGAATCTTAGTTCATGTTGTCGATGTCGATGTCGCGGTTGAAGCATTTATGCCCCGTATCTTGATTAGTAGGTTATTTCATACGATCCAACGTGATCGGACAATGACTCATCTTATCGATAGTATTCGATTCAGCAGTGAATCTAGATTAAGGACCATGTCGTCTTTTCTGAAGCGATAGATAGATTTCTTATTTGAGTCTTTAACTCCAAAAACCTCTCTAAAAAACTTATATTACCAAATGGAATAAATTTCATTACTCGTGGTAATGATAAATTATATATATATATGATCATAGTTGAAAACAAATGATATATATTGTGAATTTGAACCTTTAGAATTTAACATTTAATACAACAATCATTTACTTGACATATAAAGGAAAAACTAGTTCCCAAATAAAGGGTGTTTATTAAATCGAAAATTGGCGAAGTCTAAAAATGAATGAGTGGCGAATTGAGTAATTTGAATTATGAATCTGAATGCGAAAATATTTGGGTGTTTGATAACGGTTCAAAGAAAAGACTTAAGTGAGTTGTTTGATAATTTTATTCACTAGGCACTTCGTTTATATATATGAATCATATATTAAATAATTAAATAAATAATATATAATAGATAACTAAATAATGAAATCTTATTAATTAGATTATAAATATTAGTATAAATATAATAATTTGATTAAATAAATATAAAATATAAATAAATTATAAATATCATTAAATAAATATTTAAAATTTAATATTTATCTAATTTACTTAGATTAGAAGTCACCTAATATAGCAACGGCAATATAAGATCACGATCAGGCTGATGATACCATCTAGATTTTGCCGATGTTAATATGACAAATAGCCTTAAGCATCTGGAAAAAAGCCAGCCCAGGCTTCGATTCTCTAGTTAGGGATGGCAAATCAGTATTATGATACATTGAATAAATAAAAAGAATTAAATTGAAATACAAAAGAATAAATAAAAGCAACTGACAAAATAATTATTTCTTCATATTATGATACGATACATTGAATAAATACAAAATTAAATTGAAAAATAAGCATCAGTATTATAAATTGAATAGAAAGGGATAAAAGTTATTAACACATGATAAATTGGAGAAGAAGAATGTATAAGGTGAAAAAAGGAGAAGATAATTGTTTTCTTTTGAATGTTAGAATTAGGTAAGATGAGGTGTGAGATTATTTGATTAAAGTAAACATAAGCTAAAATTTAGCAATTTTTTTGTTAGGATTTTGATAAGTACTTAATTTATTAAGCGCTTAAAAATAATTCATTAACAAACGAAGCTTAATAAATTAAGTGTAATTAAGTTTAAGTGTTTAATGAGTAAGCACAGAGCCAAAGACCACTCAGCGTATCACCGAGACCCGATACTATGCGTGTGTTTATAAATACTTTGCTTTGAGGCGATAGTTTAGTTAAAAGTCTGTCGGAACCTTACATATTTAACATGCTTACATGGGTTATCTCTAGAATAAGATATCTTTCAGTACGTGCTTGGATCGTGATGTGATCTTTGGTTCGCCCATTTAAAGCTATTGTTCGATGTTATCGCTTTGGTATAACTCCAGCCAGGCCTTGATCTTAGGTACTCTTTTATATAAGTCCGCTCCACGAATTTCTTGATCCGGCTTTCTTCAGAACGGAGATGCGATGTGCTGGCTGCATTGTCAGTCGGCTACCGATTATTGTTCTTTTCTTCGTCGAGCGTTGCGCGGATTCGGGGAGAATACATAACGATTGAGATGATTATAGTCTGCTCGGTTTGGAAGCTTGGCATCCCGGCGTGTAACCACTACCATACAATAACTTCATTATCTACCGTATACAAAAGAAACTATCTTTAGTCGTTAAATAAAGTACTTAAGTATGGCCTTGCGTGATCCGGTGATTTTCACACAGACATGATTAATATGAGTTATTCTGTTTCCAGGCGTCTGATACGTACAGGCGTGTACATAACATGACATCTGTGATGGATCACTTTGGTTGATGCGCCAAGGCATCAGCACAAATCACTTCTCTTGACCCTCGTTTGTGGGATAATCGGGCAGTTGAGGAAATATTAATAAGTATCTTATTGGGAGAGTTTAAACTTTCTTTGAAATTATCATCTTCATTTTTTGACGCCTTGTCGATATAAGTATTTTGGCTTAATCAGTAAGCCTCTTAGATCGTTCACATGGATCTTCAATTGAAAATGTATTGAGAACTATACCAAGTCTTTCATGAAATGCTTACGTAGCCGTGACTTGACATATTGAGCATAATTATGTCATTTTCTGTAATCCCGATATAATAAATACACATCTGAGGACTATAAATTCAATGTTGCTCAGCAACAACCTTTGCATCACGCAAGAATCTTCGTTCTTGTAAAACGAGCTTCTTTTGATTATTTCGTTAAAACAAAATTCCAAAACTGCGATGCTTGCTTAAGTCCATAAATGGATCTTTGTAAGCTGCGTACCTTCTTAGGCCCACCCAGGACATATGGCTTGAAGGTTGTATGCATTTGGTGCTTGATCATATTATAGTTCTAAACTTAATGAATGCAGATCCTAGAGCCAGCTACGAATTGTACAAAATAATAAAGCGGTGGATCTGAGTGTGTCTTGTTTAGTCACGATCAAATCGAGAGTTTTGGCGGCTCGATTAATTGCTCGCGTCTGTAGTATCTCCAGAGCGTCCTTAGATAAATTGTCTTCGAACGGCTTCCGTGCGTGCTTAGAGCGATTAAAGTATAAACTAGGAACAAAAGATGGAAGAAAAATCTTGTTTTTCTTCCTTGGGATTTTCGGCTATATGGGGTTTGGATGGAGAGAGTTTTGATTTCTTGTAAATCAAAATATGAGCATCACGCATTAATTTATTTATTGTGTTTGATATTACGGCAAATAAACAAAACAACTTTGGGAGATTTTAAGGGGCAAATCTTCTGAAACTCAACTCCTTTGTCTCCCAATCGATTATTACTCGGTTATAGGGCTTCGATTTTTCGTCTCGAATGTTTCCTTGATTTACACTTTATACGGGGAAGTTTATAATATATTTTTATTAAGTAGTTCGATTTATCATATGTGTGTGATCTTAGGGCAATTGACAAAGTAATATATTAAATATTATTAGCCGAATATTATATTTAATATATAGATCTGACGGACTCTGTAATCAAAATCGTAACTAATGTTATGCAGCTTATTTCCTAAATACCTAATTATCTAAGCAATTAGCCATATTTGAATATAACTTGAATGATTAAATCGGTTGTACAATCTAAATTGTTCAGCAGGACATTTTCATAAAGAGATCTGATTTCGTATTTCAACTTGATCAATAAATGTCTGGCGTCCTCTTAGATTCGTTAAGGAATCGTCTTTCGTCTATCTCCCAGGATCTGCGTAATCATGTCTGGTGGCTATGATAATCCAGGATTTAAAGCTTACAAGCGGGGAAGGTTTCGTATGTCGATTCCTTGAACTGATTTGAAACCTTTGGCTAGTCTAGCCTTATAAACATGGACATTTCATTCTTTGCTCAGTTTGCATTTAAAAAGCTCATTTCTTGTTTCGCCCAGTGCAGCACGCCCGGATAGATCCGTCGATGTCCGACATTATTTTGGTACATTGAATCTATTTAGTTCGTAGTACATAACCGCCGTACGACACATTTCTTTCAATTGCCGTATGAAGAAGGCTGCGTCGTTTTCGATTAAGAAGAACTTGCCCGTACCGTTTATCGGGTTCTGACGGAGTTACTGTCGACCTCACAGGGTAGTGGTCTTGTTGGCCAGATCACTTTGTTTTTAAATTAGATCGGTGGAACTTCCTACATATAAGAGAGTTCGCCTCGTGAAATTGGGCCGGTCAGCGTTCTCAGCGTTGGCTTACTTATTATCTTGAACACAACTTCGAAGTGCAAACCTTCGGTATCCTGCTTGGCTAGGTATTCTCACTTCTTCAATTTGAACTTCCTCACAGCATAAGAGGGCTGCGCCTCGTGCAATGAAGTTTATTTTCGTACTTGAGATAAGTAATACCGCTTTGGTTTAACTTTCGAATAACCAATGAAATAGCATTTTTTGATTTGGGTCCAAGTTTGTCGGTAGTCAATTTCTTGACATAGGTTTACGTACCCCAATCTTCGTATGACTGATGTTGAGGGTTCCCAGGCAGCGTCATGTGGAGCCTTAGGGATTGATTTATTGGACATTTGTTGGTGTGCGTGGCGGTCTCACAAGCGCTATCAGCTGACGAGCGGTTCGGATATTACTCGTAAATGAATCGAACCGTATCGATAGAGTTCGATTTCTCCTTTCGACATACCCGTTATGTTGAGTGTTCCAGCGGGAGTGAGTTGTGATATAATGCCTTTTCTTTAAGATGTTCTCGAATACGTGCCAGCGTCGTGAACCAGGGGAACATGTCGTTTTTTATTGAGTTGGTTCTTGCTTCTTCTAAAACCTTTGAAATTTTAAAAGCTTTATTTTTATGCTTAGTAGATATATGTAACCATATACTTGTAGTCATCGATGAAATAATGAAATATGAGTAACCTCTCTAGCGAGTATTCGTTGGACATCGTCAGCGTATGATTCCCGACAAATCGATTGCCTACCCTTTCTATCGGTGAAAGGTGACTTGAGTAAATCTTTGCACAGAAAGCATGATTTGCGTGGTCATATGATTAAAAAATCGGAATGATATCAAAATTCCCGAGTATGCAATTTCTTAATGCGTTTATCATATGTGACCAAGTTTGTGATGCCACGGATAGGAGGTTCGAGTCATTTGGCTTGTTCTCTTCTTACATGCAATAGAATTGGTAAGGTCACAAACGTTTGTATCACAATACATAGAGACC
Organism: Lithospermum erythrorhizon; assembly: GCA_019722365.1. Taxonomy (NCBI): domain Eukaryota; kingdom Viridiplantae; phylum Streptophyta; class Magnoliopsida; order Boraginales; family Boraginaceae; genus Lithospermum; species Lithospermum erythrorhizon. Next base: position 362,797 of record JADFUC010000789.1, on the reverse strand, counting down.
ATTGACGAGATCATAGTACCGTAAACTATACTATTTCGGTAATGAAACAACCACTTTCCTTGTCGAAAAAGCATATGTCGTTTTCAAATCACTTTGGTGTGAGGATTGAAATAGTGTTTTAACCCAAAGTAGGTATGTTGTAGGCATTGTTTAGTTTAGTACCATTTACGTTGGCAAACTTAAGCAAGTGATCTGTGATAGCGCAACTTTTGCTCCGTTCCACCTACCGAATTACATCTGCGTGCAAGTACTACGCTTGATGGGGGAGGGGTGACTATTGGTTTGGTGGAGAAACATTTGATTTCTTGTAAATCAAAATACCAGGCATTAATTTTAGTTGTGTTGAATTAAGCGGGTTAAATAGGAAAACACTTAGGTTTTAAGAAAATAAAATCTCCTCAAACCTTATCATGCCAGTAAGCCTGGTAAGCAATTAAATCGAGTTCAATTCTTGAGTACGAATGTTTCAGCCGTGTTTGGCTTGTCACTGAGGAAGTTTATAATGCATTTATTATATGGATTACATTTTGTTGTTTGTGTGTGAAGCTTCTTAGAACCCAGGTAGTAATATATTAAGCAATATTAGCATTGTATTAATATATAATTCTGTGACCTGTGTCACTTAAGCCAACACTGCTCTCAATCGTTAATCACAAAAATACTAATTGTCTTATTATATATATTGGCTTTTTATATATATGGATATATAATTTGAATGAAATAAATCGGTTGTATATTGAACTTGTATATATATGGACATATATTGAACAATTAATATATATTGAAATTATATATATATATATATATATTGAACAATCTAAATTGTTTAACGGATCAATTTCTTACATTTCCAACCGCGCTGTCGTGGCCTTGGCCTTTAGAGTATATTCACATTATATAGTGAATTGAAAAATTGCATATATAATGTGTTTTAGTGATCGAATTTTATCATAAATGTCAAATTGATTTCTTAATTTTTTAAAATTCATTTCATTGTATTTTTAGATCCATCTCTTGTTTAGTGGACAAAACTAATATTCCGTATAATTGTATGTTCACGAATTGTGATATACAGATAAAACTATAATAGACAAACAAAATCTCTTGCAAATAATTTACATGAAATATAATCTCACTCCCGTCATGAATTTAATAAAGCTTTTATTTTATTTATCTCTTCAACTTTAACCATAGATATTTTGTTTGTGTTGTATATCGCATTAATATGTCGATAGAAAATTACATTCAAACTTCTTTCCATCGATATATTTTTTATAAGATATTATACAAACGCAAACAAATATATTTAAGGTCGAAGTTCGAGATGAACAATTTAAAAGTTAGACGTCTTTTATTGAGATGGAGGTAATAACTATTCATTTAATAATAAATTAACGGGCCTTTAACAGTTTTGTGTCAAAAAATAATATTGATGATTGTGAGATTTGGTATTGATAATAAAGTAAATCATAAAAGCCAATTTGAGCAAGCCAATCGTTAAGTGATATATGTTATACTTGTTAAAGTAGTCATATGCTTAAATATAATTTATTTTGCATATGATAATTTGAAATATTATCATCGATAAGGTTTTTAGTTAAATAATATATTGTTAAACGAGTAATATTTTTAGCTATATAACAAAGTAATAAGATTGTATGTAGGCTGCTTGTTACCCAAAAGCGTATTATACAATTTCTTTAATGTTGCATTTAGTACAATTACACATATTATTCTTTAAATAATAAAGTGCGATTATTTAAATACGGGTAATATATTGATGCATCCCAATCTTTTATTCGTATATTATTCAATCTTATATAAATATCTCGTCTTTCCACATCAGTATACGTTGAATAATATTGACGTTAAATAATAAGCTTTATTCGTATAATTAAAATAAGCTAGAATCTGATATTACTTTTAATATTATCATAAATATTTATCTTAATAATATATTATTTGTGTAAGCAATCGTTATATTAATGAATATATTGTTATTCATTTATTATACAGTACTAAATAAGCGTGATTAAATAGTGGGTATGGAATGGAATAAAGCAAGCTACTAGTGAAGTAGTAATAAACCCTAACGCCATCCAGAATTACACCTTAACACTGAATTTCGACTCTCCAGGTACTTACGTCTCTTGCTCTATATGCCAAAATCATTGTCCGATTTCTAAAATGCTATTGTAATTTTGGTTTAAATTAAAACTGGACAATCTTTTTGGGACAAAGCTTGTAATCTAATTAAATAATCATTTTGGTCAAAGTTTTATTATTCATTTCTCCTTATTTCGTTGACTCGGTGCTATAATTTTGTAGTTGCATTGTTATTTAGGTACTTTGTGATGGCTGAAATTAACGGTGATGAGTTTTCCGATAATGATGTTCATGTTGTCGAATTTGACTCCAAGGCTTCTGATTTCAATCAACGAATTGCTGCTTTGGAGCAAGAGAATCGCCAGCTTGTTCACGAAAAAGACGTCATCGAGAAAAGGATCCCTGATTTGAAGCGTGAAATCGAGGAAGCGAATAATGGCAAGGACAAGTTGCTATACGATTTGGAGCAGTCCAAAGAAGAGATTAAGAACCTTGGGTCGGTTGCTGCACGTGCTGCTCAGCTTGAAGGTGATGTGTCTAGGCTGCAGCATGAGTTGATTAGTACCACTAGTGCATTGGAGGAGGTGAGTAGCGAGTTGGCTGACGTCAAATTGGCTCTTGATGTGTTTAAGAAGAAGGAAACTGATAAGGATAAGGAGCTTGAGGCGGTTGTTGTGGAGAGGGATTTGTTGATCGAGAAGTTGGGGGATTTGGAGGCTAAGGAGAACCGGTATTTGAACGAAATGAATGACAAGGAGAAGGAAATTGGGAGTTTGAGGGTGAAAGTAGAGGAGTTTAAGGTGCTGATCGGGAAAAGTGTAGATGAGAAGAAAGATATTGAGAAGTTGACGAGTGAATTGGAGGTGAGAGTCGGTGAATTGGAGAGGAAGTTAGAGGATAAAGAGAGAGTGATCGATGGGTTTGAGAAGAAGGAGAGGGAGACTATTGTGGTTCAGGGTAAGACCGGAGGACTGATGACCCGAGAAATGAACATGGGGCTGCCTGTGATTGTTGGCTCTGTTGTTTGTGCTGTTGGATTGGGAGGGCTAGTTTGCTACCTTCATCAAGTAAAGAGGACTTGAGATCTTCGAGTGGTTTGTAGCTTATAAATTTTTGTCTAACCCATAATATTTTGAGAATGTTTCGACTTCGGGTTTATTGCTTCCTTTAGTTGCTTATTACACAACAGGTTAGCCTCGTACTCTCGTCCAAACTTGGAATTACGATGTTATATGGATAAATAGATTACTGTATTATGGATGTTGAATTCTCGTGGTAATACTTTCACTTGTTGCAAAGTGGATTTTAAATATTTAGTTTTCTCTATGATGGATTATGAAGAGTATATATTCATGGAAGTGATGGCTATATTGACCTTTACTACCTGATGCTTGACAGCTTGAGATTGGTGGATTACAGAAACAAGTTATTAATTACCGAGTATTATTTTTGTTGAAGTTTAGGAAACGAGTTGTTTTATTTGTTGATGGTTTTTAGTTTATTCATACACGGAGTACATAATATCTTTTACATGATGCCTTCGATTGTTTTGAAAAAAATGATGTCATGTCTTTTTCTAGATCATACCTGAAGGTGAAAGTAATATGTGTTGCATCCGTTTTTTGTAGTCGTAGTTACTCAACTTTATTAGCAACAGGAATGATGCTATGACTCGAGCAATTATACTTTATAGTCCCATGTCGTATACCCACTTAGTAGGATAAGATAAAGCTCAGTTTGGTTTGGTTTGATTTATCCCATGTTGTATAGTGTTCGTAGAGTTGCTAGGGTCTCGGGGATTCTTGGGAGATAATATTGGTTGATCTGGCAGTAGAGAGCACATGTGTTGGAGCTAGCATCAGTTCTCTTGTATCGGCTTTGATTTAATATCAATTCTAGTAAGGTTGCATCTTGTTATAGGTGAGTTAGCAGCAGTGTCTGTCAGTGCTAGTTCGTAATCACTAGGTGGTGCAGATGTATTACTTAAAAATGGATTGAATCCATCAGCACAATTCAGTTCCTGAAAGAGGCGGTCAGTTTTTGCTCTTCCGCCTTGTGTTGCTCAGTCTTCTTCATTCCATAGGCTAGAGTAAATTCTCATAGGTTGGCTGGTAAGAAAATTAATCCTGGCTCCTTTATTGTTGAATACTCTCATCGGTGTGTTATCGACCAAGAAACTAGATCAGGGTAAATCATATTATTAATTTAACAAGCAGATGGTACCAGGGCATTAGTAGCGACGAAGACATATCACAAGCGAAATGAACTTATTCAGCAAAATGAATGCCTCATTGACACAATAACACTCATACATGTCAAGAAGCTTATTTCTTTAGAATAATAAATCAAAGAATAACAAATCTCAGATACTCACAAATGCCAACCACAAAGAAAAATCAGAGGATAAATCCTATAAAACTATGTACTTGAATGGTGGGGTGTAGCCTTAGCTCAGAACTTAGTTTTTGAGCATTCAATAGAAATTCCTTGTGGGAACCTATTGTTATCAGCACAATAGTTGTATATCATGTGTTTGGAGTGCACCCATCGAAGCCGGTTTCGAGCATTGCCATCAAGCTCTTGAGTCTTCCATGCTGGAGCATCTGAACCACTGGTGGATTGAGAATTACATGACAAGCCAGAAGCTGTTTGAGCACAAGCATGTCCATCAAAGTTCACATTTCTATAGTAAGCAGTGAAGGGTGCCTTTGTCCAGTCAGTCTTCACTCTCCCACCTTGTGTTGCCCAATCATCTGCATTCCACAAACTACACAACACCCTCATGGGCTTGTTTTCTGGGAATGGAATGCCAAGCCCTTTGTTGTTGTTGAACACTCTCAGAGGGATATTATCTACCAAGAAACTGAAATAAACCCAACAAAAAATAAAATTAGAACTTGACAATTTCGGGAATAAGTAAGTGTTAATGAGAAGGTATGAAGAGATCATTATCAACTTACATGATCTTTTGAGGATTCCAAACAATGGAGTATGTATGGAAGGCAGATGTGGGATCAAACCAAAGTTGAAATTGTTGTTCTTTGTCCCCCTTGCCTTTACTATAGACATTAGTATGAACAGTGTATGGTGATAGATGCATTGCCTAAAGACTCAGAATCGATCTCTAGTCGTGTTCCAGGACAGCGAGAGGCCAACTTCATGAACAAAATCAAAAATCAAAATGAAAACAATCAAACATTTATTTATGAAACGAGATTGCAGCCTAATATCAATCCACAATCAAACTTACGAAGAAAGTTGTGACAGTTCCAGCAGAATTATAAGGGACAAGCTTGAGTTGCATATCAAACCGACCAAACAAGTACATGTTCTTGGATTGGAATCCGGAGCCAGAGTATTGGTCCAAGTTCAAAGACAATGAACGACCACCTTCAAGAATCTTGGCTCGACCATCACCCCACGTTACATCGACGTCGTTATAGAAATTTCCAGCGGAGGCTGTCATCACTCCAGCCATTATTACAAGCAAAACAAGAAACCGAGACATTTTTAGAGAATTCTTGAATTGGATTTATTTAGCAATGTTTGAATATTTTGTTGATGGATTTAGGTGAGGTGCAATAACCTTTGCTAGTTGGTGAATATGCCTTCAACTAATGCTTCTTTAATGGAGATGGAATTCGAGGAGTTGTTAAAGTTAGCCTCAGCTAATAGTTTATTTTAATAATTAATTATTGATATAATAACAACAAGGTGGCCACTACTGGCTACTTTTCATCGATCCCATAGTACCTCCCACGGAAATAAATTAGGCTATGCAAGCTAAATTAGGCATGAATACCCTGATTCATGGCAGGTTGATTTGATGGAAAAGTTATATTCAAAGTAGGAATTGAAAAGTAGTTGTTATTATGACTATTTCACCGTATCCTACTCTCGCCTTATCATTCCCAACAAGTTAACAAGTCCGTGTAGAATCAAAGCCTCGGGTACAATTGATTCAGAAAGTTAGGCTTAGAAGCTAACTTGATGTTAATAAGCAAATATAACCCCCAAAGTATCATTTATTTTCAAATTATAATTATGTTTTTTGAAATTATGTCCAATCAAATAAGATCGACTTATAGAATTATGTTTATATATATATACACACCGACGATCAAGCAGGCTAGCTTCACCAAAGGGATATTTTTTGTTTGAGAAGTTGTACTATTATTGTAGAAGATAGAAACCATGGAATCAAATTTGGTAATTAAAATGGATGATACATAGCAGGGCATATACAAATGTGAACAACTTATATATTTTACAATTGTGTAATTTAATACTTTTTCATTGTTTATATTTTTTAAAATTACTTAGGATTAGATCCAAAAAGTATGGAGACTTCAAAGAAGTTCTTATACTAATTAGGATGTATCATCTTGGGGACTTCGGGCGAGAGGCTCCTCGAATATGGCCCTATTTTCATGGTGTTCCTCACTGAGACCTAAGTTGACCTTGACTCAGAGTGTAGAGGCAAATTTGGTTTGAATATTTAGGTACTTTAAAGGGCTCTAGCACTTCTGAGAGTACACTAACTCTTGGTCTTATGATTGCCTTTCCATTAAAATGTCTGGAAGATTGATGCAGGGGTAATTAAAGGGAGTGGTAGAGTGAGTCGGGGTGGATCAAGAGCGTTGAACGCCGGTCTATAGGCCTTGACAGTCGATCGTGAAGTCGCTCAGGTGTTAAAGTTAGTATTTATGGAAGGTTTTAAATAAGGTTTTTAAGCAATGCTGGAAATTATGCAAAAGTAGTTTGGATAATTTATAGACTAAAGTGCCTCTCTGAAGTGTCACATAACCCTGATTTGTCTTTGTTCAAATTCAGTGAAATCTTTTGTCACTGCAAGACTTTAGTTGATTATTAAATACTCAAAGAGGTCAGTAAACATTAAACTCTTATATTCAAAAAGATACATATTCCACTGAATAGCTTGAATATATAATGTGACATTCATGATTATTGATGTAGACATGACATGTCCCATCTCATGATTGTTAATCTCTTTGAAGAGCTATTCAATTATTGATGTTGATAATTTATTGTGGATAGTTTTGGTTTGTTTATCTTTTCCTTTATGAAACATGACAAATAATTTAGTAATGCTCTAACTATATATAGTAACATCACTCATTTATTTATTGCTTCATCTAATTATAATGAATATAAAAATATATACAATATTGAATTCCGAGATTCTTCTTCAAATTCAAAATTAGATAACTTTTTAGGGAGGAAGGGCATAGAATAAAAATAAAAATAAAAACTATATTTTATATTCTTTTACTCTCTTAATGTTATAATATAATGCGACTGTTTTAAATAAAAGTTAAAAAATTAGGAACCAACTAATAATAAAATTCTAAATAATCATAGTAATTATTCAAATCACATGAACATAGGTCTTTAATTGTTATGCAATATGCATAATGAAGATGTGAATATAATACATGATACCTATATGTCTCAATTTTTGTTTGTTCTAAATATTGCTGGACATCATGTCCAACAACGCTGCCACTTGGAATAAGCTGACATCTCTCCCTCGAGGATACTTCCTCCTCAGACCACATTACATGCTGTCTGCAAAAATTGAACTCCAAATAATATTCTATACTTACTCTGCATCTGCTGACACAGACTATATAAAAGGTTCCTGAAAACTGACATAGGCTCATCAGCTAAAATCGATAAAATTGGACAAATGTACTTAAATTGAAACACTAGTTCACCAATTCACTTTACAAGCTCTCAAAATTAACATGACTTCTTGTTTTGCTTGTAGTATGGTGGAATTAATGACTATGATATTTTTATAATGATATTGATGGAGGTGATAGTCTGAGCCAGATTCTTCAGAGAATTTGTTAGATCTTTATTAACCTGACTTGGATTAAGTACTCTGGCTCTGGCTTCAATCAAAACATGTACTTGTTTGAGTAGTTTGACGTACAACTCAAACTTGTCCCTCATAATTCAGCTAAAGGGCTGTCTACCACTTTCTTCAATAAGGTATTTTATAGCTACATGTTTACTTTTATTCAATTGATTTTAAAGTGAACGCATATTGCATCAATGAGAAAACAACTTAATCGATTCATTTTGTTTATGTAGTTGGCTTCTGAAGGTCCCTAGTTTACGACGAGAGATTGATTTCAGATTAATACAGTACATCTGGCCCTTCGCACACTGTTCGCCACACCAATGTATATATAGTAAAGGCAAGGAGATAAGGAAGCAACATTTTAAACTTTGGTTTGACTACCTCTGCCTTCCAGCATATCCATTGTTTGGAATATAAAAGATCATGCTTGGAAGTTGATAATGATCTCTTCATTTCTTAAAAATAATATTAACTTATATTCCCTTCTTCCCAAAAACGATTGTCAAGTTCTAATTTCTACTTTTTTACTTTTTGTTAGGTTTATTTCAATTCTTGGTAGAATATGTTCCTCTAAAGGTGTTCTTTAACAACAAAGGCCGTGATTCCATTCCCAAAACAAACTACATGAGGTGTTATTGTGGTTGAATGCAGTTGGGCAACACAGGGAAGAGTGAGGCCCCGTTGGACCAGGCACCTTCACTTTACTGCCAGAAATGCTGAACTTTGATGGACATGCTTGTGCTCAAACAGCTTCTGGCTTGTCATGTAATTCTCAATCCACCAGTGGTTCAGATGCTCCAGCATGGAAGACTCAAGAGCTTGATGGCAATGCTCGAAACCGGCTTCGATGGGTGCACTCCAAACACATGATATACAACTATTGTGCTGATAACAATAGGTTCCCACAAGGAATTTCTATTGAATGTTCTAAAACTAAGTTCTAAGGCTACGCTCCATCATCAAGAACTATGAGTTTCTGATATTTTTTATTCATTATAATTCTATTGCAAAGAAATGTGTTTCTTGACATGTATGAGTGTTGTTATATCGTTGAGAAATGCAATTTATGAAATAAAATCAAATTGATTTCTACATCTATATCTCTAACCTTTATGCTTCTTCTTTTTTTACACAATTAAATTAGTATGTGTATTGCCCGTAATTGAATAATCTACTATAATCCTACCATTATTAATAATCGTATCTTGATAATAAGCTCGAGATCGCGTCAGGAATCTGATAACAAACAAAATTTAGATAATATCAAATTTGAATTTGAGGATAACAATGACAGAGAGCCAAAAGAATAGGAAAATAAAAGCTTGATATAAAGGATTTTACCACAGTTCCCTCGATGTGAAAGGTACATCCAGGGAACTGCTGCAAATGCACTAATAATATCCATAGAAGATTGTTCTTGGACTCGAGAACCCTCTTTCAACTGACCTACTGTTGGATGTTTTACCATACTTAAAAGCTTGGTATGAGTCTACCATATATCTTTCTTTTGAATCTCTCATAACTATTTTCACAAGGCTCACGAGGATTGTATTATTTCTTAATTAAGAATAAAGAATAAGCTCTCTACAGTAAACCTCTGAGGGTTTCAACCGTCATGGGAGTGGTGGTGTTTTCACACACCTCGGTGTTTTCATACTCATAAGGACTCATAAAGGCATCTTATATATAAGGCAGGGATATAAACTTGACTGAGTTATACATGGGCCTCGGAAAGTTCAAAAAACGCCTTAAATTAGATTAAATCCGGGCCGCGTCGGGGACTTAGTCGGGACTTAGACTTGTCCCAAGTCCTTTATCATAAATCTCACTTAAAAGCTCCGAGGAATTCGGGACTTTGGTTGGGTATCATGAGATTAAAGACCTCTTATATCAACAATCTCCCACACGAAGACAAATTTGGATCACCGTCTTCCAAACACCTCTGAGGAGCTTTACGAGTTCGTCGTCGAACTCCGTGAGTTTGATCCCTTGACTTCAATGCCTTTTTGCAATCTGAACATCAACAGGATGACACGAGTTATTTATCGAAAAGAATACAAATAGCCATTACCATTATCCGCCCAAGGAACTTTACCACGTTTTAGACAATTCTGGTAGCTGCGGCTTCTTGATCTTCATGATCTTGGCCAGTGCGACAGAAGGCACCAGAGTTGATTAGTAAATGATGAATTTCTCTTTTCTACCTTCCACGTTTCCATTATCGACTTCCTTTTGATCCCCAATTTGACATTAAATGTTTAGTCAGAACTTGCTCTTGACAGGTTAAAATAAATGGGAGGTTGGAATCTTATACCGGCCTTGTTTTGAAACCACATTTTGCTAACATAGATGATTCAATACAGAACCAATTTCATCCACTTTTGAGAGTTCTCCCAGACTCGTCACCAAAGAACTTAAATTGGGGTTTGAATTAAACTTTGGCTTGAGTGGGCTGTTTGCCTTGACTGGAACTAGAACCTCTGGGTATGTCAAAGGAGCAGGATTTTGCAGGCATCTCATTTCTAACATCCAAGAGGCGCCATTCGCCCATGACGTTTCCTTGAAGCCTATGTCGATTCACACAGCAATTTGTACACGATCCTCCTTTCCAGGTTCAAAACAGCATCACCCATGTACAAATTTCCTCCGAGGATCCTCCATTTTTCTATAAGTGACATAGCTGACAAAGATCTTGATGATAACTTGAGTGATGTCGAACAGCATCCACCCGTATCCCATATCACAAATCTCCATAGACCTTATTCCCCAAAGAGGCAGGCTTCTTCGAAATCCAGGCCAAAAACTGGGTATCGACACACGAACTCGGTAGGGGTGGTAGAATCTGCCAGCAATTTATTGTGATCACGTACTTGACAATGCTTTCGGGATCATGGGATGCAGCAATAGATGACTAAGATGATACGCCGCTTTAATATAGATATGAAAAACAAAAGAAAATAATGCGAAATAAACAACATAAGAATTTTATGCTTGGTTACTTGATGGCAGAAAGTGCAGTGAAACGCTACCGGATCGCTATTAATATAACTGATTGTTAAAAATACTACTCAAACGGCATAAGTAGTGTTTTCTCAGGACACAAATCTGTATCTCTGTGAATACTACTGCTTGTCTCGCTCCGGGTATAAAACTCATAATATTTCAAGGTAAAGCTCTCTACATTCTAACCTCTGAGGTTAGTTTAGATAATTGAGGTGGTCTTTGTTTTCACACATATTCGGGTGTTTGCATGAGACTGCTCAGCAAATAGGTTATAGGAGTCTCGAAGTGGCCGTAACTAAGTCCAGGTCATTCGGAGCTGGATCGGGACTTGAGTCGGAGACTTGGGCTTGTCCCGATCTTCTCCATGAAATCTTTTGATAAAAGCTCCTAGAGGTCGAGGACTGATCGAAACATAGCGAGGTCCCGACCTCCTCCCCGTCTCCTGCAGCCTCAATTTTGGCGTCTGGTAAACATATAGGCTCTATAACTTGTCTTTGACGTCTAAAGCTAAGGCTCCATGCAAGATACTAGGTGTAATTTGACCAATGAAGCCTCATCGACAAAGAAATGGACTAAAATCAATGGCCATAGAATCAAGCATTCTGAGATGATGCCTATCAAACTACGGAGTATAATATATCACTGGACTGCGCAGTCAGGCTCCTAAATTTTAAACATTAATCGCGTCTTATTGGTTTTTGAAAAATATTAAATTCTTTCGGTGAGGCTTGAGTCGAGAAATTGAAGCAGATTATCACGTGTCTTCTAAATTAATTATTTTGCTAGAAGCCCATGCAATAATTACGGTTGCATGGATAAAGCATAGCCATAGCTCTCCTATATATTGTCTACAAGATTTAAACTCATGACATTCAGGGCCGGTCCTATGGGGACCCTACTGCTTAATGATGATATCAAGATTCAAGAACAGACAGCTCATCATACCAATGCATGCATGCATCGATAACAATAGTCTCTAGATCATCCATACATCTATGTATCTAACTACTGCAGCTTCTGGTGTACATACTTTTCATGGGTTGTTAAAGCTACTGTTTCTTGAGACAGCAACCATAGCTGATGAGCTTAATTAGCTAGCTGTCTTCTTAACTACATTGCAGATTGCAGAGCAATACAGTAATAATTACAGTTCTATCTACATTGCAGATTGTGGTCCAATATTCCACTCATTTTTTAAAATTTATAGTTTTTTATTTATTTGTCGTGAATTAAGAAAAAGAAAAATTAATCAACAAGTACATTGAAAATATGTAATATTAATGATCGATTGAGCTTAAACTTATCATTGGTTGATTAATTTAAAAGAAAAAGTCAAAAAGTACATTGAAAATGTAAAAATGTTCTGAGGAGTATTTATTATCTTGAAAACACGACAAAAACTGAAATATAAATTTTATTTGGGCAAAGCACGGCAATAAAAAAATAAAAGGAGTATTAATTACAGTCAAACACAACTGTGGAAGTTTTGGGAGAGGAGGAGAAGAGATTAAGGAGGAAGGTAATATTGGCTGAGACTTTAAAAGAGGCAATGACCGCCCTCCCTTAATAATAATAAAAATTCATCCGAATAGATTTGTGTTTTGTTCGATTCAAAGAGTTCTCAAGTAGGTACAGTAATTAAAATGAAAATGCATTAATTTCCTGCTACTCTTGCAGTACCCGCTTTTTTAATTGAATTCTCGGGTAACACAATGTGTCTCTTGTACTCGTATTTCATTTATGTTCCTTCTACTTTGATGCTTCCGTGTTCTTAAATGTGTTATAAATGTATTTTCTTCATTTATGTGCCTTAAGCTAAGTTTATGATATTGAACATTTTTGTAAGTTTACAAACAATCAATAATGTGTAGTTTTCAAGTCTCTAACTAATCAAAACATATAACGGCCTTATTTTTATTTAGATTAAGTAGGACTCGATTAAGTTCGAGTTTGAACCCTAAAATTTTCTATAACTACTTGTACGTTATTGTATCATTAAATACTACACACCATCAAATTTACAAGTCAAAATTTAGAACATTAAAAAATTATTTAAATATGATTAATTTATGGTCAAATTAAGTTTTTTCTCAACTTCTAAGTTCAAATGATGACCTTTGGATTAGCAAATAAATAATCACACCTTCCATAAGAATGAATACAGAACAGTCGTCCTACAAATAAGCATACATAAACTGATATACAAATGTAGTCAACAAATGAGAGTTTAAGGATTTGTAGCTCAGACAAACATTTGTACATGTGACTTTAAGGATTTCCCATGAAGTCATAACATGTACAGTAATCAATTGCTTACTTTTTTTACTATGGAGGACCAAGACAAAGTTCAAGAAATTTTTGTAAATTTTTTTCAATATGAGACATTAATGTGTTCTTAAATGCTCATGCAATTCATCCAACTAACAGCACTTGATTCACCTGCTTATATTTACTTCACTCGACTCTTTATAAACTCAGCTTATCAGTGGCTCAGTATACCATCCATAGCTAAACTTCATTTGCTTCTCCAATTTTTGCTCTCACTGTTGATTCTTGAAAACAGATAATGGAGAGAACGAGAGGGAAACAAGCTTCTCTGTTCATGTGGGCTGCAATGGCTGCATTGCTTAGTCATAACTTGGTTTTTCCTGTTATGGCTACTACTGCCACTTTTGGAGATAGGAAGAATTTCTTCTTCTTCCCTCCACCAGATCCACATGCAGGAGGAAGTCCTCAGATTGGTAATTCTCCTCCAATTGTAGGATACCCCCCTACCGGAACATCTCCTCCAACTGGTATTGCTCTTTTTCTTGATCTTGCAAAAAAATAAGTACGTCATTAAGTCATTTGTGTGCAAACAGGAGATAAGAGGGGAGTAAATAGAAAAATGAAAGTAAAATAGTCCTGCTTGTTTGGTAGAAAGGATGTGGGAAATGTTGCTCATCCCGGAACGAATTATCATCCTCTTTCTACCACTAAAAGAGCACTTGGGCACCAATTCACTTTCTTTTCCTTCCTTTACTCCCCTATGCATGCAAACAAATTAAGCTAAAGTACCATGCATACACCATCACTAACTAATGAAGCATTTGTTTTTACATCATTCTCATTACTTCCTGAAAATTTATAACTAACAAATAGCATCACCAACTTGTGTAATGCAATGCTTGTACTCGAGCATTCCTCTCAAGCCTTGTTTCACTGCAGCAAAGTTATAACAACTTCTGCAACAATGCTATTTTTCAAAAACTAAGAATATTTCCTTTCAAAGTGGGCTTTTTGGAAATCTAAAGCTCTTTGATTTGGAACTTATAGGTTCAACACCAAACCCACCATCTCATAGTGGTGGAGGTAGTCAACGGAGCCCACCATCACAAAGCTCAGGAGGCGGCCATGGAAGCACACCATCCCATGGAGGCACACCACCACCAGCTAATTGTGGTAACCCTCCGAGTGGAGGTCATCACAATCCTTCCCCATCTCCTCCAAAAGGTTCTCCACCGAAAGGTAGTGGTGGTAGAGGACACCACAGAACACCTCCAAGTACACCTTGCACACCCTGTACGCCAAGCACCCCTCATACTCCGTCAACGCCAAGCACTCCCAGTACTCCAACCCCTAGTACCCCAAGCACCCCCAGCACACCTAGCATACCCGGTACCCCTTCGACGCCAACAAATATTAGCCCACCAACAGCTCCTGGTATTATAATACCATCACCACCATTCGATCCAAACTCACCTTTTCCTGGTACATGCGAGTAAGTTCAAATGTTTTTTTATGAGAACGAGCTGTACATTTAATTTCCTTCTTTACAATATGATAATGGTACTTTTAACAATTGTGAGTTACAGTTTCTGGAGGACTCACCCTGGATTTATCTGGGGCTTATTTGGCTGGTGGGGAACTGTAGGAAGCATGTTTGGAGCAACTAGTCTTCCTTTTGGAGCAAACATGAACCTGCTTGAAGCCCTCTCTGTCTCTCGTTCGGACGCCCTTGGAGCACTTTACAGGGAAGGCACAGCATCTTTGCTGAACTCCATGGTCGACAAGAGATTTCCATACTCAACTGCCCAAGTCAGAAAGAACTTTGTTGCAGCACTTGGGTCGAATAAAGCAGCGGCTAGGCAGGCAAGGGTCTTCAAGTTAGCTAATGAGGGCAGAACAAAGCCAAGGGCTTGAAAAAAATGCCTATTCTTTTAAAATGTCGGCGATCTTGCTATATTCTGTTTGATTTCTCATGTAATTTCATGTGGTAGACTGTGCCACATTAATATGTTATGAATGTTTCTTTAATTTTGCACGATTTCATGGAATTGAGACGGAAATCTCTTTTGCATAACACAGTTCAGAACCACCAAAAATTCGTTATTAGAGAGACAAAAATATTGCAGGTTTAATAGACCAAGCATGGTATGTTTAATAAGACATGGTAACAAGAAACCTTTAGTCATTTCAGAAACAGGAAGGATTCAAGTTTTCTTATTAAGGTGTAGAATGTTATTTAAGGGTTTCAAGATGTAGCAGAAATTTGCAAAACAGACCCTGGCAGCTAAATTTCAATATACAAGTTCAAAACTACAGGAAGTTTGTCTTTCAGAGCATTAAGACTGTTGCATGCGACTGCAAAGGGGTTGGTGGACATCTAAAATGGAAGAGGAGAAGGCAACACTCTGAATTTAGTAGAAGAGTAAAGAGCAGGGAACTTTCGATTCCACATATGAGCAACATCCCATTTCACTTCTTTTCACTTCTCAGCAAACAACGTATAGTGAGATTGAAAAATCCCAACTGAATCAATGTTTCAACCTTAATCCTGAATTGAAGGTCCATACTTTGCTTGACTTTTAACGTCCTATATATTCTGATTTGCACACATTAATGGCACAAAGCACCTTTAGAATCTAAATATGAAAGCAAACGTCAAGTACAGCCAGTTTAACATGCTTAATCATTAATATTATATGAGCGTGTAGGCAATATAAAGAAGTCTTTCTATGATTCATACTCAAAGACTCAAAAGGGGTTACCTTTCCAGCACCATCCAGTCAGCTCTTTGAAGGAACTCAGTGATTCTACATCTTCTAAGACAGCACAACATTAACTCCCAATCGAACATCCTGAAAAGATTTTTAACTCCAAAAAATATAAAGGAGCTAAAATGAAATGGCAATATGAGAGATGGGTTATTACTATTCTATGGTTTTCATCCTCAGTCATAAAATATTTTTATGCGCATAGCGATTCGCCGATTCCTGCTTTAGTTAATTACATAAACGAATTCAACGGTGTCAACCTCAGCTGTAAGGCTATAAGCAATTCTCTACACATTTGAAGAATTTTAACAAAAGATCAAATAATACAATAATCTAATTATAAAAAACATACGAGAAATTATACATAGTGGTATAGTTCTAAAAATCAATAAGATGAAACAGGCATAGTTAAGGTTTCTGGCATCTGCCATGATAGAATAAAAGTCCCAACTACGGCCTTTCTTAATGAGTACTCACTAAAGATCAGTTAATTAAACTACAAATACCATTTATGAATTATCTTATTGTTATGGTTGAACAACTATAGAACACTTCAAACCCTGCAAAGAATGTACATTATTAAAGGTTGAGAATCAAATCCATCTTTATAGCAACATTTTCTAAATATAACAAAATTACTAATCAAGAGTGAAGACGGGATATCTGGCATTTTCTTAATGTAACATATGGATTACAAATATATTACAACAAAGCTCTTGCGTTACCGCATGGGATCAATTGAGAAGTTGTTGTCAGTAACAATCATTGTAAGCAATTTCCAACCTACGAGCTTGATCTAACACATAAGAGCTGTCAAGCCTAATTCACAAGTCTCGAGTGGATTTAACTATCAGAACAATCTGACTAAACTATATAGAATACAGAACTATAAAGAAGTCAGAAGCTCAGTTGTATTTTCTGGGCATCTTCCCTATCCTAACAAGTAACAACAGAGAGGCACTAGTGAAGGCATGGAATGTTGATTAGCTCATATGAGATTCAAACCAATCAAAGATTTGTTGCGACTGCAAGCTAGTCATTTCATGATATGAAAACGCAAGATTCATTTCCTCCTGAATATGATTGGTCAAATAGTTACTTGGCAAGGTAACATTGTTTTCCTGAGCTTCTCTCCAACGTGTTCTGCGGCCATCATACTTCATATAACCTTTCTTGTCAATGAAACCTTTCTCCTTGAGCAGATTAAATAGCGCTGCAGAAGTAGATCGTCCAAGACCTGGGATTCTATCAGCAAAGAGACTCGAAGATAAAGGAAATTCCATGCATTTAATTTCTGCAACATCAATACCTTTCTTCTTTAAGGTTATTAGGTACTTGTCAATCCTCTCCTTCCTAGCTCCATCTTTTGGCATGTGCACAAAAAGAGTAGGAGGGTAAGTCGGTTGAATATCTATTTGACCAAACAGGCCTTCAGCAATCATCAAAGTGATACTACTAAACTTCAAATTTGTTGCAAGAGAGGAAACAAAGTATCCACCCGAAGAAGCCCCCAGTGCTACAAGAGGCAACTTTTCAAATTTCTGCTTTGCAATCCACCATTTAATGATATCTTTAACAATTAACCTTTCCTCTCTAAATGACCAACACCTCCCAGAACTTGATATGGCAATTACAGCAAACTTTCTAGCCAGCGCATGTAAAACAATAAGCCTCTCCTCCGGCAAACCAACACAATCTGGACATCTGACCGACTTATCCCAAAAATTTGCTGCTCTACCATTGCAACCGTGAGCCAGGAAAAGAACTGCTTTGGGAGAGTCAGGAATTTGCCAAATCAAATTTGTCCCATTTCTTAATTCCACTGTCGGCATCAACTTAACCATTGAGTCAAAACTATTCCACTTCTGATTCAAAAGTTCAGGCATTGCACCAGATTTCTTTGCATCATTTCCAGTGAAGACCAACAAGGTTGCAAGTATCAAAAGCAGAATCATCACAACAAATGGCAATTTCACATTTTCACGACCACTAAATATTCTTGAGAAGCGGTCTCCACGTCTGTAAATAACTGCACAAACCAAAACTATATCATAAACCAAACCAAAATATATAACTACATTACGATTCATATAAACCATTAAGAAACTCCTTGAAATTCCCAAATAATAAATCATTATTGTAATTATGTCTTACGGAGCTAAAGATTTTATGCTCTTTGGCGCTTGAATAAAATAAAATAAATCAAAATGGCTCACTATGCAACCTACACTTGTTATCTACTATGAAGTACTCCGTAGATAGTATCTGCACTTCATCTTGTTACAATTCGGAAACAACCTCCTTGTTATCACGGGAAATCTAGAATCTGACAACCTTATCCTGCTTAGGCTGGACTCTTTAGAGACATTGGGGCTTTGTTGTAATCATCACAAAGAGGTTAGAGGTACAAAGATGTCTCACTCGCAAGAACGATAAAAATACAATTTACTATATTACATTTTCAGCTACTTTGAATAAATAAAAAGCCAATCTTTGAATAATGAAAACCATTTTACCAGAATTCATCACTTTGTACATTAAAAAAAAACAATCTTTGAATAATGGAATTAACAATTATACCTGGATTCATCAGTGAGAATTCAGAGATTAGTTTTTGTTTGGGTTTTTGGACGCTCAAAGCCCGATCAAGATTTAGTCTTCACCGACCACCCCACATAACAATGTGTAGAGTTCTTAACTAGTACAGTTTTAGCGGGTATTCCATAGATTTTATTGGTAGGTAAATTATCTCATTGTTTCGAGATAATAAATTATACTGTTGTCCGATCAGCAACTTTTGGGCGATATTGAGTCGGGTATTTTTGGGTTAGTGTCGAGCAAGTATCGGATTACTCATCACATTCAAAACATTAGTAATAATTGGATATGATTAAAACATAAAATATATGAGAAGAGAGTGCCGGATTAGAGCGGACAAGGTTTACTCGAAAAGTACCAGTAAAAAATCATTTCGAGTTATTCCGGTCTTCACTTTTGAGCTGTTTTTTTAAGTCGAATTTTTCGAATCTGATGTCAAGTGTCGAGATGGTGGTCCGTTGATGGCGGCACTACTAGGGGTGTCACGGATCGATTCGGTTGGGTTTGGTAAAAACTATAACAGCACTATTTCATGGTTCTCTGAAATGTCAAATAGCCTAAAATAGTTCCGATCGGTTCCCGATCCCTATCGGTTCAAATTAGTTAGGTTGATTTCGGTTTTTGGTAAATTTTTAGTCTATCGTCTTGAGCTAAAAATATGTCGCCAAAAGCTAGATCCCCAATTCGTATAATTTGATTATACCCTTTTTAAGATTAATTATATTATATAATTTGCATACATATTCAATACACAAAATACCAATCTTTTTACATATCTTTGTATCTCATATATTATAAGTTTTAGACAAATTTATATATTTCTTATTACATTACTCCATTTTATAATGAGACTAAATTTCTACTATTTAACGTATACGTACGAAATCTTCTGAATCTTGAATGAATAATAAAATAAAATTGAGAAATCAACATAATATTTAGAAATCCAGTTCGGTTCGGTTTGGTTATTTCCAAAGGCGAGAGCACAATTAGTTCGGTTCTCGAGAGGCCAGAGCCTAAATAAATTTATTACGGTCGGTTCGATAATTTCGGTCGGTTTAAGTATTTTGTGCACACACCGCTACAACGCGCAAAGGCTGCTGGCTTGTTAATCGGAGTCTTTAATTTCTACTGATCCGTCTAGAACTCCCATTTAATAATTTTTTTCTTTGTACTTGATATTAATTCATGGATAGTTTCATCCTAAAATTAACTAAAAACAGGATGAACAACACATTATTATATATAAATTATTAACTCGTTTCTATAAAGATGGTTTAGTTTTGATTTTTTTGAAAATTTAAAAGAGATGAACACTAGTTAAAAATGATTCACTGATAACTCGCCGGGAACAAACTAGGTTCAGTTTCAAGAAATCCAATTTTAAGAGTAAAAGACTCCTTACTCCAAATATACACAGTAGTACAGCTTCAAACTACCGTCGGCGACTGCATGTGGAGTCATCACTTATTAATACGTAGTGGAGTAATTGTTAATTATATCAATCCAATTACCAGGAGACTAGTGAGCAATCATGGTGGCTATAATTATGTCCCTAATCTTTGACTTTTGAATGCTAAAAGCTAAACTTCGATGATATTTTATTAATATCATTATTATTATGTCACATTGACGAGCTCAAATTAAACTTTGTGCTTACAATAGTACTTCTTATTAATTCATGTACGATCACTTTTTAGCGAAAAGTATGAAATGTCGTTATCTTAGCGATGCTTTTCGAGGGTCACTTGATACCGGGATTTTAAAGAAGGAGGTAAATAGAGAGAGATGTCTTATCAAGCTAGCGGTGGTGAGAACACTTGTTTAAAAAGCGATTCAAATAGAATCACTGTGACTTGCGTATTTCGAATCGCATGTAGCGTAAAAGATTCTGTTGTTGCTTCACTTGCTTAGCTACCATTGCTACATTGAGAAATTTATTCAGGGAAACCATTTTTAATCTTGAATAGTGAGCCATCATGGTAGCTATAATATGAACGGTGGCATGCAAAATATTTTCGCGTGAAAACAATTATTCCCTATAGAAAGTTATGCTCGATTCAATTCCTTTGTACTACCATTAACATGCACTACTCCTTAATTAGTTATGTGGAATTATTAAAACTCAGTTTTCATATATTTCTACATAAATTGACTAGGTAATATTTTTTTATACTTAGAATTAAAAATAAAAATGATACAAAATTTCATATTTGGTGGTACTATTTAAAAAATATCTCCCAAAATAAGAGAATTGTGATGTCGGAGTAGTACAGTGTGCAAATATAGGAATACTCCGCAGCTGAGTTCCCGCGGACAACATCACATAACGCGGCATTAGATCTGGCCTTGTCCTCCTCACAACTCAATAAATAACTATAATGTTTCAATATTCGTTACACTTTGTATTATTCTCATTTAAAATATAAATTTTATTTTATTTCTAAATCAATTTGAAAAATAAACATCATACATGTCAAGACATAATACTACATATCATATAAAATAAGTTAATGTTTAAAACTATACAATATTTTGGATAAAAGGGTGTATATGAAATAGTAATAATACGGAGTAGTATATATATAATATATTCACCCATGTTATATTATATTCTTGAGTCTCTATTACTTTGTTTGACAAACGCTTGCATTTAGTAGCATCTTTCACACAATACTAAATTACTCGTATTTGTCAATATTGTTCTTATGTTTTCAATCATTTTATTGATTTCACATGTCTATATTATTCAGTTTCCAATATTTGGTATGAGTTTTTGGATCATGTAACTTCATAAATATAAATGAAATGAAGTTCTATATACAGTAGTAATTTTCTTGATTTGATATCTATGTTTTTTGAGTTTCCAATATTTTCTATGAGTTTTTGGGTCAAGTAATGTCATAAATAAATATGAAATGAAGTTCTATCTATCAAGCAAGGGGATCAAGAAAGTCACTATATCGAATTCTTCAGCTGGTGGTGGTGGTGGGAAGAGATCATCTGTGGTGGCTACTCGCCGGAGTTGTTACAGGGCGGTGGTGCTTCCATTGGTGGTGGTAGTAGCAATACTTGTACCACTTCTGTTTTTGAGAGTAGCTTTTTTGGTTCTTGAATCAGTTGCCTTTTGCTCTTCTTCTTTAGGTAATACTAGTTCCATTATGGTGCACTCATTTTTGCTCTTTTGGGGTGTTACAGTTTAGGTTGTTATCCATGGTATTGGTTTATTGTAAATTTTGTCTGTTTTTTTACCATTGGTATTGGTATTGGTTTGTTTCGTAATTTTGTTTTTGGTTATGTATACATCAATATCAACATGTCCAAGAGTATTCCGCCTAAGCTGAGTAAAGGGGCTTTTTGGATATGTCTAAAGTTCAAATTTTTACCCATGAAATTGGTTTGTGATGAGTCTTTGGAAGGTTTTTAGTAAAGTTACAGTTTTGTGATGGTTGATCTTCTCATGTTTCAGAATGCATGCAATGGAGATTTCTAGGAGGAACTGATGAAGCTCTGGTAACACTACTCCCTCTATATATCTCAAAATGATTGTCAAGTTTCACTTATTTTTCATTATTGGCCTTCCTCTTTCATGCTCATTTAACATAGCTAGGTGCATTTTAATGAATTCTGTAGTTGTCAGTAACCATTCTTCCAAATCTTTTTCAATTGTAGTAAAAGAATTAGTACGATGTCTCAAGTTACCAAGAAATCGTCAAACTCTCTGAAAATATTTCATTTTTATGGTTATTTATCAATGAACTTTGATTGCTTGCTTCACATTATATACATTTTTCATAATTCAACATTCCCACCCCTTTGGCGAGATTCTAATCAAAACGTATAATGTAGGTAAAATCCCTTTATCACTGGAGCAATTTGACGTTAGTATTAGTACTTTTGTTCTTCATTCTGCTAATGCTTTTTAATTTTATACTTATTTCGTTTTAAAATAGATGATTGTTTAGATAAAAAATATTTTATTAAGGGATAGTAAAAAGATACATTGGAAATGTAAAAAACTATATTGAAAATGTAAAAAGTTACATTGGGATTGTAAAAATGTATATTAAAAATGCAAACAATCAACTATTATGAAAAAATAATTTTTTTTAGATGATCATGTGTTTTGAGACGGATAGAATATTTAATTTTGATAAGATAATGATGGTTATTTTTGGGTATGGCCGTATGGGTAAAAAGCTCAGAGAAGAGCTCACAAGGGGATTGGTAGAAGCAATGGATAATGAAGGTGAAAGAGGAAAGGGAATTGGAGAAGATGAACTGAATAGAATACCAGCATCATTTAGGGATCTTGTGAAAGATATGACATCCAATAGACAAGACGTTAAAGCTGTCGCTTTCAAGGCAAAAAATATGGTAATGCAACACAAACTTTTTATTCCACTTAACCACTCCTTGTACTACTGTTTTCAACTTTCTTGCTTTCTTTGGCTTTGAGTCTGTTATAATCATTGATTGCTCTCTTATGCAATTATTTTTAGAGATTATTCCAAAACATTTCTTAACTTATTTCTCCTGCTGCTAGCATCTTGTCGTGTAATTGTTTTACACTTGGAAATTGGAATGAAAAAAAAAATAAGAATAGTTGAATGCTTTAACATAACTGAGTATTACCTTTGAGAACATAGGATCTTCAATCCTAATATTAGCATAAAATTAAGGTAATAAAAAAAAAAATTGGATCTTCACTTAATCATAGCCGACTAGTAGAAATTGTTGCGCTTTGGCCGAAAATGAAAGAATGCTACTCTGATTTTCCATTTCAGTATCTTTGCCTGCAGCTGAAGTTAAATTAGTGTAGGGTAATACCAGCATACCATATTTTTGCAATTTCTCACCTGATTCAGATGAGTTCTTTCAGCGGTCAATGGTATCTGGAGACGTATATGTTTTGTCATCATATCAATGCTGAAGATTGGCATAAATAAGTTATTGGTTCTTGCAGTTGCTGAAGATGGAGCATTTGGTCAAGTCAGCTAGGAGACGTGAGTCGGTTTACTGGCATATAGCTTCTCATGATTTACCGAAGAGCTTTCATTGCCTTTCCCTCAGGTTGGCTGAAGAATTTGCAACGAATGCCATTGCACGTTCTAACTTACCTCCTCCCGAATTTGTTACTCGCATTTCTGATCCTTCCTTCCTTCACATAGTTGTTCTAACTGACAATATTTTAGCTGCTTCTGTTGTCATTTCTTCTGCTAAAAAGAGTTCAAACGACCCAGAGAAATTGGTTTTCCATATAATCACTGATAAAAAGACCTATTCCCCAATGCATGCCTGGTTTTCTTCAAATTCCATCTATTCAACAGTTGTAGAAGTCAAAGGACTTCATCAATATGATTGGTCTCATGACGTAAATATAAGAATTAACGAGATGTTAGAAATTCATCGTCTGATCCAGAGCCATATATTTCAAACAATGAAGACAGAAGACCAGGAACATGGGGAAGAATATGAGAAAAACTTGGAGGTTCGGAGGCATAGCAGCGTCTCTCTTTTAAATTACCTCCGGATCTATATTCCCGAGGTAATCATTTGATTTTAAGCACTTTCACATGACTGGAATGATGTTCAGTATAAGCCTTAGTGAAAAGGTTAACTAGTCCCGTGCTTTTCATTTGTCAAACAGTTGTTTCCAGATCTGAACAAGATTGTATTCTTGGATGATGATGTCATAGTTCAACAGGACTTGTCATCGCTGTGGGATTTTGATCTCAATGGTAAAATTGTTGGTGCAGTAGTTAATTCAAGGAGTGGACATAGTTGTTTCCCCGGAAGAAAATACAAGGACATTTTCAATTTCACCGACCCAATTATATCATCCAGCTTAGACCCTGATTGTTGTGGATGGCTTTATGGGATGAATGTTTTTGATCTTCTGGCATGGAGGTTGACTAACATCACAGCAATTTATCATCAATGGCTTAGACATGTACGTATGATTCTTATCAATTATTTTGTTTTCTTCAAGTTTTAGAATCACTTAATCTCTATTATCATTCTTCTGAAAGGACTTTTCCAAGTGAATCCAGTATATACAAAGATATGCTCTCTAATATCCAAAACTATCATAGTATAGTAACCATTTTATTTTTCTGCAGAACCTCAATTCTGGTTTTGTATTATGGCAACCTGGATCACTTCCACCTGCATTGATTGCTTTCCAGGACCATGTGCATGAGCTCGATCCTCATTGGCATGTCGCTGGTTTGGGATATCGTACTCCCCAAGTTGATTCAAATACGATACGATCTGCAGCTGTAATACATTTCAGTGGACCTGCAAAGCCGTGGCTCGAGATTGGTGACCCCGAGCTAAGAGGTTTATGGTATAGACACATAAATTTGACAAATGAATCTATTAGGAAATGTGGAATTACTGGTTGATGGAGAAGAAAACTTCCTGTCAACATTAGTCATCGCCTCATCGGTCATCGCTCATCAGTTCCAATGGAAAAAGCTGGAGATGTGGTCTGAGATAATAGTTATTACCCATACACGGATACACCATATAAGATTATACTAGAAGAATATAATAGAAGGTAGCTTGCAATGCTCCCAAACAATATAGGTATCTGATTTCTTTGTATGAGATTACTAAAAAATGTGGTAGTCTTGATAATGAAGCTACAAGCAATTGTAAAGTCATTTTTCACATTCAATGAAAATTATTCTTCATTGATTTTTGCATACTGTAAATGTATTTACATTGTATACTGATTCCTTAATCTGAAATTAAATATATTTTCTTAAATAATTAAATATATTTTCTTAAATAAATGATAATAATTGGATGAGTAATATTTATAGGTACAAATTGGTTTTGGTTCCAAACATTGGGTCAACAAGTGGATGAGTAATATTTTTTAGTTCTTCGACTTCCCCTATGTCTTTCATGTTACATATATTGAAAAGATATAGCTTATATTTTATGATGTAATAGTATACTATATGACTGATTTTGCATCATTGGATTGTACGAGAGATTTCTGTTGATCTTATCGAATAAATTGTCATATAAACTTGGCAACTTCATGCTGCTTTCTTTGTATTCCTTGAAAATAAAGTTAAATAAGTAATATATTAGGGGAACAAATTTTATAATGAAACAAGCCTGAAGTGTCCTGGCTTTGAGAATTTTATATGGTTTCTGGTCTCAACCTTGGAACCAATAATATATTACATGCTGAAACTGCATTTGCATACGGCGAGTCATGAGGATATCTGGTCGAGCTCTCTTCATTTTCTTTACACTTTTGTATATGGAAGGCTTGGAGATATGTTGCGGTGAAGCAAACTCAACTATAACTTGTTTGGCAGGCGAGCGAGAAGCACTGCTGGAGCTCAAAGGTAGCTTTGTTGATGATTCACATCGGCTGCAATCATGGACCGGAGAAGATTGTTGTAGTTGGAAAGGGGTTGAATGCAACAGGGAAACTGGCCATGTTGTGAAACTTGATCTTCATAATCCAGTCATTATCGATTATGATAGATTCAATTATGATCCTGAGTATGCAGCAAATTATAGCCGGTCCTGTTTGGGAGGCGAGGTAAGTCCTTCGCTGCTTAACTTGACTCGTTTGCTTTACTTGGATTTGAGTTCCAACAACTTTTCATCTGCCGAGATTCCAAGTTTTATGGGGTCCCTCAAAAGTTTGAGATATCTAAAGCTCTCTCTTGCAAGATTTGGAGGAAATGTTACCCCTTATCTTGGAAACCTTTCAAGCTTGGATTATCTTGACCTTAGTGATTTCTGGACTAATGCTCTGACATCTGATAGTCTGAGTTGGATTTCATCACTTCAATCGTTGAATTATCTGAACTTGTCCGGGGTCAATCTCGCGCAGGCTGATGATTGGATGTATGGTATAAATATGCTTCCTTCTCTAATAGAACTAAACTTGTCCAATTGCCTAGTTGGACGCATCCCTCCTCTTCAACATTACAATTTCACATCTCTCGTTTCTCTTGACCTCCAGCAAAATCTGATCAACTCCACTGTCCCCCCATGGATTTCTAATATCACTGGTCTTTTGAAGCTTCGTCTTGATGGGAATGGTTTTTATGGCTCCATTCCTGACACATTCATGAAACTGACTTCATTACGAGAACTCGGTCTTAGTTCTAATTTCTTTGAGGGTTCCTTTCCTAGCCCAGTTTTCAGCATGGTAAATCTTTCCTATTTAGACCTGTACAGTAATAGGTTTAGCGGATCTATACCGAGTAACATAACAAGTCTTTGCAGTTTGGAGCTGATAAATCTTTCTACCAATAAATTTTCTGGGGAAATTCCAGATCTTGGGACTGATCCTTTTGGTTGTCTGACAAATTTGCAACATCTTCAGCTTTCTTATAACTCATTTATGGGTCCTATTCCCGAGTCTTTTGGAATGCTATCATCCTTGTTAGAATTAGATATTAGCAACAATCTATTAACCGGGATCATCCCTGCCAATCTTGGCCAGCTCCGGAAGCTTAAGACATTATACCTAAACAAGAACTCTCTTTCTGGCATGATATCAGAGCTACATTTTGCTCAACTTGCAATGTTATCAGAGCTGTACATGTCCTCGAACTCTCTTGTTTTTAATGTCAGTTCCCAATGGGTTCCTCCTTTCCAGCTTCAGACTATCAGACTCGATTCTTGTGTCCTTGGACCTGATTTTCCTCTGTGGCTTCGAACACAGACTAAAGTTGAAGATTTGGGCATCTCTAATGCAAGCATCTCCGACATTTTGCCTGACTGGTTCGAACAAATATATTCCCATGTTAATTTCTTGGATTTGTCAAGAAACCGCATAAGTGGTAAGCTGCCGAAGTTTGAGGAATCCAATCTCACTGATAGGCGTTTAGTCTTCCGCTCAAACAATTTTGTTGGACCCCTAATACCTCTCCCCTCGGATGTATACTTTTTTGATGTTTCTGACAACTCACTTGAAGGGAACATTTCCATCCCTGAACCCACAAATCTGACTGTGCAATTTCTTTTACTCTCAAATAACTTTTTCACAGGGGAAATTCCAACATCTTTATGCCAGATCAAGGTATTGTGGATCCTCGATATCTCTAGTAACCTGTTAACAGGAAGAATCCCGGATTGCTTTGGAGATATACAATCTCTTTTAATGCTTGATCTATCAGACAACAATCTGAATGGCGCTATTCCAAGTTCTTTGAGTTCTCTTACAACTCTATCTTCTCTGCGCTTGCACAACAACAGCTTAGAAGGAAAGCTTCCTCTTTTACAAGATTGGATATCTTTGACCATACTTGATCTTGGCAGGAATGATCTAAATGATGTCATCCCAACGTGGATCGGAGAAAATCTTACTAGCCTCAGATTTCTCAACCTCCAATCGAATAAGCTTCATGGAAATATACCTCCCTCGATATGCCTACTTGAACAGCTTCAGTTGTTAAACTTGGCGGGGAATGACATTTCCGGGAAAATTCCTCTTTGTTTTGGCAACTTGACAGGAATGAATGTTGATCACTATGACTATGAATACTTATTTGTGGACATTGATTATGGTGGAAGTATTTCAGAGATCATCAAAGGTATAGAACGCAGATACACGAAGACACTTCCATTCCTCGTATCCATAGACCTGTCGAACAATAACATAACTGGTCAAATTCCTGGAGAACTAATGAATCTTTCCAAGTTGTTGAATCTAAACATGAGCCGCAACCATCTCCAAGGCAGGCTTCCTGAGAAAATTGGCGATTTAGGGGCACTGGAATCTCTTGACTTGTCCTGGAATGATCTTTCAGGTCCAGTCCCTTACAGCTTGTCCTCTTTAACCTATCTCAGCCATTTAAATTTGTCATACAACAATTTTTCTGGCAGAGTACCAACAGGAAATCAACTCCAGACTCTTGATGACCCGTCCATATACATTGGCAATAACGAACTCTGTGGAGCGCCACTTCCAAATGCCTGTCCTGGAGACGTTCCATTACCAAAGATCGACGAGGATACTGATGATAATGAAGACAATCATGACCGTGTATGGTTCTTCACAGGAATGGGACCTGGTTTCCTGGTCGGGTGGTTGGGAGTTTGTAGCGTTTTGTATTTCAAGAAGTCATGGAGTTATGCATATTTTCATTTCTTAGAGAATATTTTTGACAAAATGAAGCACTGAGGAATAAGTCAGTCATGGAGGAAGTTACCCCCACCCACCAAAGTTGGACAACTAAGGCTGTAATATTTTAGATCGATATGACAATATGTATGTCTTCTGGAGTAACATTGGTATTTATTTATAAATGTATTTTCAGTCATTCATCATTGTATTGACCATACTGGACTCAACTATTTCTTGATTTTTTGCATCCTTGGTGGGTGGGGGTAACTTCCTATAAGCTATAAATGTTTGTTTGCTAGATCATATAGCACAACATTCAGTCATTTCTTGATTTAGTTAATCTCCTCTGTATCGTTCCAATTTTATCGGATATCACAACGCTGAAGGGGCTAACAAGCTCAAATAGCTATATTCTCGTATATATATTTGAATATATAACAAAAGTCGAGTATAGGTTAGTATCTATCAATTTATAACAAGTTCTAAGATGAGGTGAAGAAGTTTCTATAGTCATGTAAAATTGATAATGTTATCTTACAACTAATACTGAAGTATACAGTGGCAGATCTTGGACCAATTTTGAAGGAACGAAAAACATAAACACTATCGAGGGGTGTCGATTGTAGCTTTGTTATAAAATCAACTTATAGTAATATAGCACGACGTAAAATGCCAAAGTTGAGAAGGGATCATCTGCACCAGTGGAAGTAGTATAACATTGGCATTGTTTTGAAACCCACAAGCATAAGATTGTTTTGAAACCCAAACCAACCCTTATCCCACCAAGTGAGGTCGCCATTGCAAAATAAATCTCATGCTTCAAAATAAAACAAAATTCAGAAAGGAAAATAAATTGAAGGGATCTGCAAAATATATCGCATACAAGAGGGAAGTAATTGGGCAACATAACAAGCTCTCAAAGCATATTCAACAGCATAACAGCATCAATCTTCAGCAGCAAAAGACAAACACACTACGATGCTAAACAATGTTTGTTTACTAGATCATATGGACAAATGTTATGCTAGGATCAGCTCAGCCAGATTTCACAGCAAACACACCAAGCATCGACACAAATTACATGTCACCTACGGGTATGACATTGTAAATATCACAAGTGGTGAATTCTTCACACAGCGATTGGCATATCAGATAACTTCAAGATCAAATAGATCCGAAGATTATATTAGTAAATAGAACGAAATTTATACTAACCAGTTAGCATGTATCATAGCACGAGCACGGGTATATGCAACAGGGCTGCTCCAAGGAAGTTCAGGTATCTGTAACAGGGCATAGATTGCTGCTTTTAGCAGAGAATATTATAAAAGTTACAAAAATAACCATGATAAGGATCTTATGGGTTACTACCTCCTAGTTCCTCGCGCATCCAGTCCTGGGTACACATTAGAACTTGTAAAATATCTGAACTTAGGGAACTTTGGTAACTATCCAATTCTCTATTTCTTATGTTGAATGCATACTCTGATTGGACCTTTGACATTGGAATTCCCAATATGTTGCGTGCCATCATGGATAAGACAGGATACCTCGGTGTATGGACTCTCCACCAAGTCAGTATGGTAAAATCTGTATTCCGAGGAAATAGAGGCTCTTCTAAATACCTGTCCAGATCAGATTTTATATTCTGGCTCTGAGATGTCTGGTGAACATATCTGTCAAAACCTGTAAGCCTATCCTGAGAACTTGGGCATCGGTCGTGAGAATTGGGAGGAGAGTAAGTAGCATGACTGTTGTATAGAGCCTTCATACATTCTGAGACTATCTTAATGCAGTCAGAAGATTTACTACCATATATTTGAGGATAATAATACTCCACAAGCTTCATCTTATAACGAGGATCTAAGATCGCAGCAATCGCCAAAGCCAAGCTACATTTCTTCCAATACTCATCGAATTTACTTTTCAATTCTAATGCCAAATCATGAACGAATTCATCAGTGTGTTGACACCAGTCAATCAACTGCAAGTGAACATCACAAATATCTGCAAAATATGTGTTCGCTGTAGAATCTTTGATACCAACAAAAAGGTTGGTAACTTCAAGAAAGTGTATTAAGAAGGCACCAATAGCACTCGTCCTTTCCCACTCTTTGCCGGATGGGCATGTTGAATAAGAGGGATCTTGTTCTTGCAGAAGAGGGAACACATCCTTGTACTCCAAAGCTGTATCAAGCATCGTGATTGTAGAGTTCCATTGTGATGAATTATCAATACATAAGCACCTCTGACTACCAACTCCAACAGTTCGAATCATCTCATTGAACTTCGCTTGTGTTACTTGAGAACTCTTAACATACCGAATGCTTTCTCGAATTTTGTCGAGTATCTGACGTGAATTCTTCAAAATGACAAGAACCATCACATTCACCATTTCTGCTGCACAACGAATATCAAAAAGCTGGCCATCGCACAGAAGAAACTTGTGTTGGCACAATTGGTCGCGGATTCTGCATAGAATGCCATCATGGGCAGTGTTATTGTCAAATGTGACAGAAAACAATTTCCTGTCAATATCCCAGTCCCTGATGCTTGACAAGATTACCTCAGCAAGCAAGTGTTGAGGTTGGGTAGGTATAAAATTGAGAATCTTCTTCTTGAGATTCCAAGCATCGTCAATATAATGTGCGGCCAAGCACAAGAAGTGGGTACCTCCGTTACTGCTCCACATATTGGCACTAAGGCTAATTCTAGCAGGCAAGCTGTGGAAGTCCTGATAAAGCTTGTGCTTCTCTTTGTTGTATAATTCCTTACAGTCAGCCTCAAGTCGATCAAACATATGGATGTGAGACAAAGGTTGAAGGTTTCTAACAAAGACCCGGAAACCAATATCATCAACCATAGCCAAAGGATATCCATGTAATATGATCATTCGAGCAAGATGATAATCATGATGTGCAATAGTGACAGCATCCTTTTTGTCTCCCCTTGTTACCAAATCATGGTTTGAACTCCTCCTGCATCTGATTAAATGATTCCTTAAATGAGACGTTCCGCTGCTGCTCGATCCACTTAGTTTCCTGTTACAGTGCCTACAAATAGCTAAGCAGCTATCTCCTTTCTTCACTCTCACAAAATCATTCCATACCACAGACTTCAATCTACTCGAATTCAGCACTACTACTTCATCCGATGCCTCCATTACTATAAACAAATCAAAATTAGGGCAATTTCATAACACAACTACCTTAAATAAAATTAACACACATATTCCATACAAATTTTCTTCATTTCAAAATCATCAACAAAAACTGCTTACTTCAAATAAAATTAACAATTAACTCAAACTATAAATAATTAACTTTGTTGTAAAAGCTTACATATTTATTTCAACTATATGTAAATTAGGTAAGGAGAATAAACTTATTAAGTTTTGATACAAAATATACCTGAGCTCTTATACACACAAAACAGTAAGTGTCGTGATAAAATGAATGATACATTTTTTGTTGTAAGTGTGGTAGTTACAGTATCTTGCTTATTTGGGTGTGTATATTCCCAGGATCGTGTTTTACTTGAAAAATGAAAGTATTATGTTAAGAGTAATTCTAGGTTAAAAATCTGATGTAAAATATTGTTAATATATGATCCAAAACTATTTTAAAGTATTAATATATTTAGCAACCCAATTTACTAATATTATAAATTTGTTTATTCCAAAATCATTAAGTATGTATAAATTGAATTGACTTAAGTTTGTTAATTTTGATCATTAAAAATTAATCTAGACAAATCTTTATCTAATAATAATCTGTTAATTTTACAGTATTGAAAGGAAAATGCCATGGCGTAAAGGTAATAAGTATATAGTAATACATGAAGTTATCCAAGTTTTGATGGTGGAGTTTTAAATAATTGTGACTATTTGAGAAAAAAGTAGGTGAGCATTCTTTTTAGAGAGAATAACGTTATATTTAAAGTAGTTATAAATTTTGAATTTTAGTGGTTGATTTTTAAATAATTTTAAGCTATTGAAAAAAGAAAATTCACGAACATTTTAGAGATGGAGAAAGGTATCCGAGTCTTCATAATTCTTTATTGTCGGTTGAGTTTAAATAATTTTGACTATTGAATAAGAAAATTGAGTATTTAATTTATTTATAAATTTTTTAAATTTTTGATTGTTGACTTTAAATAATTTTAACTATTCAAAAGAAATTAATTAAACCTTTTAGGATGGAGTTACTATGATGAACATAATTTTTTTAAGTTTGTTGGTTGAGGGCTTTAAAAATTTTATGATTGAAAAAATTGAACTCTCTTTTAGAGATGGATTTTTGTATGTAGTATTCGTAATTTAGTGGTTAAATTCTTAATAATTTTAACTATTGAAAAATCAGCCTTTTAGAAATGAGGGTAGTATATAATATTATTCATAATTTTGAAGTACATTGGGTTGAGATTTAAATAATTTTAATTATTGAAAAAGAAAATTTTACAATCTTTTAGAGATAAATTTAGTATGTATTATTCATAACTTTTATATTTAAATGGTTGAAAAATTATATTGATTATTTAGTTAGATTTAGCCGAATATAAAGTCATTAATAATTCTTGGAATGATGTGAATTGTCTTAGTAGATAATAATGTGATGAACACTTGAATATATCTGAATGTCTTAGATGATCATAATTGTCTTAGTATTCCTATAAGAAATAGAAGAATGTATGCGGAAAAAATCGTATAAATGATTGCGTGCGTCAGCATCTTAACTTTAAATAATTTTCTAAAATTATAATAACGATGATTAATGCGTGAAAAGAATATTAGTCAATTTATAAAGGTCAACTAATAGAAATTGAAAACTTGTGATGTTTAAGTAATGGAGGTTGTCTACGTATTAAAAATGCAATCTTATTGAAATAATTCTTAGAGAATATAAAGGCCAAACATGTGCTATAATTTTTCTAAATCGTCTTATTAGCTTATTATTGTCATTATTTTCAAACCATGTGATTTATTTTTAAACTCAAATGATGTGTTTACACTACTACGAAAATAATATAAAGTTGACTTTTTATTGATCGAGATAATGATGCTTTAATTTTTATGTCAATAGCATATAAATTTTGCTTATTAGGTAAATATATGAAATAATAATTATGAACTAAGTAGCTTGACGCATTATGTAATGATTTTATTTTTGTTTTTCAAAACTTCATGTTATTTTTAAGTTATTATTATTACATTTACTTTACTATAATAATTTAATTATATTTTATATATTTCATCTTATATAATTTTATAAAACTATTAATAGATACTACCTTCTAAACTAGGGATAGATTTGTTCATTTTTATTAAAATTAAATAATATAGATAATATCAATTATTACATATATTGTTTTTTCATAATATATTATGTTAACATATGTATAATTTGAGATAACTACTTTGTTTTAAATTTTATATTTGAAACGATGATCTTGAATCTTCAGTTAGTAATATACATGAGTTAGATATGTATTACAAGTTTTACATTATTAAATTTTCTACTAGATATCATTGGCTTACATTTGTTTCTTTGTTTTATCCACATGTTAAATATTAGGAGAGAAATATCTGCAAGAGATAAAGTAAATTGAAAATAATAAGGAAGAAGCTACTCAAATCAAAACTATCAGGCGTAAACAATAGCCAAAATGCTCGGATATAATAGACAAAATTTAAGAATTAGCGTTTGAGACATAATTGAAGACTATTAGTTTGACAAATATAAAATCATTATGAAAACTTAAACTTCACATTTATCTTTGAGCTAAGGATAGTTAACACGTATGTATATTTAAACAAATATTTTTTATTTTTGTTACTTTTACTTTATTGTCTTTTTCTGATTTCATGAGTAAAATATGAGTGTAATATTGAATAATTTTTAGTATTGAAAAAAAGAATTGAACGATAGTTTAGAGATGGATTTATATGTAATATTTATAAGTTTTGAATTTTGGTTGCCGAGTTTAAATATTTTGACTATTCAAAAAGTAAATTGAACAACTCTTAATTTAGAGATGAAGATATTATGTGATATTCATAATGTTGAGATGAAGCCTATCTTTTGCGGGGGAAGCAAATGGCCCAACAGCGGCGGCAAATGAAGCGCGTTTGCGAGGGCCGTTTGAGGAGTAATGCTTTAAGCGTGAAATTTCTCAGGAAAAGCACTTGTAACGGTGCAAAAATGGGGTCGTTATGAGGGCGTTTGCGGGGCCACACTACGGCCTTATTTGATGATTATTTGAGGTGGTTTTTTGGATTTTTTAGGGTTTCGGAATATTTGGCTAGATTATGTCTTTTTACCTATAAATAGATAGTGACTAACGATGAGTTGATTATCACCAAAACACAATGTAGACAATAATCATCATAGAAAGAATAATTGGAGCTTTAATATTGCCAGAAGAACTTAGATAATTTATCTTTGTTAGTAGGAGGTTTGTTGTTGAGATTTTTGGTGATAAGAAAATACTCAATGGATAGACTAACTAGTGGTAGGGCTTGTAACAATCTTCACAGTTGCCAGTGGAATGTGAAGTAGCAGCAGGCGTCGCTTTCACATTGAAGGGGAACTGTATAAAATATGTGTGTCTGTTTAATTTCCGCACTTTAAATTCATGTCGTTCTTATTGATTGTTTGAAACTCCGGGATGGATTTAGGGGTCTTGAATCCTAACACATAAATTTTAAATTTTGTTGGATGATTTTTAATTAATTTTGACTACTGATAAAGAAAATTACACAATCTTTTAGAGATGAATTTAGTATATAGTATTGATAAGTTTTAAATTTGATGGTTGAGAAATTTTATTTGTTATTTACTTAGAATTTTTCAAATAGTTGTGTATAATATATTAGGCATTAAACATATACAAAGGTCTTAGATTATCATGATTATCTCAATATCTTTATATGAAATTATAGAATTTTGTAGTAGAAAATAATCATGATTGAATGCATCAACATACTTCTTTAAACAATTCACTTAAAAGTATAACAAACAATTATACATCATATTAAAAAATAATTGGGTTCAAATTTAAAAAGTATAATACTACTAACTATAAGTTTTAGAAAATATAAACTAAACAAAGGGAATAATTATTTTCTCATTACCTTATTAGTTTATTGCTTGCATTCAAATCAAGTCTGATTTCTTTCTTAGCTCATCATTTACACGTTCACTCTAATGAAACAATCTCCTTCCATGTCGATTCTGAGGCGAGAATCACGTGATTAGATTAGAAGATAAATCGAAAATCGTATTTAAATGTTATTGTACATGAAGAGAAACATGAATCACTAGCAAAGAGCTAAGATATTATCATTTCATAATTTTAGGAAACTCATTCTCTTTACAATTTATAAATGTTTGTTTTTTAAAAAAAATATTATCTATTATAATTTTTCATTTTCCCAATTATAATAAAGAAATCGCGTCTGATAAAGTATCGCGTGTAGCTTTCTCTTAGTTGAATATTATAAAGGAGGACTCACATATGTAGTCGTTTCTATCCATAGTTGTTGAGTGTGACTCGTACTCCGTAGAATATTGATTAGTGTCTTCTAACACTATTCATTTATAGCTTGGTGTCTTGATGACACTAACTTCTTCAACATACGACACATAAGACTTCTGTACTATTCCTTACTATTGATTTGTGACATTCGAAATTTCAATCCATGGAATACATGTCAATTAATGTGTTTCATAACACGTACAACTAAATTCAAAGCGAAATAACAACCAAAGTCCATAGCAAAATACACAATGTGTTTTGAATGGTATTGCTTACATTTTCTAATGGTTACATATTCTCTTGTTGAAAAGCTTTTTATATGGGCAACATTGCAAACATAGTACAAGCTACTATAACTAAACTACTATGATAAAACGAACAATTATATTTCCCTTATTATATATCTAAGTAGGTTATCCCAATTATCAACATAACACCACCCACCCAAATAGCATTGTAAATATTTTTTAACTCAAAAACAAAAATTGAAGTGATTCACATATGTTGTCTTCCTTTAACTCGCCGTCCTATTCTTTTCAAACATGGTTTCTTTCTTTTATTAGGAGAAAGGAAGGTTTTGCATCATTCACAAAGATATGCTTTGCTTCATATTTATTTCATCCATATGCCAAGTTACTTCGTGTAGTATTAATTGTACTGTATAAAACAAACTCTACCACAATTCATATTCCACTGGTCTTTTTTATAACAATCCATATTATTCACTTCACAGATTCTTGAAAATATCACATTTATCTTATTAACGTAACAGTAAATCAAAATTTTTTTGTGAATATTTTCAAGCCATTATGGGTATCCTCAAAGTCATGGCTAGACATTTGGATACACTCATCGGGTATTTCTGATTAAATAATCGACTATTTATCGAGTCAAATTAGCTTACATAAAATAATTTTAATTATTTGATGCCTAACTATTCTCTCCTTGTTTGTTCATATGATAATAGGCCTGGGATGTCTCTTCTATATCCGCTGTGAGTTTTTTTTTTTTTTCACTCAATGTTATCAATGTTATAACAGCAAAACATAATCAAGAAAGTGCTAATAGAAATGAAATTATGTTATGTTGTGAATGATCAGGTATGCCTCAATGAGAGCAATTGAGAGCCCTTCAACAGTTGATGATCAACAATGGCTAACATATTGGGTTATATATTCTTTTATAACTCTCTTTGAGCTTTCTTTTTGGAAGGTCCTTCAGTGGTACATTCAACATTTCACATAACCATCATTATTTACATGCTCTAAGTTCATATGGAAACTCTTTACTCTTACTACTCCCTTCATTCCAATTTAATTGCGAGATTTTTTTATTTTATTTTTAAACATACCCCATATAACCTATTTTGAGACATTAAGTCATCTATGTAACTTGGAGTTTTTATCAAAAGATTACCTATTTTCACCTCTCGTTAAGAACATATTGCAATTGATTAAACAGGTTACCATTCTGGTCATATATGAAGCTCCTCTTCTGTATGTGGTTAACTCTGCCAACATTCAATGGAGCAGCTTATATATATGAGAACTTTGTGAGAAAATATGTGAAAGTTGGGAACCATGTGAACTCAAGCTATCCTGAAGGACAGAGGAAGGTCCTCCAAATGATGAGTCTCGATGCTAGGAAATCAGTGGAGAGATATATCGAAAAGTATGGACCAGATTCCTTCGATAGAATTGTGAAAGCGGTGAGTAAATAGGCATAAGATTTTTCCACTTCAATTGTTGCAATAACTCATTACAATCATGGTTCAGATTAAGTTGTGGTATGCAAGCACTACACTCATTAACTATGTTGTTTGTTAGATAACCAAGAATAATCTTTCGTGTGTTTTCTGCAGGCCGAAAGAGAGGCAAAGAAGCACTAGCTTAGCGGGTGTTACATGCCAACTAACT
Organism: Lithospermum erythrorhizon; assembly: GCA_019722365.1. Classification (NCBI taxonomy): domain Eukaryota; kingdom Viridiplantae; phylum Streptophyta; class Magnoliopsida; order Boraginales; family Boraginaceae; genus Lithospermum; species Lithospermum erythrorhizon. The sequence continues at coordinate 324,601 of JADFUC010000789.1, read as the reverse complement.
ACCATCTTTCACCTTCAACACAAGATTATAGAGAACTAAAGAAGGAAATATCTCTGGCAATGACGACATTCTGCAGACTCACGAATTGGATACGCTTGACTAAAAACCATAGTTAAAGAAGAAATGGAAAAATGAGTGATGATTATTTAGAAATGTAATTTGGACACGAATATATGAAAAGGTGTTTACTGCAATAATTAGTTCCCTGAGTATTTCTTAAGGTTAATGATGTAACAAATAACAATGACCTCAAATTACATGTTGCTTTGAGTGAAATAATTTCTGTTTTAGCTTAAATAATGCTTACATATCTTTAACTTTGATGCTTCACGCTCTCATAGAAATGTAATTGAAGATTTACTAGATAGCTGATCATGCAAGCAATTCAAAGTATAAAGATAAGATAACTCATAATACAATCATTTTGCATGGATTAAGTACAACAACACAACTAGGCAGAGAAGGAGAAAAACATCATCATAAATCAAACAGGTTGAAGTCGTTGAACACACCTCCGACTGCTAATATGTAAAGCTAGGGTTCAAGTTAATATTTAGTACAAGGGGAGTGGGAGGAGAGGGGAGGGAGGGTCTTACCGATCGAGCTAAGTTAGCAGCACTATCTGCTGGCTTGATGGGTTTAGGTTGACAAGCTTTTTATAGGAAATGCGATCACTACTTTATATAAGAGTTAAGAGATGATCCTGAAGGAACTCTGCAGAAAATGACCTCAGTTAAGTATCAAGTTTTGTGTCACATTATATAATCAGACATAAATAATATATAAGCAGACTCACTTTAAAATTTGTAGATCCTTGCTGGTTTATCATCAGATTGGAGCACATTTTTCGCCCTCAAAGTTTCAACAAAACGAATTGTTGACGAGGTTGGACTTGAATTATCAATCTGGCTAGCTTTTTTACTAGGCTTAAGTATGTGCTTCCCACCGGCTGCCAGTTTGACAGGACCGGTTCTTGCTCGATCATTTGTTTCACCAGAGACTAATTCAGAGGAACCAACAATTTCATTACTGCCAACTTGATCACCTGCCTTAGCCTTCTCCTGATCATTAAAGGAACATGATTCATCTTCTCTGTTGTCACGATGTGCATCAACTTCAGAATCCTTCTGTGCAGGTTTCACTGTATCACCAGGATCTTCCAAAAGTGACAGATTATGAAATTGTGAAGTCGAATCTTCTAATAACATGGGAGTCCATTTATTGGTTATTTTGCAGATGTCAGGGCCTCTAGCCGAAGTTCTTAACTTGTCATGCCGTTTGGACTTCATCTTGTTCCTATGTATATTGTGAGTGGCTTGATCAAGTGTGGAAAGAGGGATTGAAGGTATCAGATGATAATGAGATGAAGCATGCTGGACAAATGACTTTCGCAAGAAACATGAGGAAGAGAGGCAGTTGACTGTTGGTTTTTCTAGTGAAGGATCATTCAATAGATTTGCCGAAGTACCTGACTCTGTATAATAGATCCTAAGTGAATCAGGAAATGATGGCAAACAATCCATTATCTCCCTCTTCTCAGTATCACCTGACCAACTTGGGCAAATGCTTTGAGGGGTGCCAAGAGACTGAGTTAATCTAGAATGCAATACTGGTAAGCCAAGGGCTGATGTTGCAGGAGGCCCTATCTCTGTCAGCTTACCATTGATTGAGCTCATTCTCCTACCTAAGTTATTGTTAGTGGACGACAGAGAATGAGAGCTTAAAAAAGGATATTGACATTTGGCAGAATCCTGGATAACAAAACCATGCTTTTCAAATGGATGGGATGGTGCCTGAAAGAAGGAAGGCATATAGCATGGGGAAAGATATCGTCGTACTGATCCAAATCCATATTGCTCAACTATATCTGCCTCGCCATTTCTGCAGAACAAAGACTGCCTAGGTGCCAATTCTTTATCAGCAAGATACTTTGATGAAGCTCCAGTACCTCTCAGTACCCTTGTAGTAGAATTTTCTGTAGTTCCCAGCTTGTCTGTCCACACTTTCCGATCCTCAAGCTGTTGCAAATTCATCTCACCAACTGGAAAAACTTTTCCCATTAGACACATAGTAGACTGGAGCTGACATGAACTCGAAGTTTTCTGAATATGCAAATTATTTGCATGCTTAAGTTTCTGGGAATTTGTAGGAATAGTCATCTGCTCCAAATCAGACTCAAATGAATAATTGGAATGAGAATCGGGATCACCATCAACAGGATCCAAATTAACCAATCCAGATGACATGGCAATATAAGGATTTTGAAGCTTGAAATCCTTGTTTGGGAAAACGTTCAATTGTCCCTTCAGTGGCCTTCTACAATTTGCAGTTTTGACATCTGGAAATTTAGCTCTACAAGATAAGATATCTGTCGGGGCACCTAAGCTTGTAAAATTACAAGCAATGGTACTTGCGGTTTTAAGCTGAGCAGGTACTGTTGGGGACTTAGAGTGCTTCTTGATGAGCTCCCCTTGAGAATTGAGAGGTAAGCCAACAAAGTCCTGCATCAAAATTTCTCCATGCATGATTTCTTTCTGCTTCAAGTTCAAAGGGGAGCAAATTGTATGCATCAACTCTTTAGGAGTCAAACGAGGTATTGGATAACATGGAATAAATTTGGCTCTGAAATTCCTTGTTCTGTCCTCTGGAACAAATTGGGGATGGGCTGCATTTCCATCCAAGGTGGACAACCATGAAGACTGAAGCGGTGCAGTAGCATATTCCTTCAAGTATAGTTCATTGGCCTTAGGGACATTATTTTCTGAAAGAGCACCAAATATTCGGCAATTGTTGGGAGCAAATGATGCAGTTCCAGGTAGTTGAAAACTGACTTGTTGTCTATAATCTCCCAGAGACATAGCAGGTCCAGCTCCACAATGTTCTTTTGTGACAAATGAGCCTTGGTATCTATTAAAAGAATTCTCAAGAAAATTGCTAGAATCTCTGATGATGTTCACATCATCAGGAGAATGTTCCATTTCACACAAATGTTTCTCAATTATAGGCTCAAAGCTTAAATCAACTTCAGTCTTCCTAGAAATTGCTCTAGTGACATTTGTGACCCAACTGTTTTCATCTTCTGTTGTTCCTTGAACACAGTCCTTTGGTAGAGAAACATCACTGGAGTTGACCCTAATCACTTCTTGTAGTTCTGGACATCTCACAGCAGAAGAGTCTTCTCTCAACTTTCCAATTAAATCATCTTTCTTGGACTGTAGGGTTCCACTCTGATGTTTTTTGCTAGTTTTGAGCAATACATGGGTTATTGAGCTCTGATAAAAAAGATCCTTCCCAACAATGCATTGTGGATGAGAATCTGGTTTAAGGCAATCAGAAAACAACTTGGAAGCTCTGATAACTTTGCCCTTTTTCCCTTTAACTATTGATTTTCGTTGTGGTTTCTTCTTCGCACACGAACCAGCACCCATACTATCTTCATCAAGCTGCTTATCAAACAACGAACTGGAGGATGCCGGAGGGTGGACTGGAGAGTGCACTATGGACTTGTAAGGTCTCTTCTAGGGTAACAGTCATAATAAGATGTGTCAGCATATTAAAATGTCGGAAATCAGACTGTTGAGCTGGAGAGTAAATAATGAATATGGTTGGGTTACTCATCAAATAGAAGATCGAACATACCCCAAATCATAAGAACGACCCATAGGAAATAAATACAACTCTAAAGCTAACAGTAAAGAAATTCAACACCTCACACTATCATTTATGATTCACAAGTATGGCGAATATCAAACAAGACTAACAGTGATATTACTTGAGTTCCCGGCATATCAACTTATTGATCAGTAATACCCTTGGAACTGCAATCTCATCAACCAAGTAAATTCCAATGAAACTGCAATGTCACAAATTATGTTAATCTAATCAAGTCTGTTATTTAGCTAAAATATCCCCTACATTCTCATTTACAAAAAAAAAAAAATTGGAACTTTACATGGCTATCAAATCATTTGTAAACTAACTCCATTTTGCTTAGCTAAGAATCTGTTTAGAAGTATTTACCGAAGACTTACATAATTATGCATATTTGTCATTTGTTTAACTATATAGTACATATATTTATATGAAGAAACCTTCAATGCTGAAATCTAAAGAATAGTATAGGCTTAAATAGAGCTCTTGCAGCAACATGTACTATCCATCCACCAATATATAAGATTGTTAAAATATGGTAATGTAGTTAGAATTTGAAGTGATTTCAATTTCCAAGACAACGATAGCACCTAAGAATGATATGCATTCATTGGAAAGAGCATAAATAATGACTCGAAATAACTTTCAAATAAAGGACAAGTCTCAACAAATATAAAAACTAATTTCAATTGATTAATCATAAGTTCAATATGACATACATATGATAATAGAATATCCACACCTTTTTGGCAATGTGGAATTTCATCAATCCATTTTCTTTGATGTTTAACTGCTTCTTATCTTTCTTGAACTTTTTCTTACACAATCTTCTACTTTCAGGATGCTCCCTTTTATTATTTTTCTCTTTCATATCAAAATTGGCATTCTTTGAAACCAAAGATTCAAAATTGGGAATACCCTCAACCTTATCATCATGGTATGTATCACACACTCCAATGCTAGCAATCGTATCATCATCAAACTGTGCCTCCTCCTCATGAACAGTTTCCACCGGGGGCTGCGACACCTCAAACAGTTCCACTACATGCCTTCTCTTTGGAGCCTTAACTTTCTTAGAAGTGACTCTATCATCATCCAATTCCTCAGCCTCTTCTATCACACTACCATTTCTCTTCAACCCCTTTTTCCTTTTAACTTTCCTATTAGATGGAGAAATTGCAAATTGAAGTTCATCAAACCACCATCTAAATTTCTTGACAGTAATTTGAGGTAAAAAAGATTTCATTTTTCTTTCATCATATGTTGTGATATCATCAAACGGCCAACATTTCACCACGTCCTCACTCCTCATCCTCCATGTGTACTCCCTACATAATATTACATACATACATTCAAACTAATCCCATCTCAACAACTAAAGAGTCACAATAATAGCATACAAATCAAGAAAAAGATGCAATCTTTACACAAAAAGATGGAATCTTTTCTAAAAAAAGATGGGATCTTTACATAAAAGTACAACTATTAGCAACTTACCTGACTGAAAAACCCTCATTGGAGAAAGCCATCAACTTGCAAGCATAAAAATCCAATCTTTCTCAAACCCAAAAATACTTTTTATTTATTAAAAAAAGCAAATAGCATATGAGCGTCGATTAAGCTAACCTCATCATTACGAGTAATATCGCTAAGCTGGTTATATAGTTATTTAGAATGAGGGTTGTTAAGTAGATAGTTAAGGAAGTGTAGACATATCCAAAAGAGTGAAGACATATTATATTGAGTTTGAGTTTTTCCCGCTTCAACACATTCTCCAACTACTTGAGCTAAAACTCAAAATACAAGCCTAGTAGTATATATGTATGCTATTTGAGAACAATATAATTTCATAAGTGGATTAGTTTAATGAGTAGATAAATTGACATATTTAAAAGTTACGTTTTTTACTATTAACATATTCAAAAAAGTTGAGGGGTGAAATGGATAAAAAGATACAGTTTTATAAAAAAAATTAAATACCTTATTTTGTAATTTAACATAAATTTAATTGGTATTTTCTTTTTTTTTTGTAAATTAGCAATTATAATTACATAGTATTACAAATATGAATACAAAAATTACTAACTAAAAGCAGCTAATATAAGTATCGCATTTTATACTTTAAATAATACGAAATATACAAAAAATTATATATCAATAGATATAGAAAGGTCTCATAAAATGAAATCGAACCTAATATCTATTTTAATTGCTTCACATCATAATCTTTTAATTAATTTAAAAAACAAATAAGTATACGGTGTCAAATACAGAGAAGTAGATCAAACATTGAATTATTATTTGTAATGTTTTTGTAAATTATTAGCAGCAAGTAGAGGTTGAATACAATCGTGTGAGATCTCCTTCATCCCTTGAGGCATTACCATACTCTTTCACAACAAAAGGTATCATTTTCAATTAATCAACATTTATACTTATTGTTTTTAATCAAAGTTCACAACTTTATTCTATTTTAAAAAAAATTATTGGGTGTATATATGATTTTTATGCTGATAAATCTGTCATTATTTGATTTACTTGTTAATTTGGGTATTCTTGTTATGTTTTTTTGCAGTTAGATCAAGATTTATACTGTGTATATTTGATTCTTGTGCTGGTAAATCTGGCATTATTTGATATACATGTTAATTTGGGTTTTCATATTATGGTTTTTTGTAGTTAGATCAAGATTTATACTTCCTGTTTGTGATCAAACTTCACAACTTCATTCAATTTTTATTTTCAATTATTGGGTGTATGTTTGATTTTTTGTGCTGATAATTCTGTCATTATTTGATTTAAATGTTAATTTGGGTATTTATATTGTGGCTTTTTGTATTTAGATTAAGATTTATACTTCTTGTTTGTAATCAAAGTTCTCAACTTTATACCAATTTATGAATTATTGGATGTATATTTGTATTTGTGCTAATTCATCTGCCATCCTGTGATTTATGTGTTAATTTGGGTATTCATATTATGTTTTTTGTAGTTAGTTCAAGATTTTTACTTCCTGTTTTTAATCAAAGTTCTCAACTTTAAACCAATTTATGAATTATTGGATGTATATTTGTATTCGTGCTAATTCATCTGCCATCCCGTGATTTACGTGTTAATTTGGGTATTCATATTATGGTTTTCGTACTTAGATCAAAACGTATACTTCATCTTTATGAACAAAGTTTGCAACTTTATTATAATTTCTGAATATTCGGTGTATATTTGGTCGTTGTGCTCATTCATTTGTAATTCTGTGTTTTACATGTTCATTTGGGTATTTATAATCGTTTTATAGTTACATCAATATATATACTTCCTGTTTGAAATCAACGTTTGCAACTTTGTTCTAGTAGTGATTGCTACTCCCTCCACCCCAAAAAGATTTTAACACGTTTCAAAAATTTCGATAGTTGACTTTTAAAATTTTGAGTTCAAATACTTCTTTTGTATTTTGTATAATATTTGGTGAAGGTATATCTAAATATAGTATGTCTAGCGTACCATTAACGTGATAATTTTTGTTCAAATCAAAGTTGTGTGTGTCAATTGAGTCTGCAATATTTGTTAATTTTGACCACTGGAAATTAAACTTTACAATCTTTTTGGGGTTGGAGAGAGTACTACTTTAGAAGAGGAGATTAAATAGTAGTAAGTTTCCACTGTGATAAATGGCTACTGTTTGATATGTGTTAGGAAACAAAAATCCGTAGTTGAAGATGGTAATGTTTCAATTTTTAGTCCGGAAAGCTGAAATGATTAAGGGAAAAGATAGAAATTATTATGATCTTTGTCGGACTTTAGTTGGTGCTTGCTTGAATCAGTTTGATGCATAAGTCTTTATAAGTCTGTAATGCACAAATCCAGTTGATGCTTAATTTTCTGTAAGACTATTGTACAACTGCAAGTCTTGGGCGGGAAACCTTGAACTCTATTTGGATTTTATGGATATAGACAGTTAATTATGTGGGTATATAGAATCTTCTGCTGAATGCTGGAAACGTTAGCAGCATGAAACTACATTGATTATATAACGTAGTGGAGAATTGATAGAGTGAGCCAATAACGAATTGAATTAAGTCTACACCCTCTGATATTGTCCCAGTGTTAGCCTATGTTTGCATCTCTAGCTATACATTGAAATGGTAATTTAACATGCTGAGAAATTTCTAGAAATTAATATTTTGTTTAAAATTGTTACCCATTGATCAGTAAAAGGGAGTAGTTTACGTCTGAAGTTAATTGATTTTATGTTTCCAGTCATAACCGTGCAAAATGTCTGGGCAAGCTCAGCGGTTAAATGTTGTCCCTACCGTTACTGTGCTTGGAGTAATGAAGGCTCGACTTGTGGGTGCCACAAGAGGCCATGCTTTGCTTAAGAAGAAAAGTGATGCTTTGACCGTGCAGTTTCGACAGATTCTGAAAAAGATTGTGCAAACCAAGGAATCAATGGGAGAGATTATGAAAACTTCCTATTTTGCTATGACAGAAGCAAAGTATGTTGCTGGTGACAACATAAAGCATGTTGTTCTTGAGAATGTTAAAACTGCAACTCTTAAAGTTAAATCACGCCAAGAAAATATAGCTGGTGTGAAGCTACCCAAGTTTGATTATTTTACTGAAGGAGAGTCGAAGAACGACCTCACTGGATTGGCAAGGGGTGGACAGCAAATCCAGGCTTGCCGGTCTGCGTATGTGAAAACTATTGAGCTTCTTGTTGACCTTGCTTCTCTCCAAACATCTTTCTTGACTCTTGATGAGGCCATTAAGACCACAAACCGTAGGGTTAATGCTCTGGAGAATGTTGTGAAGCCACGGATAGAAAACACGATTACCTATATCAAGGGAGAGCTGGATGAATTGGAAAGAGAAGATTTCTTTCGTCTGAAGAAGATTCAAGGTTTCAAGAAGAAGGAAATCGAGAAACAAATGGCTGCGGCCAGGAAGTTCGCGAAGGAACAAGCTGCCGGGGAACTTGCTTTGAAGAAAGGACTCCCGTTCGACTCAGGTTTTAACTTGTTGGGACAGGGTTCCCAGAAAGATGAAGACATTATTTTCTGATTTGAAGTTCACTTATTCGTTTTGCACTGTTTTGTGTGGCTTTTATGCAGCTGGTTCAAAGTTATAGGCATTGGCAATGCAACTTAAACAAATTTCCGCTTCTTGAATAAGTGCCCTGATGTATTTATTGAATCCTTCTATAAGCAGAGAATATTTCATGTAGGTTTGATTATGTGTTATGTATATCATTCACTATCATTGGTGTACTCATGTAGCTGCTTATGTGAACAGCTCCATAGAATGCTCTCTATTTAAATAACTAAATATACTGTCCCTGGTTTTGTGAGCTTTTCAGTTTCTTCCGTATTCGCTGATATCAAATTATTTAACTGAACAGCTCCCAATCTTTTTGATAGAATATAAGAAAAACTGAATAGTACGGAAACTAAGAAGAGATTATAGTACTGGGAAGGGGTTTATAATATATCAGTTCTCTTGAAATTCCAAGATTTTTCATGAATGTTTCCATAGTGTTTCCGAAACCATTCATATTTTCACTCTTATCAAAACTATGCTATGTTTAATTATCATCAATGGAATTCTGCACCTTTAATGGCCATCATGATAATATATCCTCCAGATAATGTGCAACTACAATGTACAAATCGTAATCAACACTTAATTAGACAACTCTGTTTCATCTCTCAGAAGAATGCGGTTTGCTTCCACATCTGTAGTGGACATGGAAGAATCCGTATACGGACCATTGGTTGACATGCTGTGACTTACACTAGGATTTTGCCAGAAATGATGACTCGAGCTCTTGAGTTTCGGATCAGTGATTGAATAACTTGGATCAGAGATCAAGTCCTGAACGACAGTTCGACCTTCAAGCATACTGACAACTTGAGACATCCGTGGTCTGAGTGTAGGCGCTGCGCTAGTACATAGGAGAGCAATATTCAGGATCACCTTGGCATCGTCTGATGAGTAGTTAGATCCCAAATCGGGATCAATCAACTCCAGTACATCACCTCTTTCTTGCAGAACATAGGCCTGCGCTTTGCACAAATCAAGGCACTTAAACATGACAAAACAATGAGAATCAGATAGAAAAAAGTGATTTCTACTAGTGTACTAGGACTATCATGTAATACCATGAAGGTCAATTTCACATAGATGAGAAAGCACATGGGACTTGTAGATGAAGGAATCGTAATTACCCAATCAAGAAGGTAGACAAACTCTTCTTTTGGCCTGTAATTTGTGTTGCTCTTTCCACTGATGATTTCAAGTGCCACAACTCCAAAGCTGTAGACATCTGCTTTATCAGTCAAATGGCCACGCATTGCATATTCGGGGGCCATGTAGCCACTACAGTGCACAAAGCAATATTTTAATAAGATTAGGCAAAACACTGCAAAGAGCTGCTATAGTTGACAAATTTGCCTAATATGTAGAAATAAGAAATTATGTAACTAACTCTTAGTAAAAGAAGAGTACAACTCATTTCAGTTGTTCTAGAGTATTGAGAGTATCGACTCTCAAGACAAGGTTGGGAGGATTTCTAAAGATCCTTACATAGTTCCTGCAACGCGAGTGCTAATGTGTGTAACATCATCCTCATTGAGCTTTGCGAGGCCAAAATCAGATATCTTCGCATTGAGGTTCTTGTCGAGTAACACATTACTAGTTTTGATGTCTCTATGGACAATTTTAACTCTTGATTCTTCATGTAGGTAGGCCAAACCTTTTGCTATGCCTAGGCATATATTCCTCCTTGTTGGCCAGTCTAATTTCATCTTGAGTGTAGGATTTTTCCCTGGTGAGATAGTTCATAGTGGATGAGAAGTACTTAGTGATGGATATAACACTCTTAATGCTATGCTAATATTAGCAAATCTAGAGAACTCACCGAAAAGGGCACGAGAAAGACAATTGTTTTCCATGTACTCATATATAAGAAGCAACTGATTTCCTTCAGCACAGCATCCATATAGCTTAACAAGATTCAGGTGTTGCAATCCAGATATCATGCCTATTTCATTGACAAATTCTCGAGTTCCTTGTTTAGACTTCGACGAAAGCTGCTTGACAGCAATAATGGTTCCATCTGCTAGTAGACCCTACATTGTTAAGTGGAGGGTTCAGTTCACTAGCAGATTGAAAAACGTATATATACAAAATAAAACATCTCTACAAACACAGTCAGCAAATGCATTGAGTTAATGAAGTGCAGCAGAAAAATAGAGGTAGCAGACTAGGAATAACCATATCTTATCCACTGCTTCAGAATAAACACAGTCAGAACCAGTCATATGATCCACTCCATTCTAGTTGGAAATAAATAGCCGTGAAAACCTCATTACCTTGTAAACCGAGCCAAACCCACCCTCCCCTAACTTGTTTTCTGCATCAAAGTTTTTGGTTGCAGCTTTGATCTGCCTCAAAGTAAATATCCCTGTTTGTAGATCCAGGCCTATGAGCTCTGCCAAAACAATAGCCGGGAAGTAAGTTGGGAATTGATAGCTGATATTAAGATTTGCACAATTTATGAAACTTATAAATGATTATTCAGAAGAGTAGGCCGACATATCTATATGATGCATACCATGAACATGAAAACACTCAATAATGACCCACGCAACATGTCGTACATTATCACATTCTTTAATTTGTCAAATTACTCTTATCGCAAATTACACTATCTCAGTGTATCTTCATCAGAACCAGAAAATATAGCTTGGATGCTTCTGAGAGAGTTTTTTAGTGCTACCTTTATCTGCAGATACTTTTCTACCCAAGCAGCCTTTCCAATACAAGATTACTACAACAAGAATGAAAAATACTGCTCCAGCTGCAGCTCCAACAGCATATAATTCAATGTGCTTCTTTTCGTGTTTCACCTTTTCGTGTTTCACCGGAGGTGTAAAATCTGCAATAATGTTTGTCAATATCATGTGATGCATCTCTTACTTCTATATAACAGATTATACATTAGGGATCATATGCTTACTAGGATTCACCGATATAGCTGAAATTAGAGGACCGTAAACTCCTCTCTGAGGAATACCGGTTGTTCCTCTTCCAGCATAGTAAAAGTGGATCTTCAGTGTATGACTTGTCACTGGTACTGTGAAATTCTTTATGATCAACTTACCAGGCCCACCAGCCTCTCTTGCAATATTGAAATCCTTTAAAACTAACTCATCCTTCATGTGCAAGTAATGAAATCAATGAATAACTTCGTCAATAAAAAACCATCCCAAACAATTTCCTTTAAGACACATACCTGCAAGTAGACATCAAACACACGATTCCCGAGGCTATAAAAAGAACTGTCATTTCTGAAAATAATCTCAGCAAAATGGAGCTTCACTGTATAGTTCCCATTCATAAGACAGAGTCCATAGTATGTCAAAGAGAGGGGTGATACACGTGCAGTTGTGTAAAGCTCCGACAATGGCGAAGAATTAATATTAAGAACAGAAGAGTTCCTTTCAATATAGACATCAGCATCCTTATCATTATCCATGAAGTTCCCCGTGTTGCTGAAAGCCCAATTTGTTCCTCGAAAGAACATTGAGGCTCCTTTAGGTTCTGAATCGGCTACATACGTAATATTGTTGTAGGGGAGATCTCTTCCACCACAATTGATGTGCAGGATATTGTTTTCTATCAAGGTTTCACATTTCAGTTAGAAACTTCGCAAGGAATAATGCTTTATCAAGGTTTCTCATTTCTATTAGAGACAGGAATATAGCTCTGATATTTTATCTTAATTGCTGAAAGGAATACAAGAGTCAATAAAGATCAACTTCTTAGAAATTTCTCAATTGTTCGAACTCCATATCAGCTCAGAATTCATAGATTTTAAAGATTTAAGAAGTTGCTCACGAGGATCCAAATCAGAACATGGATAGTTTTGCTTCAGACATGCTTGACTTTTGTTGCTGTTATACCTAAGAATAGTTTACAAGTGAACAATGGAAGTTATTGAAATGAGATAATTTCACGAAATGCAGTAAAAGCTTAGGAAAAATACAAATACTATTGTCAAAAGATTGACATATAGGAACCATTAGATTGAAGCTAAGTCTTACCGTTCTTCATTGGATGTGGCATAGCTCTCCACCAAGTTTCTGGATTAAGTAAAAGAAATGCATGTCAGAATTCGCAATGCTGTAGATACTGTTGTACATAATAGACAATAAGTCTAGATTCTAGAACTCACACACTTCCCGGTGAGCAATCTGAAGGTGAGTTTTTCCATGAGAATTGGTTATTAGAGACGTCTCTGTACAGCATAACAGTAAATCATCATTGGAGACTCAAGAAAGGCATCAATCTGATTTATTGAATAATCTTCCACAGGCCGTGGATGTTATTTTAACAATTCTGTTCAGTTTGAAAATGGAAAGGTAGCAAACAGTACAAGAAACGGGTAAAACAAACTTCAGGAATCATACAATATCTGAGTTAGATGCTTACATATTTTTGTTACTTGACAACATCCAAGCAGGAACATCTCCAGTAAGTTTGTTTCCTGTCAGATACCTGCAAATATTGATATAATAACCATCTCACCCAGGATATCCATTTTAAGTGGAAAAAGGGAAAAGGTGGCAGAAGTTGATATTTACATGAAATCTGTTTTTGCTATAGCGTCAAAAGTTTTTGGAATTACCCCTGTCAAGTTGTTAAAACTTAGGTCCCTGAACGTGAAAGAAGAAGAATATGTTAAGATTTAAGAGGGAAATATAATACATTGTTTAACGGCTTTCTGAGAGATAAAACATTCACCCCAAAGGATACCCTACTTCTCTGACAAATAATGCAAAATTTAGTTCTTACAGAGTTTTCAGTTTTGACATTTGTCCAATATATTCTGGAATTTCTCCATAGAGTAAGCAATTCCGCAATATCCTGAGCTCACACAGAACAGTGAAATATTTATGTCAAAACCTAAATTTTTAGGTGCAAATAGAGTTAAGGCATTTCTTGATTGAAGGAATAGATCACTAACAATGTTTTCATAGACGTTAAATCTTTCAAATTTGGAAAACTTGACCTTTGCCCTCTTAAGTCACTGATCCTCCTAAAATAATAAAATTCCTCAAATTATTATGTACATATTTGCTTTCAATAATAAGGGTAGCCACACAAGGTGTAAAAGATAGTTACAGGTCATTTAAGGTTGTCAGGTTCGAAATAGAAGGAGGAATAGGGCCCTGAAGAGAGCACCCTTGAATGTGCCTGCAACGGAAGAGGAAAGTATCAAAGTTAAGAGGAAGAAGAATGAACTCCAACAGTAGCCTTGAATTAACTCCCTTCACAGCCAGTTGAAAACGTAACAGCCAAACATTTAGAAGAAATAACCTGATTTCTTTCTTTCAAGTTAACTATAAAATGTACATACAAATTAGCAATTTATACAATTGGAAGATTACAGTTTCTCAATTTTCTTCCAGTTTCTGATGAATTCCGGAATCCTTCCTGAGAAGTTATTGCTGCTTATCCTCCTGTAGAGAAGACAGTTTTTAGGTTCTGCAAGTTGTAAATCCAAATTGTTGAGAAATAATGATAAAAGAGTTTCCGGCATGTGATATACTAATGGAAACAATTAATCATCAGCCTTATGGAGGAAGAGACACTCGGTTCCATTTTTTAACAATACATTGAAGTATGATTCATATGATCATCTAGCAATATGATTTTTATCATATAAAAATATAAAAGGAAAAGATAAGGATACTGAAATGAGCTTAAAGTAGTATGTGCTCACATGTCAGTCAACTTAGTTAGCTTTCCAAGTTCTACTGGCAATTCTCCGGTAAATTCATTTGATGACAGGGTACTGACAGGAAAAAAGAAGTTAAAATAACTACTAGTGTAATAGCATTAGTGCTCTTTAGTCTTTATAAGATATATCATTGGGTAAGGAAAACTTTACAGTTTCACTAGGTTAGTCAAGTTTCCTATTTCTGGAGGAATGGATCCAGAAAATAGGTTCCCTTCAACACTCCTGCAAATATACAAATTTAGAATCAACTTGCTTGGCAGACTAGTCGATGGAAATCTCTACTGATTACATCCATTACATTAGCAAGGGCCAAAAAGATAGGAAAAAGAACTTACAGGTTTCTGAGGCTGGTAATTTTGGTGAGAACTTCAGGGAAGGGACCAGATAATCGATTTCCCATAAAAGAACTGCACACGCAAACATCAAAGGTATTATAGATGTCTATCATATACAACAGAAAGGGAGTTGTGCTAGAAAAAAAAAATGAAGGAAAGGCGTGTGTTAGTATATACAGGTCATGTAACTGCATTGAATGCCACTCATTTGGTACTGAACCATACAGGAGATTCCGGCTCAGGTCTCTGCAAGATGAAGTATTGATATAGTATTAGTGGACAACATGCTTCTGAAAAATAAGAGATTAGGAACATTACAAGTCTGACCAATTTAATCAGAACTTCCAAATGCAACAGTTTACTAATGATGACAACTTACAGAGATACAAGTTGGCTAAGATTGGCAAAGGCTGGAGAGAGGGTTCCTGAAAAATTTTGGGCTTTCAGTGCCCTGTAATAATTTGAGCATCAAATTAATAACTCTGTCATAAAGAAACTCCAATTTTGTGAAGTGAAATGCTGACAAATGTTGGCTTAACCCGGGACATGGAGCTGCAGACTCAATTTTTTCACAGCCGGTTACATGAACCCATTGTTATCCAGGAGCTACTCAACCATTGGATAACCTTCTCATGGTTTAGC
This sequence comes from Lithospermum erythrorhizon, assembly GCA_019722365.1. Taxonomy (NCBI): domain Eukaryota; kingdom Viridiplantae; phylum Streptophyta; class Magnoliopsida; order Boraginales; family Boraginaceae; genus Lithospermum; species Lithospermum erythrorhizon. The sequence goes on along the minus strand of JADFUC010000789.1, from coordinate 309,172 downwards.
AACCAAATTGAAAACCTCTATTGATCATTTAATTAACAAATTGTTCAAGAAACACAATTTTAAATCTAAAGCTTTTCTTTTTCTTAAAAATAATCTGGTGAAGGCAATTAGTGGTAATAATTCTTTTTAGCATGATTAAAAAAACACTTTTTCAACATATAAAACTCGATTTGATCAATAAATATTGACTATAAAGATATACAAAAAAATGGACCACCAAAGAACCTTAATGTATAGTGTGAAGGACAAAACAAAAGGTACACCTAAAGTGAGATAAAGAGGAGTGTTACATACAAAGAAGTAACATGGCATGTATTGTGATCAAAACTGCAATTACATTCAACAGAGCTCTCAACCCCTTTCATTGTTATAGGAACACTCCAATTCCCTTCTGTACTGCATGGATCTTTGGTAAAGTTCCAATCTTTCTTGCCCAAACTCTTGGCTATCTCTTTCAAACTTGCCTCTGCTCCAAACAGAACACAACCAACATAATAAATAAAAATAACATTAAGCGGGATAAGAGGAGTCGGAATGGAACTTGCCCCCTGGTTCCGAATTGACGCAAGAGTTGAGTACAAACACTATCTACTCTGCTTCACAACATATAAGATGCGTAGGTACTGTACGAGTCATTTTAATATATTTCGTTATATCCAAAAGTAGAGAGAATATAAAATCGTAACTTAAAATTCTACAAACATTAATAATTTTTCCTAAAATAGCTTAAAATTGTAGGGAGTTACCTTCTACTGGGTGGAGCTTTGGTGTGATTGAAGTTGCTGTGAATGTGAAGAACACTAGCTCCAGTAAACAAAAAAGATATACACTAGATATCATATTTTAGCAGTAAAGAAGCTCAACTAAGTGAAAGAGTACAGTTGAATAGTATCTAATATTCAAAGAATGATTAAGGGAATAGGCTAGAGAGAATGTGTTATATAATGATGACAGAAAACAAAAAAGGGAATTGGACACAAACTCATAACATATCATTATATTTCTGGTAAGGTGTATAAATGCATTTTTGTCTTCTAATTAATGTTTCTTGGTAACTTTGTTTAGGTAATTTGTATTTTCATTTATGTAAGTGCGAAACCGTCGCACTAACGAATCCATCAGCCTAATTAACATTCTAATTATTTATCAATCGTTCTACGCCTTTGTACCAGATTTTATTAATAAAAAAGTCATGAAACTGATATTAATGACCCCTCAGATCATCATTCCTGACACTCATTGACAAAGCTTAATCGCGGCCAGGCTCTAACCGATCGCTTTGAGTCAGATTTGTCATTTATTATGTTATCAATCGTATTTTCATTTATTATGTTATTGACTCTAGATAATCAGCGACATATTAAATATGGTCTTTGATTTTTATTTAGAGCTTAATTATTCTAATAATATATCCATCCGTCCCTTTATTTGTAAATTTAGTATTTGAAAGAAGTTTTAATTAGGAGTAAAACTAATTATTTTGTCCCTTTAATTTACACTATGAATATAATTAGACCCCTCTTTAATTTCACCAATGGGGCCACAAATTTAAACCCATGATAAAATTATATACTAACTCCAATCCAAAATACTTATATCATATCATATATATATATTTTTAGATTATAAAATTTATATACTGATTCGCTCTTTTAAAAATATATTATTAATTTTTTAATTTTTTAATAATATAATTAAAGATTAATTGAAGACAAAAAGCATCTACTGATACATGATAAATCAATTATTTTAGATTATAAGATTTACATACCTATTTATTTAATATTTAGTTATGTTTGCTCACAAGAATTATTTTATTATTTTTATAATAAAATTAGTAATGAAAAAAATCTAAAAAGAAACAAGATGAAAAGCTAATACGAAGTTAAAAATAAATATGTATGACCGCTAAACAACTTTTTATTTTCATTTGATAAATTACGAGTATCTAGAAGAGATAATATTTATATAGTAGCTTTTGTTTTGGTAATTTATCTTTGCTAGCTTACATACTACGCAATAAGCTAATATAAAAATTAAAATAAAAAAAATTTATCAAGAGCAAGGAAATAGTGAAATACATTACTCGTGGGCTTCACTGTGAATCGCTAATCCACCCCTCGCATATTATATATATGTGATGTATATTGGTTGTTGACGGTTACTGCTGCCTAAAAATATTCTCCATAGTTCTTTATGTTCCATTTTAACAGTATTCTATTTTATTTTTTGATTTGTAAAATATTCCTCCATATAATAGATCAAAAGTATTCTAAGTACTCAAGTGTTCATTTTGAAAAAACAAAAACACTAATACAAATAAATTTAGGAAGTAATTTGTAATTTTAGTCGTCTAATTATCCTAAAAATTTGACCACCTTTATTATTAAAAAAAAAAGTGTAATTATTCTCTTTTGTTAACCAATTGGCCTGCATTAACCTAACACCTGCTACCCACTCACAAGAACAATCAAACAAAAGTACAGTAATGCAAATAAAGTAGATGATAATCATTGGCTAGACGCCGCACTTGGGCCTGCAGCAAAGAGCCCGCTGAACGATTCCACTGTAGCATTTGCACTGAGCAATAGCGACGTATAATGAACGCTCCCATTCACGCCCATATTCTACTCCTATCCCTAACACAATTCAAACTTCCGATTAAGACATATACTCTCCACGGCCACGCTACTCCTAATATGTGATTACCATGTCGTAAACACAACAAGCAAGAATGTTGTAACAAGTTGTTAGCAATAATACAGATAATTTTAAAATGAGCTTTTATGTAATAACTCCGCACATTTAAATTTACAACATGTTATCAAACTCACAAAAGTTTTTCTCACAAAGAACAACGCAAATATAAGCATGTGAGGCTGGTATTTACTCAGTTCACATTTGATATCTTTATATAATTGTGTAGGCACATCCAAATTTATGGTAATAATTCTCATAAACAAAACTTTTCGTCTTGAAAATAAATAAATGACCAGTCCTCTTTTATTACAACAATAATCATATTCATCATATTAATTATGGATCTTTTTTTTTTCAGGCAAATTAAATAAATTTTTCAATTGATTTGTGATTCTCAATACAATCACAAAACCATTTATTTAATATTATTAATAATTGAACGACATCAAGGGAATATTTCAACAATCTAGCACCAAACACTAGCTTTTACATCTTCTTTCTTCGCCTCATTTTAAATTTTTCTTGTTACACATTTTGCCAACTAAATTCGGTAAGAACTCTGATTCACCATCAAACAATAAGATCAAATATCATAACCTTCACTCGTTTTCTCCCTACTAAATTCGAGGCAAGCAGAGAGTGTGCACACAATTGCAATTCTTGACCTTACTACTCCATTCGACCATTCGTTTACTTTAGTAATTATCTATTTTTTGTATAACATTATTTAAGGAAATCAGTGATGTGTGTGCTATAATATCCTTATATAAATAAAATATATTAATTTTAAAAATGTCAATTATCAAAATTTTGAAATTAATTAGACAATCTTATATAGATGGAGAGAATAATATTTACACTTCCTCCATTTTTATGAAAAAATTTTATACAACCATTCCAAAATTTCGATAAAATTTTTTTAGATGTTTACATTTTTGGTACCTTTATAATGCATTTTTAAGCCAAATCTGACCATTTGATCACCATATTTTGACTAACACACAAACCGAAGAGTGTGATTTGTAATCTGGTTTTAGAATTTAGGCAGTGTGTCCTATTCATTTCATAATTTTACTTCGGTGATTAATTATTCTCAGATTACTTATTTTTCTCCATTTCGCTTTTTTTAACTTTTTTCACAGATTTGGCTTTTTCTTTCTTTTAGATTATAGTTTTATTCATCGCCTCATGTAAGTTTTTTCATTTTTTCTTATCCTGATTTTGTATTATTTCTGTCCCAGGGATAACAATATAAAATATACAAATTTGTTTATGTGGTCTGTCTGCTAAACCAAGGTAGAGTATGTCATGGTATTAATTTCATGCGGGGTAATCCCACTCAGTCGTGTATCATGATATTTTAATATTTTCATATAATGTCATTATATTTTTTGAGATGAGTTATTTTCCATAAGCTATTTACTACCCATAATTTTAGCCTCATCATTAATTATTCCGTATTTCTTGCATTTTTTTCTCTATTTCGGTTTTTTTATACCTTTTTCATGATTTTATTTTCGTTCCTTTCAAATTGTAGTTTTATTTTTAGATGATTCATAATTAATTTTTAAAATATTAAATATAATTTTCTTCTAATTATCTAATTCATCATTTGCCCTTATTATCTTGTTGTCAGTTTCTCTTTTTTTCATGATCATATTTGCTTATTTGCTACATTCTTCTTCTTTGTCATCTTCGCGCATCCTCATTCCTAACACTATCACATTCTCCCGAACACATCTATCTTTCTACATAAGATTGTCACGCATTCCCTCAGATCCATCTATTTGGCATTGTAATTAAGAACACGCTTTAATTCACACTAAGACTAATAAATTTTAGAGTTTTGTTTCAGAGCTTACACCTTAAATCTAAGCAATAAGTTTATACATGTAAACAATCACGATCGGTATATTTATGGGATTCTAATTCAACGTACCTCCCAATAAAACAGATATATTTTGTTAATATAAAAAATCAAATCTTCCCTATCGATCCCTTAACAATTTTTTTCATCTGCTGTTCTTTCAAACGCCAGCTACAAGCACGGGTTGCTTGATTTCAAGCTACCAGTATAATATAATGGTGGGAGTGGGTAGGGGAGAGTTGGTTGTTTCATTTTTCATATTTTTTATTTCATTGTTCAAATTTGTGTGATTTTACACATTTGTCCTTATGTAAGCATTTTCCTTACTAATTCTGTATAAGCACCTAAATCATTGTTGAAATTTAGGTGTGAACTATAATACCAGAGGACACTTGTTGGTGGTATTTCTTTTCGACAGATGTATTTAATTACATGCTACACACGAGCACATGTAGACACATATTAAAATACATGGGTACATGCGAAATATAATAACTCATTATAATTTAACACTGAAAAGATATGATATATACGCAACATAATAAAAGCATAATAAGAATGTAGATCAATGTAAGAAGAAACATAGTCACATCTCACAATAATAAGTATTGCATCATAATCCAAGATTCATTTCAATAAAAATGGATGCCACCACAGTTGGCTTATCACAGTATTTCCATGTAACGAAACGAATACCACTGATTATGTTTAGTGTATTACGTAAAACCCATGAATTTTAACAATCAACACAAAAATAAAAGTTAAAAACCCATCAAAACACATTCATGTAACAAAGATCAAACACCATTCATTCACCTAAAATTTTAACAATTAACACAAAATAACCAAAAAAATATAGTTCAAATTCCACCAACCCAATAATTCTAACACTATAGAATTAAAAACATAATATATATTTAAGCCGAGGTTTTTAATTGATAAACAACATGTTTTGTTAAATAGTCATTTTTTAATTTGGATCCAACTTCTAACCAAACAAGAAATGTCTTCTGATGCAAATTGAATAACTAAAACTACGGTCAAAACCATTCAACTACTTACACTATCATAACAAGAAAAGATTCAAATCAAATTAAATTTTTAATTTTGGGTACAAGATCTTCAAAAAACATGCAACAAATACCATGAAAAAATATCAAAAACCATAATCAAACCACTACAAAAAGCAACATGCAAATCCAAATTTTTTATTAAACATGTGATTTTGTCAGATACTTCCATTTTTTCTTTCAACTTGCAAATCTCCTAATAATCTCACCGCTTTTTGCTATTTCTACAAATTTTGTGAGTTTTGGTGGATTGTTTTGTGGGTTCGGGGAAATAATAAAAAATTTGGTGTTAATTACACCCATTTTGTTAATTTAATCGTGCCATTAAATAAGTAGCTTTAACTAGAGTGATTATATATAAAGTTATTTTCACATTTAATCAAATCGGCGATGGTAAAAAATTACGCTAATTCAAATGGGTGACTCCATAAAATATTTGGGGGTGAGGATTTATGTTTTTTCCCCTTAATTCTATTAAATAAAAAGATTAATAATTTTAACTAAAGAGATTTCATGCTTATAAATTCTTTATAAGCATGTAAATATAAGTGAGTTATGTTGTTTGAGTAATTGTTATCTGTGTTGAGATATGCATGTGGTCCAACGTAGATGATTTTCTGGCACATTTATGCTCAACTATATAGTCCCATGCATCTATAAAAAAAAAAGTCATGGACCATGCATCAGGTACATATAGTCAAACTTATTTAGTCGTTTCTTTTGGTCACATAGTATTTTAACGATAAAAACACTGGCAATAATTTAATAGATGAATCTTGACTTTTTAAACTTAAAGGTTTAAACAAACCACTAAGCTTAGTCCAACATCAAATGGTTGATATATATATTTAGATTAGTACCTTTCAATGTAAACTATAATATAATCGCTTGGGGCCTGGGGGAGTTCATTATTTCACACTATGACACTCAAATAAAGTTGAAGAGTTGATGATTATGACATGCAATACATTCCATCAATGAGTACCATTATTCGAAATGAAATTTGATATCCGAGGTTTTTTTTATGTGATCTTGTACTCATGGTAGTTGAACGTTAGATATGTAAATGGTCCGAAGTTACGTTATTAGTGATCCCAATTCGAAAGAATTATTCATGATCCAATCAATCTCGTCTGAGCTTTGAGTGTAATCCGAAAAATGTTGTAATTGGTTGGAAAATAGTCATGGTAATTAATCCCATAATTTGTGTGGTTAAATATGTATCATGGCTTCTGGTTATTCACCATATGTCTGTATGATTAAAACAAGGAGAAAATAATTCATAGCCTTTTTGCTTCCAAAACGCGTTCAGAAACAGTAAATGAGCACTTGACTCACCAATGTTTAATTTGGTCATAAATAAATGTATGTAATCAGACAAAGACCAACTATTAGTTCTAACATGCATATCAGCATATGTATCCAACGGTTGATAGTGGTGGTAGAATCAGAATTTTACTTGAAATGTTAATTAATGGCAAAGAAAAATGAGGAAGAGTATAAAAAATCAGGGGGACGAATCAAATAATTGTCTATAAAATGTATACGTTTTTTTCAGTCAGCATCTATTTTTCAAAAAAATTGAGGGGGGACAGTCGCCCTACGCCCCTCTGCCCACTGGCTGCACATGGACGGCTTCCTGATGTTATAGATTCCAAGATACCATTAAATTTTCAGTATCAAATATATAAAGAAAAAATAATACTATTATGCAATGTTTAGTGGTTTAATACTAGATTATTGGCAATTCTAGATTATTGTTCACTGGTTTAATACTTAATTTAACACTTATGACACTACTTTCAGTAATGTTGTAAATGAATAAACAAAACCGAAGCTACATTTTGAATTAGCTATATTAACACATAATAAGCATACAGCACAAAAACTAAAAATTATAAATCTATAAAGATAAAGTTAATTGTTTGTCGCCTAATGCACTACACCTCTAACCCAACAATAACTATCATTTATACATTCATAATACAAGTAACGAAAGTATGTACCAATTCATCACCTACTTATATTTAAATGTGCGAGGAAAGAAATAAAGCCTAAATAAGTATATGCAAAACATATTGTTAATTATATTATTCAAGATTCAATTAATATGGTCCTTGTATTTAATCATATTTATTTAAGTATTTTCATTTATCTAATGTCTAATAACATACATATCATCAAATTATTCTTAATCAAATTGAAAAAGTAATTTAGTTAGGCTAGATACTGATAGTTTTTTAACTCACAGACTGTCATCAATGTCAGTTAATCAACATATTTTTATGCAGATAATAAAAGTATTCTTCTATCAATTAGATATTTTCTTTCTTTCATATATAGTAAAAATCAATTAAATATATTAACTCAATATCTCCAAATAAAAATAAAAAATTATTCACTCAAACTTCACTATCACTAATTTCATTATATTGAATAATCGAATATCAACATATCTCTTTAAAAAATACTAAGAAATAATCAAAGAATAAACATAATTCAAACAATTTTTTTTTAGATTAAATAAAGTAGAATCACCAAGTATTTAATTCATTTATCACTGAAAGCAACTCTTCTTGTTAATCTCAAATTTTATGTTAATTGAAAATATTATATTCAAAATTAACATTAAAGAATTAATTATATAATTAGCTTCATTAATATAATCAGTTAAGCAATCAGACGAGCTTCATTCAATTCTAAGGGAATACGAAAGAACAAATGTAGAAAATACAAAAAAATTATTATGGGTATTTACTATATGTTGATTTAGTAATTTTGATATCTCAATCTAATAATAATATTTCTAACTAAGTAGTGATGCACTACCTTAAAACATATACATGTACCAACTCATTGGAATTCCTCCTCACACTTTATTTCCTAGTCATACATCAATCATAGAATCATGAATGTTTGCTCCTAACCTTACTTTATTTATGTCCTAAGATTGACGATCTCTACAAAGATTGTATTTCAAAGGAATCATCTATTCTAATAAAGGAAATACTATATATATTGTTGGAAGAAATATGAACATGAGTCATTTTATCCAACAACGTTATATTATATTATCAAGAACTAACGAAGCGCGGTGAGCTATTATTTTTTAACCTCAAATTCCTTAACAATTTAATAATATAAATAGACTTTAACTTATGATTTTAAAAAATACTTAAAGAATTTAATTTGCTATCTGGCTTACTGAAATACTGAAATTATTTACACTAAAAATTTAATAAATTAATTTTCCTTTATTTTTTATATGATTTGTATATCATTTACTAAAACATATTTAAAATTATTTAGTACTTAGTTTAAAATCTATTAGGTTTTAAATTATTAATTGTAAAATTTTTGTATTTATTTTGAAATATTATTATATTATTCTTTTGTATTATAATATTTCTTTTGCTAGTGATATATTAAGTCATGCCCATTATCATAGAAAAATATTGAAATTACTTCTAAATAATGCACTTAACTTTAAGTATTTTGATATAAATATCTAATAAATATTATTTATATTTTTATTTTCATTGTATTGTATTACTTCATATAGTGCTCACTACAACGAAAATATAATTGTATATAAATAGACTATTAGATTTTAAAAACAAATAAAATCGTATTATTTTTTATTCGAATAAAAAGTTGTCCTTTATTATAATAAACAAATAGTACTATTTACTATATTAATGATTTTAACCAATTATATGTAAATAATTAATTAATAATAACATGTAGATGGGAAGGGGCAAAATAGTCTTAACAAAAAATATAATAAACACTTTAGCACATTCACATTTTTATAAGGTATAGATATAGATATAAATTAATCAAATTGCAATTTTAACTTTTTGGTTTTTATATTGTTATGCAATGTTTAGTTTTGAGGACATCATGCATTCTTAATTGTGGCTATACTGAATTGGTTGGTGATCACGAACGCGGAAAGTTTATTAATAACCACGTTGGGGGGGTTAATGGATGTAATGTAATATGGCTTCTGGTCAACTCTTGCAAAATCCCACATTATATTTTCATAACGCGTTCTTTGCTAAAGAACAATGTGTTCATTTTGACACAAAATCATATAAATACAATTTAGAATAAGGAGTAGAAAAAAAAGAATTTGATTTTGTTAGCTGGCAAGAGTTTGACCTGCACTACAACTCAACTCTATCTACACTACACAGTACAATAGTACAGGGGTCATTTTCATAGGTGCAAATAATTTGGATGACTATATTATGATTTGGGACATCACTCAATATTCATCTTTCTTTATTATTATTACTGTCTAATGGTTGATCAAGTCACACGATTATATGTGCAACTTTGACGAAATTATTTGATCACAATGCAAAACCTCAACATATGTGGTACCTTCAAGCATGCTCAAAACTTAAATTTGAGATTTGTGGTTAAAACCCTTATCATATTGATGAATAATCAGATAGCATATCCTTAAGCTCTGCTATCGCTTATTGTACCGATGGCTTAGAAAACAATGTTTTAGATGTTCAATAACGTGTGCCACATTACCCTATAGATTGCTTGATTGAAGAACCTAAAGATATAAAATGACAATGTTGTCCATTCGTCACTCGAACTATGTATGACCACGCCTTAACTCTTTTACGTTCTTGACAGCCCATCTGTGTCTCAGTAGTCGTTCAATGGCATGTTAGCTTTCTGCCAATGCACCCTCTATAGAAACCTACTAAAATGAGAAAAAGAATAAGTACTGCCACCACTACAGTTCCAACGACACACCAAACGATATGCTTGTTTTTGTGATTCACTGGTGGCTTAAAACTTGTAACGATATCATAATCAGGCGATCAATATGAAACACGCCTTCATTGATGCAACATTAAAGTCACAACTTACAAGGTGGTGAAAAATTAAAAGTCACGGACAAAAGGTGGTAATCATCCAAGTTTCCCCAGAAAACACTGATAGAAATCTCAAAAACTGGATTGAAACGACAACAAACAAATGTAACAGAACATTATAGTTATTACTATACACAATTGGTTTGTCTATCCTAAAGGTTTGTCTATCCTAAAAATCTTGAAAGAACAAGCTTCACCTTGCTAATTAAGTACTCTCAAGCCACAGCAATCATCATAACTAAAGATAGATGACAGATTAAAGTGACCCCTCTAGATTGTTCAATGGTCACGCTATAACATGAGATAGTTCTTCTGAGAGCAACATATCCTAAAGAAATGCATATAGCAGCTGATTCCATATATCAGGAACTCCAGGGAGACACCAGTGAGTACAATCGATTGCCCTGCGCGATGCTGTCACGTAAATATGAGGGTGCCCATCAACTCTAAACTGTGACAGTTTACTAATGTTGAGTAAATGAACTCGCTTTTTTAACCCCTTCAAGACTCGGTTCAGCACGACGTCCGCTGGATGTGGACCTCCTGGATATGCTTGCAATGTCAAGGGTCTCTGCTCTGCTATACAATGTGTTGCATTTGGTTGTCCCCATTCTCTCCCACTGTTGTAGTTTATGTTCAAAAAAGTTAAAGGGTGGCAAATAAGTAAAGAAGAGTATCACATTCTTTAAAGGTACTAAATTCTTAAAACAATAATGTTGTATTATGAGTATGGATTTATGTTCAAATTAACCTGTCATGATCTGGGGAGACTCCCTGGAAGAAGATCCTAACTCTTTTGGAATCAACATTTTTGTGCACCCATCTTGCCCAAGTCTGTAAGCCAATCTCATAAGCAACTAAACGAGTCATATCTTTGACCTTTACTTTTCCAAATTGAATCTCATCCCACCTATACAAATGCCAACAAAAATTACTGTAAGCTTCTGATTAAATTCAATCTAATTAATATAATTTGTTATGAATTACAGTAATTACATCTGTTTTCTGCCACTATGAAGCCACCAATGCCATGAATCAAAGATCAGTATATCATTTCCTTTCCAGGCAGCTGCACTTTTCTGAACCGAGTCTAGCTTCAGCACTCGTTTATTTCCCACTTTAATAAGATCAACCAGTAAGGCATTGCGCAAGAATGATATCGAAATTTTTAGAGCCTGCACAAGACATTGAATTTCAGTCACAAGATGACTCTTTCATACTAACTCCATCATTTGACTAATTACTTAGAAAACTCAATTAACTCTAACTAATCTTATTCAAATAAGTTATTCATAATGATCAAAGCCTTGACATATAAGCACATGCGGTGTGGTAGATAATGCACGAATCTTTTGATAAACACACAAAACTATAATGATAGGTGTGTATCATTGTATTACTGTATTAGAAATGAGTTAAACAGGGCTTAAAAATGGAGCTTACCGGTATTTTAAATGTGGAAACAGCACCTTTTCTTGAGTAAGTATGATTAAAATGAGGATTAGCAGAATGAATCATGCAAATTAGTGATTGAAACTGGTTCAAGCTCATTGAATCTCCAACAAACATAACTTTCTTGCTCCTAATCTTCATCAAGAAATCTGTTCCATTCCACCTACATTTCACCCCATAACAACCATGCAGATCATTAACAACAATCAAAATTTCTTGCAAAATTAAATCTTTTTTTTTTTATCATACTCTAAGGTACATGACTAAGTTCTTGAAAAAAAGATGCAGATCATTAACAATAACCAAATTACATTGCAAGATTGAATCTTTATTTTTAATAATCTTGCTCATTTGTATTCATTGTTCTGCTTAAAGCCTAAATGCAAGCTTCATGACTAAGATCTTGAAAGAAAAACCTTTCAGATCATTAACAATAATCAAAATTTGTTGAAAAATCAATCTTTTTCCAACCATCTTGTTGATTTCACAAATTTCTGCTATATGTTGAGCTAAAAGTCTAAAACCCATCACAATGCAAGCTGCATGAGTAAGTTCTTGAAAAAAAAATGCAGATCATTAACAATAATCAAAGTTTCTAGCAAAATCAATATTTTTTCAACCATCTTGTTGTTTTCACAAATTTCTGCTATATTGAGCTAAAAACCATTCACAATGCATTTTCTTGAAAACAAGAGTGAATGTTGTAAAAAAAGCAATAAAGTAGAGAAGAAAATGGATTATGGGTAATGTTAATTCACCTTGGGATATTACAATGATGTGGTTGCCATCTATACTTTTGATATTCTCTGTTTCTTCTTCCATTCTTGATACAGTTGAAAGGCTTATCGATAAATGGGCATTTCATGGCATTGTAGAGAGGGTATGCAGAATCATGCACCCATTTTCCATCTGAAACATCACATTGCTCCTCAGAATGATGATGATGATGATTATGGTGTTTGATGAGTTTGGCAGTTGAAGAGTCTGCTGATAGCAACAAGGCTGCAGTAAGTACTATCAATGCAGCTGCTATAACAGTGAAGTACCCCATTAATGATGATGATGATGATGAGATGATGAAGTGAACTAGAGGTTCTTGAATGTTGAGCTATATATAGCATAAGAGTGAGTGGAAAATTGGATATCACATCTTTTGGTTCCAGTTTCGCATACTAAATACTCCTTCCGTTTTTTCATTTCTCAAGTAGCAAAATAATTTATTTTTAATATCGCTTAACATAATAAATATTCCAGTATTACGTAATATTTTTGCTATTTTTTACTATAATTTTGATCATTTTTCAAATTAACAATCAATCAATATTATCAGTTTAAATTTAATCACATTTACATTTTACGCAACTTTAATTAATTTTTTTCTGGGCTTACGCAGAAATGCTCTAAAACGAGCAATTAAAAAAAAGGAGGTAGTAATCAGTTTAGTATTGTTCAAATGTAAAAACATCCATGATTAAGATTTTTAAAAAATGACGACTACCTAATTTTAAAAAAGGACAATTATATCTAATACTCCGTATGTCTAAAATAATATATGATCGTTGATTATTATTTATTTAGACTTAATTTCTTTCAGACTGCTTTTTCTGAACTGTTCGGCCAAGCCTCAACTTTCGGCAACGTTTGAAAAGTGCCTCATAATTATTACAACCGGTCATATTGCGGCTCTCAATTAATAACTTTTGCCTGATTACTCCTGTATTAACTATACAGGCCGACAAGCCACTAACTAGACCACCGCACTCCACATATCATTCCGCCTCAATCATAGTTTGTTCTACAGAAAACGACATCGCATAAATATTAAATCAATTCAAATTACTTTTTATTGTGATTTAAAAATCAATTCACAAAGTTTCCACATTATATATACTTCATTTTACCCTTCATCAAAGTGATTGACGCCAATTTTAACACAAAAATTAACAATTTCTAAATGACCAGCTCGTAGATATGTCAAACCGAATTTATTTTAAAAGCTCGCGAACAAACGACTACCAGTCAAGCTCGGCGAGTGCGAATAATTTAAGCCATTTATTTATTAACTAGATATTTAGTTAATAACCTGAGTTATAATTCATCGATTGAAAGTGATTATATATGACGGTCATAATATTAGATCATATGAATATAATTGGGCAACAATATAATAAAGACAGTAATAATAAAATGCTTATAATATCTTTATTACTTTTATCACAAGTACAGATAATAAAGCTCCTATTTATGCGCTTTCAAGATATTAATATATACATAACTCTTTAAACAAAGTAACTTACTTCTTTCTTCTTAATCAACTAAACAAGACGTTGACAAGTTAAGACATCATTATTTCCATAACATAGACTAAGTTATTTGTATATGGTAAATTGATAGTTACCAAATTAATCGAGCATATACAATTATGTGTATTTTCTCTAATTTATTTTAATATATTTTTTTTTATTTTCAATCTGAATTTTTGATCACGAATGAAATTTTAATTATATTATAAAATTTTATAAGAAAATATTATGAAGATTCAAATTCACTATAAAAAGTAATTTATATTTAAAAATTTAACTCGACAATTAAAATCATGAATGAACACCCTACTGAGTACGGACTAATTCATTTTTAGGCTCAAGCCACAACTTATAGTAGAAGTCCATAGTTATTTATCATCAGCTCTTCATAACTAGCTGTGTTAAAGGTTAGCTTCTCTACAAATTTTTTTGCTTATCTTGTTATATGTTTTTCTTTGTTTGTTGTGGAAAATATTTACATATATATTTTCATGTTTCTAGATTTTAAACTATGGGTAGTGAATATTGAATTTGACTGATAAGTTGTACAAGATTTTTGTATATGTCGGAAAATGATAATTTGGTGAACCCCTTTTCAAGATTTTAGTCAATTTTGAGGTCTTCTGATTGTTTTGACTCGAGGGGGTGGTCTGTTTTTGGAAAGTTGAGGTTTTGAGATTAAAATACAAGGGGTTCAAATAACTGAATTGAGTAATCTGGTTGTAAAGATTTGAACTTTAGCCCATTTGGTGTTTTAAAGTCCAATTGCTGAAGGAGAAGTTTTGAGTAGTGGGTTCTACTGTGTTTTAGCAAGAGAAAGGTGCTTACTTGATCATATAGTTGAGAACTGATTTCAGAGGATAAGTACTAGGAGGCGTTTTCGGGTTTTTAATTTTTTTGGAATATATAGGGGTTGTTAGTGTTCTTGATGGATGGTTCTCAAGGGAATTCTGGAGGGCCAGCGCGTTTTCTGTCAAAGATATATGAAATGATTGATGACCCTGTAACAAATGATATTGTTTCGTGGAGCCAAAATGGTCATAGTTTTGTTGTTTTGAATCCGCCTGATTTCGCTAGAGATTTGCTGCCGAAGTATTTCAAGCATAACAATTTCTCTAGCTTCATAAGGCAGCTGAATACCTATGTAAGTTCACTTTTGCGAATTTTTCCACTTCAGTTTCTTTTGTGTTTACTGTATATCTTGTAACAAATGTAACTGTTGGTTTTCTTATGCTATCCGCCTATCAAATTCATGCTGATTTTTATGAATAAATTAGATTATCTGTGAAGTAGGAACATATTTATCTGGAAATCTGCAATATAAATATGTATGTGACTCATTGGCCTCCTTCCAGCTGGTTTGAGGAATAAATTTAATATAGTAATCCTTCGAAACGTGAAAGTTGATTTACATGATTCTCCTGTGGCCATGGGGAAAGTGTTGGGACTTGGGAGGTACATGGTCCTGTAGCGCTTTTAGAGTATTAATCGTGCCTTCTCGCAAAGAATATTTTTACTTGATAAGTACAATCCTTTGGTAGTTTGTTTTTGGGCAAACCAAAGAATTCTTTCTGATATTGTTTGTATATACAATTATACATGCTTTCATGAAGAGTTGTAGAAGAACAAGCCATAGCTAGTTACATGTTAAATTAGTTGCAGTAGAAGCTTTAAACATTAGCTTCATCGACCTACATTTAATTTTGATTTCCATCATTTGAATGAATTAGATGATCATCCACACATCTAAATCATTGGGCATTAGTTTCTTTGCTTCTTGATAGTTTTGTTAATTATTGTCTTCCACCTTTCTTTGTAGGGATTCCGAAAGGTAGACCCCGACCAGTGGGAATTCGCAAATGAAGATTTCATCAGAGGACAAGTGCATCTTCTAAAGAACATCAACCGGCGCAAACCAATACATAGCCATACTGGTCAGGGGAATGCTTCAGTTAAAATGTCTGATCAAGAAAGGGAAGAATTTGAGAAGGAGATTGAGAGGCTGAAACATGAAAATGGATCGCTGCAGTCACAGATGGAGAGCCATAAACAGGAGAATCAAGCGTATGAGTTTGGAATGAAGTCATTGAGGCAGCGATTGCTAAATATTGACCAGAAACAGAGGCAATTGAATACTAGCTTAGCACAGCTGTTGCAAAACCCTGAATTGGGACCTAGTGTTGCTCAACAGTCGAAATTACAAAACAGGAAGAGAAGATTGTTGGTATCAAACTATTTGTATGATCAAGCCAGTAATCAGGACACACCGTTCATTACACTTTGTGATGATGATTCAAATGCATCTGCTCTCCCAATGATAAACTTGGAACTTGTCGAGAATTTCGATACATGTGTAGGATTTTGGGAAAATTTATTTCAAGATGTCAGTAATCTCTTTATAGAGGACGATTTTGAGTTCGGAGTTCTTCAGAGACGGTCCCCTCTTATAGTCAATGAAGTGCACGCGTCATTTGGAGATTCAGATGTGAACATCCAACCAAATTTCCCTCCTCAATCCCATTCTACATCAGCTACTCGAAGAGAGATACATTCATCTCCAGGGTCCTCGAATCGTGCATGGAGTCCAATAACTTCGTCAATGTACACCAACCTTGAATCCAAGGCGAAAACTTCAGAGATCGATGTGAACTCCAGTCCTGATAATGCTGACGCCGAGGAACCAAAAGACATACAAGGTACCACATCACATTCTGCATCAACAGGCACAAACGACGTCTTCTGGCAACAGTTTTTAACCGAGACTCCTGGTTCATCAGACAAACCAGAAGTTCAATTATCAGAAACGAGGGAGCACCACTGCAAAAGTAGGTTGGTGAATCCTAATGGTTCATTGTGGAACGTGGATAGTTTTGCAAAACAGATGGGGCTTCATACTCCAGCAGAAAAAACTTGATATCCATTTTCATCTTTGTTTTAGTTATGAATTTTAATAGACTCGTTCTGATCTTATCTTGTTCCTGACATTTATTGCAACTCTCTAACATTTCCTGTTGTTTTATTAGATTGGAGTGTGTTTGCACTCTGGCTAGTGCACTCACCTTGCAAACTAGGAAATACCTTTTACAAGTATTATATAGTGTAAAAGCTTATAATTATTCTAGAACTCCCTTAACTATAGTAGAAATTTCTAAAAAAGTTTTCCTAACCTGCTATAGGAAATTTTCTAAAGTTTTTGAAATTAGAGGGAGAATCCCTGACAGGAATATTAAGCCAACTTAAAAGTCCTACTTGAATGGCTCATTTTTAAACCAATTGACCACCACAATTAAAACAATATAAAAATGTAGTGAACAAACAAAGACACATAGATGATTGAATTAAAAAAAATAAGATCAAATAACTACTCCATTTAGAAATTGCAACAAAATAAATATTGATACAAATAAATTACCAAAATAAGTTCAAGATGAAACACATTTCCAAAGATCTAAAATTGACGTATTATTTGAATCCTTTAATGAAACAATAATTCGATGACGTATGCTATAGATAACATATCATTAACTCCATCAAAATCACCCTGGAAAGCTGAAACAAGTAATAATATCAAATTAATTATAAATAAAAAGTGAATAATGCACAACCAGTATCTATCCGAAAGGGCTCGGTTTGAGTTGAAATCAGGTTATAGCAGACACATTGGGCATGAATGCCCCAAGTTACTCTATTAAAGAAAAGAAAAATCAGACAACAAGGAGTCTACCTTGTCAAAAGACACAAGCTCGACCTCATAATACACAGTGGAGTTGGGTGGAACTGCAACTAACTCATCTCATGATTCAGATGAACCAAAGGCATACTCTGGTGCAATAATCAACAATGCAACTTCACCCTTCTTCATTCTTATCACAGCTCTGTCGAGCCCCTCTATCACTTGTTCTGTTCAAAATAGAGTACCAACAAGTCAGAAGTAACAAATTGATTATTAGCAACCATTAAAATGCAAAAAATAGTACCTCATTTGCCTTTGAACTTTGAAGAGATCATCTTCAGCATCATCGTTATGACCATTCTTGATGAATATAGTACCATCTTTACCGAAGCATCCACCCAATCTCCTACAAACCACTAATACTCTGTTAAAGCCAATCGACGTCTCGTTATTGTTCTATCAAAATTGACTCCAAATATAGGACTGACGATGCCTATGTTTGGGACTTCATTTCATATTTCATTCTCCTTCACGCGGGTTCCGCTCCCTCATAAAAATAGACATTACTAATATTTGCATTATTGTGTAAAACCAAAGATTTGTGTTACCTTCAAAGATAGAATCATTAGTGGCACAAATAACATTAAGAAGCAATAGTTTCAACACAATTGCTACCTTAAAAATTTCATACAAATATCTACCAAACCTGAAAGATGTTTAGGTTGGTAATTTCCTTCTCTATCTCGAATTAAGCTAAAACTTAATATTAGAGAAGTAAGAGAGCTATACAAAGATAAAGTTAATTGCTTAAGCTTCCAAAAAATGTAAATAAGAGACACACATACTATCAATTTTGTGCTAAGTAGTCTCTCATCGCTGCTTTCAAGTAAGCTTCAGTATAAGAAGAAAAGAAAACAGATAAACATAATCACAAAGGAAGAGATATCTAAATAAAAACAAATTCTTCAACATTGGCCTATCTCATTTCACTTCAAATAAAATAACATATCTCCAAATGCATTAGAGATATAAGTAAAATAAGTTGTGATGAAAATTATTCATCTCAATTCAAAGGTTCATATTCTTAAATCTAATCTTCAAGAACTTGTGTTTACTTCGTTTCAGATGGTGAATTATATTGGATTTGGTTGTTTAACAACTAACATTCATAATAAATTAATTAAGCTTTAAGTATAGCATTTCAAGTCTGTAACAATCGATAAAACAAGCTAAGCCTTGAACAGAGATGACTAAAAACCCTCAAGTCATAGCAAACAACCCATAAAAAAGTTTCAACACACTGATATTCATAATATTTTATTTGTTTTCTATTTTTATCAGAATATAAGCATTTAATTGTACAAAAATTGAACAAATTGTAGAAAGTATCAAACAAAAAATTATGCAGCGGACAATTTCATTTAATACACTGATATTCATATTATTTGGCTCGAATTAAAAGAATAATATTATACAAAATCGAACGAATTAAAACAAAAGCAAACAAAAACTATGCAGACCTACAATAATTAAAGTAATTCAATAATAAAAACACAATCGAATGAGTGGTGGAGATACCGCGATTCAGAATTGGCCGCCTTGCTCAGCCGTCGGAGAATCAAGGGAGATGAGGGGAGTCCATCGTCGAGGGAAGATGATAGGCTTTGGGGAGGACAGAGACACTCAGAGAAATAGTCATGCATGTTGCTTAAGTCAGCATAACTTTAGTGCTCCAAGTGTACAACCTTCATGCAGGTTTGTTTTTTGTACAACTTTTTAACCACGCGATACAACATATGATGCAGGCGCGTTTAACGACAATCGCATATTAATATTATTTCCTTTAGAGTCGATCATTCATCTAAAAAATTTTATCTGCTCCTCAAAATAAAATGACATCTACCAAAAAATTTTGCTTCAAAAATAAATGATTGTTGATTTTTAATTAATTTAATTAAATTTACAAAATTTCTTATCATCATTATTTATATTTGTTTTATTTAAGTAATAATCTACATCACATCAAAATCAGAAAATTTATTCCTTTTTTCTATCGATTTCATAACTCCTTAAATGTTTTTTCGACTTTTATCACCATTTCAGAACGTATAGAGTACTACTTTTGATACGATTAAATATCTACATTCTTTAACGTCTAATGAAGTTGGCCTCCGAAATATCCTAGAAAACACCCTCAAATCATTTATTGTAGTTTCTGAATAAAACAATGAATGCCATGTCAGAAATATTCTAGAAGGTTAAATGTACCTTGATTCACGTCACCAATGAGGTAATTTATTTTGGAACATGTACAGAATCTGACACTAGATATCATCAGTCGTCGATACTGGCGTTGTCGACTGTCATGTATTGCTTGGCCTCCAAGTGTCTCTCAAAGTCACTCAGATTTCTTCAGTCATGTGGCCCCTTCATCCTTGCCATATTTTAAAATCTTAAAATATATTTGGTAATCTTAAAATATATTTTCATTTTGATTAAATATGAAAAGAGAAATGAAGGAAAATTTAAGTTGTAAAAGAAAAATTTGAAATTTTCTTAATTTTGTGTGTAAAGTCAAATGAAATTTAAACATGGACAATAGAAGATTCTATTCCATTGTATCATTCAATTTTATGTCACTTCCAAATTTTAAGATCAAATCTTATTAATAGTCATTTTCATTTTTGGTTATTTGTTATAAATATTTTGAAAGAAATATATTAATTTTAATTATTATAATTTATAACAAAATAGACCCGAATTTGGGAATCGAGGTTACTTGACGCGAAAGAATAATTCAAATGCTCGTTATACTTTATTGGGAACGATACCCTTTATTGACTTTATAATTTTTATATCTTTACAATTTTAATTTTCATTATAAACTGTAATAATTATCTTTAATTAATTATGAAGGATAAAAATATAAAATTTTCAACGTATGTAATAAGTATGGGTATTGTAGTAATTTCACATTTTTTATTTTTTAGCAATCAAATCAAATCAGCTACATAAGCAGCTTTCTTCTTCTTCTTTTTTAATTGCTTTTTTTATTAATTTGAATTCTCAGAGGTTTTTTTTTCAGATATTTCAAATTTCTATATATCTTTATTCCTTTTTTATTTTACAGTCTTCCACTCCAATTATTTATTTATCTCTTCATTTTCATCAACTCATATTGTGTTGCTTTGTATTATTATGTCTTCTAATCAGTGTTCAAATGGTGTTTTGCTTATTTCATATATCAGATTATGTCTTTTTATTGTTTTTTGGGCTTATCTTTTTACGATCACATGTTTTTTCTCTACTTGCTTTTAAAATTTTGTTTTATGCAGTTGGTTCTAATCGTTTTGAGATTGGATCTTCAAGCAATTCCGTGGAACCATGCATTTCTTATTTTATTTTAGTTTGTTCATCCCTTTTGTTATATTATGTGATCTGAGTTTCAAGCACTTATATCAGATGCTCGAAGTTTGAAAATAAGTGATATGAGTCAATAAATAAATAAAAACAGTATACATTTGCTCACTTTTTTGTTGAGTTGTATAATGTTTTATATATATTATTTGATTTTATGAACATAAATTTTAAGCTAAGCATGCTCAGGTTACTTGTTTTCATTTATATTTCTTTTGTTTCATGTATTTATTTTTTCACTTCTTGTCATAATTAGTACTAAAATGCTACTATCAGACATCAGAGGGTTGTTGCATGTGCATTATATATTATTTTGGATGATGAACATAAATTGTACAAACTTTATACCATTATTTTTACTTGTTTTTATGATGTATTTAGTTTATTTAGGTTTTTTTTTTTCTTTCAGTTTCTTGTTATAAATATTATTAAAAAACAACCTTTGTTTTGACTGTCTATGATTGTCTCTAATATTTTTATATAGTTCAATTGCTTGTTTTTATTAGTTTAGTTTGTTTTCTCGTGGTTCATTTTTTGTGTGTTAAGCTGTTTTTGGATAGAGTCATCTTAATATTTTATGCTTCCTCCTCATTATCCACGGTTGTGTTTACTGTTTATATAGACCAATTCATATTTGTTTTCATTAAAATTATTTATTTTACGTGTCATTATTTTTGCTTTTAATGTACTCCTTGCATTTTGTCATCATAATTTTTCCTATTATTTGTTGGTTTCAAAGAATATAATATGACCATTTGTGGTTCATATAATGTTTGGTGTTTAGCCTTCTTTTTGTTCCTTAAATTGGGATTTCCTTTTTTTTTCTTGTTAATGTTTGCGTGGTTTATATAGGTTTAAAAACATATTCTGCCCATGCGATTGAATTTTGTAAGACTTGGACAATTGGCTTCAAGAGTTTCTCCAAGACAACATAAAGCCGCCTCCATCCACAATTCTAAATTGCTCTAAGTTTTCATGATTGTCAAGTAAGACTACAGCCATCCAAGTTTATCTTTTGGTTGCCCCGGGGAGTTTGGTGTTGTACATCCTCCCCTACAAGAATTTCAAAACTTTTGTCTTTGACAGTCTAATTTGGGTGTGTTTTGTATCAAAGTTATTGACAACCCATTCAACAAAGAAGGAATTTAGCTTCTTCCATTTGCAGATAATACTCCAAAACTGAGTTCGCCATTATTATACTATCACACCCTCGCTTTTCGCTATCTTTGCTAGAGCAAAATCTTTGAAGGGCCGTCATGATGTTCTTGTTCGACGCAATGCCCTTCATCGGGTCGCCTTTTAGTTTCTTTCCTCACTACCTCCATCTTATTCATTTTCTTCTAGTTGTGAAAGCCCCAAACTAAATGTAGGTAGATCATCTATTTCGCTCCATGTTGATGGTCACAATATGAAAGAATGGTTAATGGTGGTGTAAAACTGATTACCTAGTAAGAGCACACTAAAACTATAATAATAAGGTGCAATCTCATTGTTTATACTCCCTAGTAAATTTGTAAGATCCTCACTTAAACAAGCTTTTTTATAATACAGTAATCTCACAAATACAACTCCCTAGTAAATTTATAAGTGCACACTAAATATGTTGCAACATAAACAACTCTTTTCATCGAGCGCAATGGATATCCAGGAACATAAACAACCTTTTAAAGCTAATTGTTCAGTCAATAAACAACCTTTTCACTAATAAGGTGCAATCTCATCGCAATTTTATTTCTGCAAAGATATCTAAAGTTTATATACTTCTAAAGACATATGGAACAACCATTATTTTTTATTTTTTTTAAGATTGTGGATATCGTAGTCGACAAAGCCTTAAGCAAACTAATTGGCTTAGTATTCAAAGTTAATGCATTTTGTCAAGAATTCCATTTGAATGGTGTCAAGAATGTAATTATTAATTCAAGAGGTCAATAATTTTAACTAAATGTTTGATTCAATTTCAGAATTTTAAATAACCCTAACCAAGATAACACAAAGTTGTCTATTAATTTGCACTAAAAATGGTTAGTATCGTCGCTCAAAGTTACGCCCGGGGACAGAAATTTACCAAAATTAATTTCACTGAAAACGAAACCAATACATGCATTTGAACTAAATTAACAATTAATTTCCACAAAGTTATGCTCTAAACACTAAATTTATCAAATTTAACATGTTAATTATTAATAAAAGTTACGCTTCTAAACACCAAATTTATTTAAATTTATAGATAATTATACGCATACTATGTATACAAATTAGTAACTAGTAACATGGCTGTTCGGATAATTAATTTTAAAGTAATCATACCTTGTGTTTTTATGCTTCGTGGCCATCTTTTCTGATTTCTTGTTTTGGATCGAGAAGTTTGCTTCCTTCGTAACCTTTCTTGTTTTTATTTGTATTTGTAGTTGCTTGGTTATAAGATATTTGGGGTTACCTACGAAGTTACCATTTTCTAGGATCGATTATAACGCGGGAAGCTGGAGGTTATGATTAGTTTTAGTACAGAGGTTATAACATTTAGTGTAATCTGCAGCGAGACGCTGCTGGATGACTTATTACGCAATCAATTTCTCAAAGAGTTATACATTTTTTATGTTTAATTCGGAATCATTCTAAACCGCCAGAAAAACTTACACTCTTTGAATTTTTTCAATTATTTTTATTTTTGAGGGATGTTTTGATCACAAATAACTCTTTAAATATATTATAAAAATTACGATAAAATACGATGTCCATAGTAGTAGATATTATAATGAACCTAGAATATTCATGTATAGATACAAATATTACTTAACAATTAAAATGAAGATAATTTAAATTTTTGTGGGTCCTAATATATAAAATTATATTTGCATGAACTTAAATAATAATAATAATAATAATAATTCTACTAAAATCATATAATTATTTAACTAATACCTATTATAATAATTATAACAATAGTTCTTTATATTCCCTCCATTCCCCATTTCTAAGCCCATTTGAATTTGCACAAACTTTTAAATAAAATTTTAAATTTGTTCTCATCAATTTTCCTCCATATCTTCTTATGTATAAATATTTGGTCAAATGGGAATGTTTTGGGAATTTCCAAATGGAAAACGAGTATTATTAGATATGTGGACTGAAAGTAATAAATAATAATAATAATAATAATAATAATAATAATACTAATAATAATAATAATAATAATAATAAAATAATAATAATAATACCCCTATTAAAAATATATGATTATTTGAATCCTATAGCTATTATAATAATTTTACATAAATCATATTATTATTTACCCTAATATCAAATTATTAAAGATTGAAATGACATGATTAGAAAAATCATATTACGTAAAATGAGTAATAAATTAATAATATATACTATATGAGGCATATTCTCGCTGAATCAACTGAAGTTTATATACGCAAAATCGGAAAGAAAAAATATTTATGTTATTCAATGCATACATTTGAATAGTTAAACATGCACCTCGAGATAAATAAATAAAGCTTAATTTAAAAAGTTCACGACGACAATTATAAAAAGATATATATGCCAAATGATACGACGTATCATCCTCAAAGTTCGTGACAATATTTATTTCTTCCGTTCGATAATCTACGTATACGCAAAGATAAAAGATGATGAATACTTAATACTGTCGCTTTTTTTCATTTGATCGCTTAATATATCGAGTCAAACTCTCTTCGACAATTAATTACTAATTACTTATTATTTTAATAACACAGTTATATCATTAGATTCGGCTTTGAAAATAGTTTAATATTATTTTCTAATTTTTGGAACATATAGTTTAAGAATAATTGATTGTCAAAGTTCTACAACTATATATTTAAAAAGTCAAATAAAATGGAAAATGATTGTATTCCTATTAACTCTAACTTTTAAATTTTTAGATGTAATGGTAATTTAAGAATTAATTACGCAAAAGCTTTTAAAAATATAATAAACCTTTAGTTCACTTTGGCATGTTAAATGTATTTAATGCTTTGAATGTCTGTAATAAAATGAGAATAGTTAAAGCTGGCTTAAATTTAAAAGTAAAGTGGAGCTTCTAGTGATGTAGTTGTTTGAAAAATGGGGATTTTTCTATTTTTTTTAATCCGATTTTTCTAGTAATGTATGAATTTACTATCTTGCCCTTTTGTAAGCAAACATCCAATTAAACATGTATAAGCTCCTAAACTAATCTCTAAATGAATATATTATACTATTAATAATCATGATATTCAAGAGTAAACAAGTTATTATTGAAGAATTGAGTAGAAATATTAATTAATTATAAAAAAATTAAAAGTACAAGAGGATATATTCATAAATGTATAAATTATAGGATACGAATGAAAAATCTATTAATATAAATTCTGGCCCTAATAATATCCACATTATATATAAAATATTCCCTCCGTCCCAATTTACTTCGATCACGGAAATTAAAATGTTTCAACCATTCCCATACCTTTCTACGTTAACTGCCAGGTAGTGCCCTATATTGTTTTTCGCTGTTCAGTAAACATTGTCTTTAGACCCACGCTCACCTAAAATACACGACTGAGACACCTATAAAGAGTTAATAACATGCTAGCAAACGATTTATCCCTTAATACCACCAAAGAGGCGGCTAAATAAACTTCATCCCTTTCATATCTTAACACACCCCACCCCACCCCTGCCCCCTCACCCCATACCCCCACCCCACCCCACGCCCCACCTCCGCCCCAAAGGGAACAGATGAATGATTCTTTCGATTCTAATATTCAATTGTATTCTATGGCTTCCTCAAGGCTTTTCATATCTTTGAAAAAACTTTTGCTGGCCCAACTCAGAATCCAGAATAAAAAACCCGTGGAAGGACTCCCTAGATATCGCTTAGATAAATCCACTATTTTCACTTTTGGCTAAATGCATTCCAAGATCAATCTTTACCGAAGATGCAAATTTTAGATAGCTTTACAATCGTGAAGATGCAGTTTTTTTTCTTTTTAATTAATCCTAATAATCTTGATTTTCACCTATCAGTTTCTTTAATTATATAGCGTAAGTAAAGCAGACCACCCGGCTTCCCTCATTTCCACTATGATCGTTTCACATCCATTTGGTTTTGCTTGTTGATTTTTGGCCATTACTCTAGCAAAGAGCACACGACACCGCTCAAAGTCCTCTATTGTTCTTTGTTCATGGATTTGGTGCCTGCTGCTCATCGAATAATGCGGACCCTTCTTTTTTGACTGTTTAACTTCGCATATCTTGTACGAGTCAATTTATATGTCACTGTGGGCAGTGGGACTGTGACCAAAAGTTATGGCATCTTTATGGCGGCGCCGCGCAAGGCGCGCGTAATGACAAGTGCCAGACAGGCAGCGGGCTGCAGAAGCAGAGAGCTATAAACGTGGCTAAGAAAATTAAGTGTGCTTATTTTACCTTATGCTTTTAGCCATCATACTTCTTAATAGTATTGGGTGGACAAAATAGCTATTTTAATGTAACATAATCATTTTACTTCTTATATTTTAGTAGGGGTAACATAGTCATTTGTTATGATTTGCATGTTGACAGGCCTAGCTTGACAAGTCATTTCTGTGACAACAAAATAGATATGCCCTCGTTATCACTTTATACCAAACAAGTTAAGAATACCACATTGACCACATGTAAAATTACGCTGATACCTAAGCAGCTCAAAAAGTTCAATTAAATAAGATTTTAGTCAAGGCTGATTAATAAAAGTTACTTTATCAAAAAGATTAATTTAATCATGAAACCACAAAAAAAATACTTTATTAAGTGGAGCAAAAAGCCGAAAGATCACGATAAAGTATATCAATTCTATAATATCAACAAATAAAGAAGTTATGAAAATTTTACTGTATAATCAAGAATTTAATTTTGAGCAAGCACGTATTCAGTTCCGGTGATTGGGGTGTGCCGGTAATGTGCACAGGCCCTATTTCAAAAGGGGCCCACCTTTAAAAAAATTTACCTTTTTTTTAATTGTCGTTTTCGCAAAATAAATTAAATTTTTATATTTTTAAGACACTTTATGATTATGTTTTATTTTTTAAATTATCAAAATAACTAAGATATGGCCCAATTAATCACATTTTATATTTCAATGATTTTTACTATTTTTTTCTTAATGATGTTAGAATCAGCTAAACAAACAACTAAAAACAAACTACTGACTAAAAGTGAAGACAAATAGTTTTTTGCAACATTTTCAAATTTAACGCTTCTAATAATTATTAAATGAACCTGATTTCAGATATTTTATATATTTATTTTAGTTTTTATTATAAAAATATATTATTAATAAATTTAATAAAAATAGACTTTTATT
The DNA here is from genome assembly GCA_019722365.1 of Lithospermum erythrorhizon. Taxonomy (NCBI): domain Eukaryota; kingdom Viridiplantae; phylum Streptophyta; class Magnoliopsida; order Boraginales; family Boraginaceae; genus Lithospermum; species Lithospermum erythrorhizon. Next base: position 281,431 of record JADFUC010000789.1, on the reverse strand, counting down.
TTATATCTAGCCACATGAATTTCTGCTTTATAGTAGATCGGCGTGCTAGTATTAATATACAATCGATAAAAAAGAGCTAGGAACGGCCGTCTTAAATCTTTTCTTGTGAGAAGAGTCGAGCAAGAAAATTAAACATCACACATTGAAACCTAACCAATTGGTCCGAATTGGTCCACTTGTCAAAACCTCCTCATATATAAATAGTCATCATAAAAACCTTAACCTTGTACTAGTATCTACCAAAGAGGGATAATCATCGTTGCTCTAACATTGAAAGAGATGGAGATATCATATGGCATAATAATAGTATCACTTTGTTGTTCTGTTTTCTTTCTCATTCAAGCTTGGAAATTCTTGAATTTTGCATGGTTGAAGCCAAAGAAGCTAGAGAAGTGCCTAAGAGATCAAGGCCTAAAGGGAAACTCCTACAAGGTATTGTATGGTGACTTGAAAGAAATGACCAAGATGATTCAAGAAGCTAAATCCAAGCCTATGAGCTTCTCCAACGATATAGTTCCTAGAGTCCTACCTCAAATTGCAGAAACTATCAAGAAATATGGTATGTTCCATCATCCATGGTTATTATTGTCAAAGTTCACTTCATATGTTTTGTTTCCTAATCAATGGAACCAAATTTTTTATGTATGAGTAATAAATGAATTGATATAACTAAAATAAGGAAAATTATAAAAATTTAGGAAGGAGATCCAAATGATTATTCAAAAATGTATAGTAAAATTTTATTTGATAGCTTTTAAATGGCGGTTTTCAAATCTTTAATCACCTGTCTCAAATATTCAAATATTGTAAAAGACTAATTTGCACTCAATGTATATCAATTATTAAAATTATACTCCGTATAACTTACCCATAATTATTAAAATTTATTTCTACACCCAACCCCCAAATCTATCTAGCCGATTAAGTATACTTGATTAATGATGAAAATTAGTGATTCATGGGTATACTATCAACAACCATCCATTAATAGAATCTTGGAGCCATATTGTCTACCTCCTGAAGTATCTATATTAATTGTTTTGGAGCTAAAAACACCATATATTTAACTGTCTAACATTGCATTGATTTGAATAAATTAATGGCCTCCGTCATTAAAATATCATTACATTTTCGACTTTTTTATTTTTTCATAATTAAATTTCGGTTCTATTATTAAGCCAGATTTTATAATATTTCATGCTGGTATTATATCAATAAAAATGTTCTTTTATTCATATTTTTCATCAAATATTAGTAAACATAAAAAAAAATTCATTATCAAAAGCTTCAACTATGAAAAATTGAAAAGTACTAGAGGTCAAACAAGAGGCTCTTCTACTTTGGTGCCAAGCAATTCGGAATTTTCATTATTTGTAGACAGTTGGATTTGATGTAGTACTGGACGGCTTGTTTATAAAATTGATATCTAACTCTCAATTAGGAACTTTCAATCCAAATAAAAAAAAAATTGATCATAGAGCTGAAATTAAAATAAATAAAGATGTATAATTGCATATTCTTTTGATTCCAGAAAACCGATTTCATGAATAAACACTCTAACTTATGAAACTTCAAGTTTTAATTTCAGCTTCAATCTAATAATGACACATTAATTTAAATAATGCATCTAAATAGAAAATAGTAAGCATTAAGCCCAAACATTTTTTGGGGATTGATATGTATCTGTAAAGATTTTCGGCATCCTGGGCTTTTATGATAATCCTTATTTTTGAATAAAATATGTCTATTTGTTAAATAGGGGAGGCGATATATGAGTTATGTCCTTATGTTTCTCCTAGATCCAACAATGTTATTAACAATTTGGTAAATTTTTTGAAGACACTTCAAATCCGTATGTTATGATTGTTTAATTTTTGAATACACTATTTGATTTTTAATTTTTTAATATTAGTGTACTATTTCAATTTAAATTAATTGACGTTTTCGTTTCTTGTGAATTGGTGCATTATAAGTACTCTCGTATCACTAAACTAATGATAATGTTTCAGGGAAGAGCTCATACTTATGGTTCGGACCAAGACCAGCAGTGATTCTATTAGAACCTGAACTTATAAGGGAAGTCATGTCTAAGAGTTACATTTATCAAAAGGTCAAAGGCAATCCGTTGACTAAAATGCTAGCACAGGGATTAGCAAGCCAAGAAACAGAAAAATGGGCCAAGCATAGGAGGCTCATCACTCCTGCTTTCCATCAAGAAAAATTGAAGGTTGGTTATTTGATTGTTCATCAATTAGAATATTACTAATGGTAGTGATTAGAAAACAATTATCTCCCCTTACATGTTTCGGTTGTTGTTTTTGAAGGAACGTTGGAAAATTGAGTATACGTTTTAATTTATTATAGTCAAGTTGACAATAATCTATTGGTGTGTCAGAATTTGGTGATACAATCCAAGTAGTGTATCAAAATTATAGCATATAAGCTTATCAAAACAAAAATACTAAGTGCTACTTTCTATAATGTCATTGATATGGATGCCTAATCCATAAGTTCAATTTTCTTGTTGGTATATGTCTCACATGGATTGTGACATATAGGGTATGCTGCCAGCCTTCTATTTGAGTAGTTGTGAAATGTTGGCAAAATGGGAGAAGGAAGTTTCTACCCAAGAATCATGTGAATTAGACGTGTGGCCTTATCTTCAAACCTTGACTAGTGATGCAATTTCTCGTACTGCCTTTGGTAGCAATTACGAAGAAGGGAGAAAGATATTTGAGCTTCAGATAGAACAAGCAGAGTTCATCATGCAACTTGTCCGCTCGATTTACATCCCAGGGTGGAGGTACATCATTACCTCTATGTAAATAGTCTACATACGCCCGTCCCATTTTAATTGTCTTTTTTGTTCATTGCATGATTGATGTCGTTCATATATTTAACATGGAAATCCTGCTTACCATTAGTTTGACCGTTATAGATTTGTACCAACTAGAAGAAATAAAAGGATGAATCAAATTAGGAAGGAAGTGAACGAGTTGATTCTTGAGTTGATCAATAAAAGAATGAAGTCGATAGAGGCAGGGGAGTCTAGAAACGATGACTTGCTTGGGTTATTACTCGAATCAAACTACAAGGACATAAAACAACAGGGGAGCAAGAAGGGAGGAATGAGTATTAATGAGGTTATTGAAGAGTGCAAACTCTTTTATTTTGCTGGTCAGGAGACAACTTCAGTCCTGCTCGGTTGGACTATGATTTTACTTGGCAAGCATTTGGACTGGCAAGACCGTGCTAGAGAAGAAGTTCTAAATCTTTTCGGGAATAGGACACCGGAATATGACGAGTTAAACCACCTGAAAACGGTAAGTACATGCATATATAGATTTATTGGTGTGTTTGTTTGAGTTTCCGAATTGAAATGGAAATATGGAATTGGACTAGTCATGTGATCTTTACAAATTCTTATATAGGTGACAATGATTTTTTACGAGGCCTTGAGGCTCTATGCACCAGGAATAATGCTCTCTCGAATGACTTCAACGGACACCAAGTTAGGCGACTTATCTCTTCCTGCTGGGGTGCAGCTTATTCTTCCTGTACTTCTTTTGCATCATGACAAAGAGATATGGGGAGAAGATGCATTGGAGTTCAACCCGGAGAGATTCAAAGATGGAATTTCCAAAGCAATGAAAGGGCAATCTGCTTTCTTCCCTTTTGGTGGAGGACCAAGGATATGCATTGGACAAAGCTTTGCAATGTTAGAAGCAAAAATGGCACTTGTTATGATCCTTCAAAAGTTTAGTTTTGAGCTTTCTCCATCCTACACTCATGCTCCTCACACAAAGATCACTCTTCAACCACAATATGGTGCTCCACTATTTATACGGAAGTTGTAATGTTACATTCTAATCTTCAATATTAAGGCACAAAAATATACATGAGAAATAAAGAGGGAGGATGGGGTTAGACTAGTGACTTAGACTCGAGATTACATCTCATTACTTTCTTTTGTACTTTCTCCATTTAATAATATACGGATTACATAGTACTATATATACATACTTGGCTTTTATTTTCAACTTTAACTTGACCATTAGATTTTTATTTTAACAAAAATATAACCAACATTACTCACTTTTGTGAATCGAAGCTTTTTGAAAACCGCTACTGTGGAATCCCATTTGGAGGAGAGGGGTGGGAAAAGTAATTCGTTACAGAATTTTGATGATGGAAGCATAAAATGGTATTCTTTAACGATATATTTTCTCTCTTAAACTCTTAACCATCATATACTATGGCCCTACTCAACTATCGCTATCAATCCTCCTAAGTATGGCGTTCATAATAATAAGTTGTTTTAATACAAATTATAAGATGAAACGGTTTAATTCTAGTTGTTTTTAATTTTAAAGTTATCAAAATCATGAAGGTCATCGAAATTAAATTGTAAGTAAGAAGAACCAATCGAATAATTTAGCATGTATTATTACTCATATATGTTAATACTTCTTTAGGATAGAACATATCCTCATAAATTATTGAGCATAAGTTCTGTGAATTATTGAAGTTGTTTTTGATACTATCATAGTATCATATACACATATGTCCATTATATATATCTTCAATTCACAATTAGCAAGCAAGAACATTATAGGCCATGAGTAGTGGAACCAGTAGGAGGATGCATGTCTCCCCTGAATGTATCTAATCATCAGGTTACCAATCTGTGTATTTTTATCTTTCTTTTCTTAATTCCCATATTTTTATATGGGTGAGAATACATATATACATCTTCCATTTTTATTTAAATTACTTGCTTTTTATTCTTTAACATTTTCAAATTTCACTATGTCTACTGCATCAACTAATCATTTCAATTAAATGGTTGTTCAAATCTAAATTTCTATGTTATTCGAATAAAAAAGAAGTACGTATGGAGTAAATAGTATGTATTTTTACCTATTCTTAATATAATATTTAATCTTTCTTTTGTAATTTTAGAATTCAAGACAAGGTGTAGTTGATTCAAGACAACCATATTCATATCAAGATAGAATTATGCAATTACCATTCCCCTCTACAAGGTGATGTAGGTTTGCTACTTTTGGTTCCAAAATTCTCTTAGTACAACAATAATACTAATAATATTGATCTTTTCAAAGAAATCATAAAATAAAATGATGAATACAATAATATCCATATTGGTAAAATATTATAATGTTTATAAAGTAATATAATATTATATCGCACGTTGCAATTGATGATTTTTCTAGTATACAGAGTTCCAAGTCCATCATATTATCCTGGTGCGGTGTACTCCACATGCCTCCCCACAATGAGTCCTTCAACAATTCTGTCTAATTCCTTCCGTCCAAGAGCCCAGTCATTCTAAATGAGCCTACTAGAGATGTCTCCCAAATTCACAAGAGTGGTTAAACAAATGCATTAAGCAAGCTAAGGAAAGAAATGTACAACCCAGTAATGCTTTCAAGATCAACAACTAAACCCAACTATCCTAGTAAAGACTGGGAATTACTCTCACACAAGACAAAAAAGAATGAAGATGGACAAATATTATCATGTGCAATATGCTTAGAGGACTTTGAGGTTCATATGAACTGTTTATCTACCTTAAATCATGTTTCCAGGATTGGGGTTTGAAACCTATGGCAGCGCCTTAAGGTCATGTCCATTTGTCGCTTTGCAATTATTTAGCAACATCTAGGATTAATGATTTTTAATGGATCAATGCGTGTAAGCATGTTAGAGCAATTCTATGAAATATATATATATATATCCTCCATCATAAAAAGATCGTCTAATTTTCAATTTTGACGTTATCTCTTTAAAATTTGAACTCAATTACTTTTTAAGATGAGTAATATTAGTTTTTATGAGAAAATATTAGGTATGTACCTTAAAATGCTATTAAGTTTATACTTTTATCATGTTAATTCGTATTTAATTCGATATCATGTCATCAACTAAGATGATAAAGTTTATTGATTTTTATAATTAAAACTTATATTATATAATAATTAATTGTCCCCATTGTAAATAAAATTGTACATTTTGTGTTCTTCTAACCAATCATAAACGCCTCGCTCGAACTTTCTACGATTTTTAATTTTAAACTTCAAGATTTCTATTATATAAATTTGATGAAAAATATAACAAAACATATATTTTCCATGGTGATCTTATTATAGGATAATAATGATTTGATGAAATTTATGTCAAATATATTTTAATTATTATTTTTATTTATTAAATGCTGCAAGCAATATCGAAGAAATTGTATTATACCTTAGAACTGAAGTGGTACTAATTTTCAAAGATTTTCAATCTTCCCAAGAATCTAGCCAATTTCATCCACTCCCTACACCACCACAACAACCTTTAAGGCTACTTTAATTCCACCACAAAAAACTGCATACAGTAACATCCACACCACCAAAAAAGAGGGGGGCAAATATGGCTGGTTACAAAGGAGAAGGTGATTATGATTACTTGTTCAAGTTAGTGTTGATTGGTGATTCTGGTGTTGGAAAATCCAATCTTCTTTCAAGATTTACTAGAAATGAATTCAATTTGGAGTCAAAGTCTACTATTGGTGTTGAATTTGCTACCAAAAGCCTTCAAATTGATTCCAAAGTCATCAAAGCTCAGATTTGGGACACTGCTGGTCAAGAAAGGTTCAATCTTTTTCTCACTCTTTTCTTAACATACCATATTCTAATCATTTTTAAGGGGATTTTTAAATTTAACATCATACTTTTCACTCAAATCAAACTTATGTGTGCCAGTTTAACTCCTAAAATACACGAGATGGCCAACTTTGACCTCTACAATGAACGTTAGTGATCGAAAAGTATCTAAGTTGAACCAGTCTAATCGAATGAGGTTTTTAAACAAACATGAGTGATCTATGGTGTCATTTGTTGCCCTTATTGGATAAAGGTCAATCTTTTTCTGACCCTTTTGTTAATATGCAAAATTATAATAACTTTGAAGGGGATTTTGGATTTTACATGATAGTTTTGATTAAAACAAAGTTGTGTGCCAATTAAAGGATAAAGGTTCAATCTTTTTCTGACCCTTTTGTTAATATACCAAATTCTAATAACTTTGAAGCGAATTTTGAATTTACCTTGATAATTTTGATCGAAGTCAAAGTTGTGAGTCAATTAAGGGAGAAAGTTTGTTAATTTTGATCATTAAATTCAAAGTAGACAATTTTATTGAGATTGAGGTAGTAAAGCTGAGGCAATACAAAGTTCCAATCTTGATTGTTTACTGACTTATCGAAACTTTTGGAGTATAGATCAGTGATCCATAATGAATTGATGGCATGTCTGATCTAGGGATGGTCTTGGGTCAATTCGGAAACAGCCCCCTGATAAGGTTGCGTACTATCCGACCATCCTTACCCCTCTTAGGCGGGAACCTCTTCGGAGGCATTGAGGCATGTTAATGTTAATGTCTGATCCAGTGATGGGTTTTAATAGAAGAAGTGCTGGACTTGGTCTTGCAAGGTTATTGTCTTGGGTATATGGAGTATTGTATATCTTTGGTTGTTGATGTCTTAACATTAATCCCATCGATAATATTCAGTAGTTAGTCTGCCTCTTTGTTGTAGAAGAATAGTCCTTTGAGTATAGATGTAGTACCACTCATTTTTTGTATACATATTAACAGATTTAATCTATGTTAAATTTGGAAGTGTATGTTGAAGGACGCTATCTATAAATGCCTAATTGTGTCACCTATTTCCCTGAATCATAGTTTTAGAATTATGTTTCGAATGGTATGTTTATATTGTTTTGAAATTTAAATTTACAAGATGATTGAAAGATCCTTACTGATTAGCCTATATCATCACTTATTATAGGCACTGTCTTAACAACTACACATGCTTAAGTTCTTTTCAGAAGCCAACTTCACATGTTTTGTATTTGTTTGACATGTCATATCCTTACTGATTAGCCTATATCATCACTTATTATATGATTTTGTAAGCTTATATGTTCTCCTCTTAAAACTTCTTTCTTTAAGCTACCCTGTGGCCTCTGAATTTCGAACTATGTCTATTTCACATTCACTCATTTGGGAAAATCTTTTTTAGGCCAACTGATAACCTGTATGAATCTATTTATTGTGAAGAGTGAGAGAGAATCTTATTTGGTGACCATGAAAATGGATATTTGATTTGTTCAAATTGCAGTTCTGTTTAAAGTATATGAGGAAAACTATTCTGCTTCTGTTTTTTCTAATTGCCTTTTCGCACTTTAACCCTGCTTTGAAACTTCTGCCTGCTGAGAATATGCAGATGTTAAAAATGTAATGCGTCATTCTTGATTATGTTTATGTACATCCACAAACCACAATTGTTACAACATGCATGCGTCTGTTTTTCGTGTTGGTATTAGCTGGTGATATTACCTAATATGAAAATATCATAGCACCATATAGGAATTTCAACTCTTGACAATTTCTCTCTACTTTTCAGGTACCGTGCCATCACCAGTGCATACTATCGAGGTGCTGTTGGTGCTCTACTTGTATATGATGTCACTAGGCACCCCACCTTTGAGAATGTAAAACGGTGGTTGAAGGAGTTGAGAGATCACACAGACCCCAATATTGTGGTGATGCTCATTGGTAACAAATCTGATCTCCGACACCTTTTAGCTGTTTCCACCGAGGCTGGTAAATCATTCGCTGAAGCTGAATCCCTCTACTTCATGGAGACTTCTGCATTAGAAGCAACCAATGTAGAAAATGCATTCTCAGAAGTCCTTACTCAAATTTACCATATTGTGAGCAAGAAGGCAGTCGAGGCTGGTGATGGAAGCGCCAATGCATCAGTTCCATCTAAAGGGGAAACAATTAATATCAACGATGAAACTTCTTCATGGAAGAAATTTGGTTGTTGTTCCAGTTAGAGGAGGTGTCGTATCTTGTGGTTTAAAAAGAAATTCTCCCTTTTTCTTTAACACATTAAATTGGCAATTAGTTCCATCCTTTTCTTATATTTTTCCATGGCTGGGGATTTTTCTTCTGAAGTATGAAAACCGGTAAAAGGCACGAGTATTTTCATGAAATGTTTTATCATCGTTATCCATAAGCTTATGAGAAGCCATGCTAGTTTAGTCATACCAAAGAATGGTAAGATTATGTTTTGAAAGATTGGTATAGAAAACATCCTGTATTTGTTTGATCACAATCCTAAACACATGTTAAAAGTTGATTTGCTAGTAGTAAAATTCTATGTGAATGTTCCATATACTGTCTTGGTTTGTTCCTCCTTCACACTTTAGCTGTTTTGTTCTTACCATATAGCTATTTCCTCCATCAGGATTACACATCTGGAAGGCAAGGCAACTTCCTAAATTCTTCTTTTTTTTTTGTACGTTTGAGTATAATTCATAGTTTTGGTGAAAACGAGAGTTTTTTTAAAAATACGAACATATGGATATAATAACATTCGTTGGTGGAAGCTTGAATGAGTCGCTGTAATTATTTGTATATAGATTTACATACATGAAGTATACATATAGATAGAGATATGGAAATATATATTTTCGTTCTTTTTCAGCTTTTAAATACATACATGAGAATTTTTCTTTAAAAAAAAATAATAATAATAATAATAATAATCGGCCCTTGTCACTACAAGGACTCGATTTCGGAACCTCATCATATGAGTAATATTCCGTGACCATTGGACCTCATCATATGAATTTTTTTCTCTTGCTTTGCTTTCTTCTCAAACTTGCAAGGTCCATCAATGTCCATTCAACCTTAGTTGCAAACTGATAAATCTAACAAATTTGGCCGAAATCGACTCGTTGGTGGTGTCGGTGGTAGCTGTACTGGCTGAAGAGTCACCGGCCGAGGGAGCTCTGGTGGTGTGGTGAAGGTGGCGGCGGTGGTAGGTGGCTGTTGGAAGAGGGTGGGTATGGTCATGGGAGTAGGTGATTTGGAGCATTGAGGGGTCCTTGCGACAACGTTCTACTTGCTTTCTTGCTGGACAACCTTTTTTACTACTACATCTATAATATCCCCTGTATATCCATACAGGCAATATTTTGTTATTAGAATGCTAAATATTCTATAATATACCCTTTTTAAATTGAGATGATAAAAACAAATAAAGATTTGAATTTTGATGGTTGACTATTTTAAATTTTTACTCAAATATTTTGATGATTGACATTTAAAATACACATATAGTAGTATATGAGAGGTAAATAAAATGTAATTATAAAAGTAAGAGGAAGGAGAGTTTGATGGATGGAATTATCTAATATTAAGATAATATTATAGAATATAGACATCATCGAATTATTTCTTTAATAGTTATAACAATTTAACATACAATTATGATTCAATTTGTACTCACCAATATATAAACATACGACAATTATGATTAAATTTCTACTCCTATAGGAATGTATTACGGAGTATGATATAGCCTAAGATCTTTGTTTGCAGAAGTGATTTGAAGATATCAAGTCCAGAAATAAGAGAAGAAGACGAGAAAGAGTGTGCAAGTAATGAGTGGATGATTTAACTTATCCATATGGTTGATCCATTAAAAAAATTCTAATTTTCTTAATTTGATGTTATGATACATTAAGCAATGCTTTCATGAAGGTTTAGGAATACATGCAAGTAACCGGGTAAATTTCATGACTTTAAAAAAGTTCATATAAATAGCAAAAAACTATAGGCGTTGACTTAATTGATTACCTTGGATATGGTGATCCTTTTATAGGTTTTTGGCCATACTTCCTCCAGGACCAAGAATCAGGAGGAGGGTATACCTCCATTTTACTAATTGATGATCCATGATCTCCACCACCAATTGGCACTAAGTCAACCTTATACTTTTTTCCTCTCCTACAATTTAAAAAACCAAGAGTTTTTTACTTTCACCATGCATCTACATAAATATCATCTTTAATATCCTTGCTTATATCCTTGCTATAAGCAAGATAAATTCTTCAAAATATTAATGAGTAAAGTCCAAACCTTTTATTGGGAGGTAACATGATTGGTTCAGTAGCTTCATCACTAGATAAAGTTGAATCATCTGCAAGAACATTTTCTGGGGTGCTTGTTGAGTCCTCTTGTACTTGAAAATTTGAATCTTTATCGTCATCACTTTCCATAATTATGAATACTTAAATATTGCCAAAAATTGTTGCTTCTTGTATGTGTGGGGGTGGTGGTGGTGGTGGGGGGGGTCTATGTCACTTTTGTCAATATTAAGATTCTGACGAGTTTCTTAAACACAAATTTTGCCGGAAAAAATGGCTGTGGAAAGGGGGGTAGAAGTGAATATATGGAATCTATGGGGGTGGACTTTGGAGTTTTAACATGGGGTCAGTCACATTGACAGATTGGCCATATCATTTTTTAATTATAATGACGTGCGAAGTGCTAACAATTCAAGGCAATAATGCCAAGTCTTTTATAGTACTTGGATGTTTTTGGTTGACCCCTTCTTTGATATATTTGTGAAATTTCTTTTCTATCTAATTCAATTCACTTTATGAGATTAAGTTCAATGTGTAACATTTATCAAAATTCCCTTTTGCAATATTGTGCATGATTGGTGTAAGTTGGTCACAAGTGAATTTCCTACTAACAAATTGTTTGATAAAATAAATATTATCATTTTTTTCCTAAGGTGAGGTTTGTCAGGCTAAGGAAAATAGTTCAACGCCAAGACGATATGCAAGTGCCCATATAGCAAACAACCTTAGTCCATTTTTTTTTAAAGATTGAGTTAATATCTTGTTGACCTAGAAGTCATCAAGTAAATGTCTTTCACAAGACACACTACATTCTACATATCACAAGAATAAGTTGAAGAACTTTATTTAATTTGGAACGAAAAGTAACACAACACAAGAATCTTATTGAACTCTAAAAACAAGAAAAATGAGCTAAATGGCAATAACTTTTGTATGTTCAATCTCTGTGTGATCAATGTCTCTAGAGTTTCTTGTGATTTTTGCAAGCTTAAAAAGGCTCTCAGTTGCTAAAATTGCTTTAGGATTAATCTCATGCAAAGCTCTTTCATAAAGGGATCTACAGGCCCCACATGCAGTTTCAAACAACTCCTCATCATTGGATGGTCCCATCAAACAATGCCCTACGATTCTCAAAATTGGTTGTAATAATTCCCATGGAAGAAGTATCCTCCCCTGTTTTTTCCCCTGTTCTTGAATTTCTCCATCATGATCATCATAATTTTTATATGAATCCCCATGTTGGCCAGCCCAAATCTTGCAAAATTCACAAAATTCAATCTTGGAACGTATAGGGATTTGGGTAATTTTGGTATAGTAAAATTCTAGAGCAACGCCAACAATCCTAGCTCTCCGGGTGGATCGAACAGTGCCATAAGGCTCTAGACTTGGAGAAATGATAGCAATGTTCAATTCCGTTGCACTGTTTTTTGGGTTTTGCTTGCTTTCATGGTAGACACTTGGATGGGACAAATCAGGGATGCTGACAGTGAGTGCTTGGCCCTTCCTGGAGGCGGTTTCGTGGGCATACAACGCTAGTAGGACGCATTCAAAACCCGCTAACGGCTTGTGGAGGGCAGCGCGTGAGAGGTACACCCCGGCTAGGATTGGCAAGAAACGGAGGACGACGAGGTGGAGGTCGGGTTCGTTGGTTTGGAAGGTGTCGTAGAGCCAGCGGCAAAGGCGATTATCGCCTGAGCCGGAGTCCGGGTGGCGGAGGAGGGTGGAGATTTGGGTGGCAATGTCTTGGTTGTTGAGGAGGCAGCTTGCTGGAGTTTCTGAGGATGATAATGCAGGTGGGATTGATGAGACTATTGGTGATAATGATTTTATTGCTTCATGGGCTTTTGTGTAAGAATCTGACCATGATATATGAGGGCTCTTAGGACTTGTTCTAGATGAGGATGCTTCATCTTCTCCAATTGACATTTTGGGTGGAAATCATGGGGAGGGGGGGATGGAGGAATGGTAATGGATCAAAATGTTTAGTTTCAAAATTGTTGGTTGTGAATTTTTGTACCAATTTTTAGCTTTATTTTCTATACCATCATCGGATTAAGATTGCACCACAAAAAAAAGAAAGGAGTAAGAAGAGGATCTAAAGACTACCAATTCTGTAACAAATTTTGCTAATTTTCAGCCAATCATGAATGGTGAGTATAATATCATAATTGAGCTTTGAAGTTATGTTATCGAAAGATAAACCTGCCTATAATTTCACCCCTCTTATCCCATTGATACGGAACTTTATAAATTGATTCTTGAGACTTGAAACGTTAAATAAATTATGCTTATATCTTGTTTTTATAAATAGGGTATTTAAATAAAATAAATAATACTTTCTGTGTATTAAGATAAATGATTATTTAGACTCAACGAAACTCATTTGTGTACTTAAATAATTTCCTTAAGCACTATGTTTAAAAAGAATATACTTGTAATTTCATTCTCTTTCATTAATTTTGAAAAGCAGTAATTTACGCTGGAAAAAACAAACTCCCAATAATACGGGTCACCCACTCATCCATAACAGGTAGTTTAATAGGCAGGGCTTCTACAACTTCAATTGTGCATGAGTTCTTTCAAATATTACTCACATTTTATTCTTGTTTTTATTGGGGCTCCGTATTATTTTAGTTTTGTTTCATTTTTCAATTTCTTTATTGTTCACATGTTTTAATATTATGTCTATTTTTTTATTTCTTTTTCATTTTCATTTTTTATTTTTTCATTTTTTTAATTGTTGAGAACGAATCAATAATCACATATATTTATCATAGTTATTAATGAACATAAAAATATAATAATGGTTAAGTTATATTTAAAAGAATAAACAAAACATGGATAAAATGGTTATTTATAGTTAATTTAATTAATTTATAATAGTTCCATTAAATTTTTACATACACTGGAAGTGACAAACAATGGTTAATTTAGTTAAAAAATACGACCAAAGCGTAGAAATAATGGTTAAGTGTGATTGATAATATTTTATTTAAATCAAAATAATGGTTAAATAATTTATTTTCAATTCTTATATTGTAACCATTCTCGAATTAATAATGGTTAATTTATAATAATACAATCAAATGTAACAAAGTTAAGTTTAGTTATGATTAATTTAAGTCCAAAATATGTGGTTGATTGTGTAATTTAATTTTTTCATAGTTTTGATAATTATCCTGAAAAAATACGGTTATTCTAGTTTAAAAAAATACAACCCAATACATCCAAAAAATGTTAGTTAAGATTATTTGAAATCTTTTAAAAGTTGTTAAAGTAGTAGTTCGGACGCAAGAAATGAAAAAAGTGTTATGAATATAATTAACAACGTAGAATATACGTAAAGAATAATAAAACAAAGTTAAGGAGAATATCTTATTACTTTTTGTTATTGTACTGATACAATACAACGAGCCAATTTTATTTATAATTTCAAGATACAATACATACGACAGTAACTTGGATAAACAAGTAACATACTTCTTCTTAATCAAACCATTCTTTTCAAGGCAAACAAGCATTTTATTTCGATCGGGACAAGCTCGCCACATCCATTATTTCAATAACACTCTCACTTGGATATCTAATCAGCAAGAATACGCTTAAACCTTACCAGAAACCCATTTTCGTGACAAACCCTCGCTGAATGAAAAAAAACGATATCTATAATATACGCATAAAACGTCATTGTCTCCTCATTAAAACCATGTAGAAAATCCATCGAGACAAAACCAATATTAAGAAAAAGAGTTCAACGCTACTAACTCCTCATGACACACATCACTTCGACATCATTTAGTCGAGGTAACTTCTATATACTTCCGATAACCCTTTCAATGTCGAGTTGTGACGCGATTAACAATATATTCGCCGATATCACAAGATCAATTTGTTGAAAATTCCATTTCACCATTCCTTTTAAGACTCGAAGAGAAGAAACCAATATTTGTTCTATCTCCTCGATATGTCATTCATTTTACCGCGGCATCACATCTATAATTATCGCCATATAAAGCATCGCCGACCAACTTTCATATGATAAACACAAGTAATGAGGATCCGTCAGATCATATTCCTCAACCAAACGCATCGTTACAACTTTTCTTTAAGCATTTCAAGATTTATGGTAGGATTTATGTTGCCGATATAGTTTGTGTTTGGCTACATAATCATGAAATATGTCACTACTAATAAATGGACACCATGTACGTGATCTTCCAACATGGGATTATATAGTTATGCATTCGCATAATCAATCATGTTTAAATTGGATATGTTCCAATCGAATATATCTCTATATTTAACTTCATTTCAATGCATTCGTGTTTCGATATTTACTCCTTATATACGATACTCATGATCAAATAATTTTTTTTGTACTTTCTCTGGTATTAATCTACTATCATTTCACATCCTGCATGATATTATAATTGTCAGTACCGAATGTGACTTCATCAACGACATTTCCCATCTCAAATTCTTTCTTTCAAGAAGTTTACAACTCTCAAAGCTCTTCAAGAGTTCCAATAATGTTTTAAGTCATAAACATAAATTATCCTTTCATAAACTTTTCTCCCTATCTTTACATGTAAGTAATAATGTCATATAAGATCATATGTATAACGATCTTTGCTGTCAATCACTGTGAAGTCCCCGCGAGAAAACCTTAGAAATAAAAATATTATATTTCTCTTTTAGATATGGTTCGTGTAATTGTCTCATTAAAAACCTTACCAAGAAAACTAGTAGGTAAACAAACTTAGTGAAGCAGAAAAAGAGTACAATTTATCAGATTTCCTTAACGAGATCATCATTCTATATCATATCCCCCCGATTTAGAGATTGGCTTAGTTTTGATTATTCAAGTAGAATATCCAATATTGCTAAGCGGTTGTCAATATCGTATGACATTAATCATGTATCGTACGCAAGATATACATTAGAATCGGGTACTTCCGCCACATCCGTTCATGCCTTCCGCATTTGCATACTAAATTTTCTCCTTACGAACTTATTTAATCAGAACCTACAGAAATTTATACAATTGACTCAGATATACCCTTATAAGGCATATTTGATTTTAAATCAATGATAAACATCATGTTTAACAACCGGTAAACTCTACAAGAAGTTCTTTACTAACTTATTCATGATAATTTATTCAACCTAGACTTTCTAGTCTCTATAAATTATAATCTAATCTTCTATAATATCATGAATATTTAGATCATCAATACTAATTAATCAACAATAAAGTATGTAAGATCAATGTGTTAACTTTACACTAAATAATTCAAATGTCTCATATCACGTAGTCAAAGAAACAAATATATCATACAATCATATAGACATAATATAAATACAAAGTTAAATGCGTATACATACTATCGGTACACTTGTATTCACGCCAGCATAATTAATAAAAATGATAATGTAAATAAATGTCATCCTGTGATGATTTTAATATTCAAATATTTTTCAATTTTAACCCAATCGAGTTAAGTTCTGGGTAGATACATATTGTGCTTCAGACATCATAACTCTTTTCTCCATGTATACTCAATCCTTATACATGTATTCACGTGATACGTATTTTTCAAAGATGCCATATTATACCGTCGACCTCAAGAGGCTGGTGGTCCGAGGCGCTGCGATGCCACTGCTTGAATCGAGCAGACGGCCGAGGAAGGCCGAGGCTGCTCGCCAATGTGACACAGCCGCTTCGAGGTAGAGTCGCATCTCGACTTGATCGGGTTGGAAAACTCGAAATAGTCTGGGTTCTTAAAGTGGGCGACAATCCGTAAGCTTACAGCCAAGAGTTAAGTCAAGTTCTGGCTTCTGGCCTCAACACTGCTGTGTTTCATCTAGTGGATTCTAATGAAAGCTCCTAAGTAAGTGTTCTTTGTGACGTATTAATAAACCTCAGAAAACACCACGTCGAAGGCTTCAGATCTTCTTTCCCTACTCTTTACTCTTTATCGCACATATTATATATATGCTAGAATTTAGGATTCGATTATATGCTAGTTTATACGCTATTGAATGCCTGCATATAATTGAATTATTGTGTTAAAATCATACGTTAAGTTTAATCAGCTAAAATAGAATATCTTATGTTGATTCTAATTCAATATTCATGATTGTATAGTCATATTTTGATTAATGAACCTAATTGTTATATTCCGCACTCCATCAAATCATACTCAAACTTTGCTATTAAGCATATCTTAAACTCACCCAGTATATCTATATATTGAATTTGCGTGGTATGTTTAATAGATTGTTAGATCACCCAATAACCATGAATGGACTTAATCGTATTACGCATTTAACGAAAGCTTAACGTTAATATTGATCAAAATGAGTTTTGGATGTTTGACAAGACATAACGACGTTGTAGATCAAGTTTATTGCTTCATCTTTATCTAGCATTCATTCGAAAGGCATTACTACTTACCCTATTCCTATGATTTTATAAATTACAAAGTCGTATTAATCCAGAAATTTGAATTAAAGTTTGTATAGTTTAAAAATGGGTCAACTACCTCTTAACCTATTCACCCCTCTAAGACGCCATATAGGCTAACATATACGCTATATAATGATATCAAGAGGCTATATTTTTAGTTGCTACCAAACATATAATTTCGATACTCCTCTCTGTTATAAGTTTTTTCGTATGTGACACTTTATAATTCGCTAGTGCCTTCAGTACAAATATTTTGTGGTAAATCTTACTTCGCTTATTTGCACATATATCCACATATACCGAGTAGTATCATATATTTGGATTAGACTCTGTACTTAAATTTTTCACTTATATAATGAAGTTTCTGTTAGATCGCACCGATATATATTTCACTAATATCATATTTCATTAGATTCTCGAGTTTAAATTTCTACTTATAATGAGCCATGATTTAATTAAGTCTTTTTCTCTTTGGGGTTATTCATATATATATATATATATATATATATATATATATATATTTTGCATCCTCATATCAAGCCATTATATGGCCTTAATTTTATGCAATATTTATTATCGACAATTCTTTAATTTTGTTCCACCCATGTTCATGATAATCGAGATTCATTATTGTCATGAATTTCAAGAAATGTCTTCTAGAGAGCATACTTATTCACGATATATTCAATGCACTTCTCTTTCAAGGTGATATTCTCTTAGACCCTTTTTTGTGAGCGAACTTCTGGGCTCATATTATCCCTTATTCATATTTTCTTGAATTTCAAGTTCATATTTATTCATTTTTAGGATAATCTTAATATAAGGATATTTCAATGCAAGATACTATTTTTTCAAATAGATAATTATTCTCCCTTCAATGTTGAAAGGATATATCACAATGAAAAATTACTTGATAAATTATTTTAATTGTATTTTATGTATATAGAAGGTATATCTATTGGGTATAATAACTTTAAAAGTCATATCATTTGTGCATAGTACGAATATACGATGCACGATAAGTAGAGGATAAAATGCATTTAACCAAACCTCAACTATATCGGGGAGTTTTATAATAATTTGGCATAATGCGAACAAGTGTTACTACAAGGTAACATTTCCCAATGATCAAATTTGGGTGTCAGATGTAATTCAACGTGCCCCACAACAGTCAACTGGGAGTTTACACCATGAAACTCACATAAATTCTTCAAACTTAATAGTTATTGATTTTTCAATGAGTCTCCAATTAAAAATATTCAATTATTCTTTCGCATCGCACCAACCTGGACGGTCTAACCGAAGTTATGCTTTTTCAATAAGTAATAAAATTTCACAATTCTATTAAACTTCCATTGACAAAAAAGCTACATATACAAACATGTTTGTTACTTCAGGTAACAATATATTAGCTCTTCCAGAGCCTTCAATTGACTTTGCTATATTTTTTATAAATATTAACTCTTCTGGATCTTTCACTTGTTGTCTCAATGTCATAGATAATTTGGCGTATATTTTTGAAAGTGATTAAGTTTCTTTCAAACTTAGAAGAATACTACCATCTCAATAATAACATCTCTCGAGGATCCAGTATGCCAGCTCTTCTCGAGCCTTCAATTGAAATTTACACTACCTCATATCAGATAATTATTGTTTCTTTTGTTAAGAAATTTTTCATTTTACATGATATGTTGTAGCAATATCTACAAGTTGCTACATTTTTATAAATATTAACCCCGCCTGAATCTTTCATACTTGTTGTCTCAATGTCATAGACAATTTGGCTTTATGTTTTCGAAAAGTGATTAAGTTTCTTTCAATATTAGAAGAATATGGTTCATATGTTAGCTCTTCCGAGGTTTCCCAATTAAATTACACTACCCTCATATCATGATAACATTCGCTTCTTTGTTAAGTAAGAAATTTTTGTATCATCTTTAGAATGATATAAGTTGTAGCAATATCTACAAGTCGCATTTATGAACTATATATATACCACTTCGTAGATATAATTAGATAATCAAATCACTTCAATAATTAACCACTTCAAAGGATATATAAATAAGTTTGCATTAATATTATGATATATGTATCATTCGTGTTATAACATAACCATGCGTTATATCTTCCAAATGACAAATAATGTTTGTATATTCAGACAATTTCATATGTAAGGTACTTCTAGACCTAAACGAAATCATAGATAATTATCAAATTTCTAAAATTCATATCATGTCACTGAATCTGTATCCTCTAAATTGTATGAGTTTTCAGGTCTCATAAATGAATTTATAAGATTCTATATTTTTTAAAACAATGAGGACATTGATAGAAATTCTTCAAGAATATTAAAAACCCCTTAATTTAAGGCGGCCGCCCAAGCCCTTAATCTTTAATATTCATGCTTATATAAAACTTAGCCTTCAAGACACATTAAAAGTACCAAATATGTTTAAACTACTTACTTCATCATAAAGTTATGAACACTTTAGTATAACCATAAATCTTTTGGATAAGTCTTTTTAACTAAGCTCCACTCGTTATAATAGCCAAAACAACAACACGACTTATAGTTTCTGACTTGACTAGTTGGTTTTGTATAGTCAATAAATTAGTTATAATATCAATTATCATATACATCATCATGTGATATGTATATATTATAAATATTTCAAAGCTCTACGGTAGTACCTCTGATTAATCAAAAGATCGCTCAAGCAATTATTATAATAAAAAACTTATATAGGTTGTACTAAGTATTTATTATCATTTATCATATATTTTTCTTATTATCCTTATATATTGTTATCTTCAAAACTCATTCGACGATTGACCAATTATGCTAAAGTTATCATGTAGTTAATAAATAAAAGTGGTCATATATTATTGGATTGTTCATCTAGACATATACATGTATTTAACTAGTAATAATCAAATTGGAATAAATCTTCTAAATTTAGGTATCTTTATAAAATGTCTCTCGATTCATAAAATATATAAATCTTGTAATTAACATATCATAGACGATTATATGTATAATATTGTATAAATATTTTGTATATAAATATAAGCATTCTCGACACAAGATTATAATAAATCTAGCCTCAATCAATATCTAAAAGTTCTTATACCCAAATCCTTATTGGCACCATTCAATTTAGGATTTATAAGGAATATTATCGAAATTCTACCAACTTATATATTATTTCATGTGATAACAAACTCATTAATACTGTTAAATATATAATGATGAAAGCAAGAGTTCAACTTACAACAAAAAATGTAAGGCATCCCTTTTAATAAAGGTCATTCCTAATTATGCCTTAAGTTTGTAGTGTTCAAATGATTTAATAACTATGTTGCTTTGGAGTCCAATCGCTAATAACGTATTAAGTGAATATAACTAGAACAATGTAAATAAAAACTGTATAATAATAAATTGTTTATTTATAATATCTATTACTTTGTTGTCACAGATACACAATACAATTAGCTGGCCTATTCATGCGCCCAAAGATACAATACATATAGATAACTCTAAAACAAATAAATTTACTTTCTTCTTAATCAAACTAATTTCAAGTAAACGCATCTACTTTGGACAAGTCAAGACATCCATTATTTCCATAACAAAAAGAAAATAGTTATAGGTATACAATAAATCATAATATCTGCATTTAAGAAATAATTATTGACTGCTACCCGGCCGTAAAAATTAATTAGAGTTGTAATTGATTGGTCACCTCCGGTCGTTAAAAATTAATTAAAATTTTATTTGTAATTGATTGGTCACCTCCGATCATTAGAGCTGGTCGCGATCGATCGAGGGCTCGACTTCCGACATCAAAGAAAACCACCACACTTGGGTCGCTATAACAAATGCCCGTTTCCACTTTCCACCTAATTCGCTGGGTTCTTATCGACACGAGACACCCATAACGCAATGCGAAATGACAACCGAAGCGGCACCATCGCTTCTCCTTCACGTGTAACGGGCCGACAACTTGGCATGGCACCATCTGGCCTCCTACGCAGAACGAGACGGGATAACTAAGCAGCACCATCATCTCCTCATGTGTAACGGGTGACAACTAAAGCTGTTCACCGTCACCCTCCTTTACACACGCCTCAACAACACAGTCGCAGTTAAAATGCCAACCACCAATCAGAACCAGCGCTTAATACTTAACGCCTACTAACTAAAGAATAACTGGCTTTCACCGAGAACAACTTCACTCACCAACAAACAAAAGAGTTTGATAATAATGCCATTCTCAACTAATAACACGGGCCAACTAAAACATAACTAAAAATTTGATAATAGAGATTACCGGGTCTATATCAAATTAATCCATTGAAAAGTGGCCAGAATAATCGAAAACCGGAACAACTATATAAAAGACAAACACACGGACAAGATTGTATGTCAGCTGCTAGATAATAATTTGTAAATGTGCTTTTTAGCTACGCCACCTAATCGATCGAAATTTCATGAAGCACATAAGTATATTATGTTGCAAACACTACCAAATCAAAAGAAAGAAATAAAAACACTCATGTTTAAAGAAAAAGAATTGGATCCGGCAATAAAAAAAACACAAAAAAAATAAAGGATCGACGGCGGGTGGTGATTATCGATGGTAAGCCTCCTGTCGTTGCAACGGAAATTTTATTTTTTCTTTCTCGTAATTTTCTGCTCAATACCAGTTTATAAATTATACGCGGCTAATTTATCAATCAATCATTAATATAAAATATATCATGGCCTTATTTAATAACACATTAAACCTAAACCCAAAGAACCTCCAAAGATAATTGATATCGATACTGGCTTCAATCCTCAACGTGATTCAGGCGTAACGCCACTCATTCAATAGTCTAATACTACGTTGATAAGAATTTAGAAAGATGAGGCTTTGAAAGCTATATTAACTTGTCAGTTGACATCTTCTGACTAGCTGTATGGCAACTTGGAGTTCAATCGAAGCATCACTCAGTATTTGATTTGAAAATCCTGAATGATAATCGAGGTGTCCAATATGATCGAATGTATTAATCGAAAACTCGTTAAAACCCGCTTGTAACCTTAAAAGCAGTTTTAAATGCAACTTGACAAATACTTGATCGAAAAATCCAACTCATAATAATTATTGGGGTCGATAAAATGTGTATTTTAACAAGTTGAAGGATTGACGCGGAAGAAGCTGTATGATGTTGGTTAGCCATCTTTATTTGACAGCTAGATTGTTGGAGATGAACATCTTCTCACGTGACCCACGCTTCTTTAACACCTACAATACCGACCATAATTACACATGCTCTTTAACCATCTTTTGCTCACTCATAAATAATTCTACCCCTAAATTTAAAACTTAAATCTCTTTTCAATTAATAATTTTTTTATATTTCGCTTTTTACAAAAAAAATATCTATCAATAATAACTACTCCCTACTTAATAAGAACCAACATTTTTATGTCAAAATTTTAAAAAATAAAAAATATTCTATATTAGAATAAAATAATTTAACATAATCAAGTTTCGGCTAGTTCAAGTAATTTCAATGACAAATATCAAATTTTCTTAAAAAATAATATATAATTAAATTTTGCAATTCGGAAAGAATCTTTATGTTATCACAAGATAAGCGTGTTTATAATTTCACCCTTCTTAGACGTACTTTATAAATTGATTCTTAAATAATGATGATGATTAAGTTACGTTGTAGTTGAAGCATAAAAGTGCAAGCTATATATAAAAACACCACACAATACACATTTCACAGTGTATATATGAAGAAGAAGAAGCTGAATCTTGTGAGAGCTTAGAATTCAAATGCAATTTGTTTCTTCAATATTCTTCTCGTAAAAACCTCATCAATTACTATATATATATTTAAATTCGAATTTTGTTGAGTTTTTTAGTTGTTTGAGTTTCGAATTCTAGCTCAATATCTCTATGTATAAGTGTAGGTCAACTCATGAGCTTTGGATTTTGAATTAATTTCGAATTTTGGTGATTTATTTAGTTGTTTCAATTTAGTTTTTTCAACGGAAACTAAATTGAGGAATGTATATGTGTTTGCTCGCATATATCTATATGTATATAGGTCAACTCATGAGCTTTCATTTTGTATTAAATTCCAATTTTGGTGATTTATTTAGTTGTTTGAATTTAGTTTTTTAATTAAGTCGAGGAATGTGACTTGAATTAGTGGCTCGGTCATATATCTGTATGTATAGGTCAAAACACGAGGTTTAATTTTGTATTAATTTCGATTTTGGTGATTTATTCAGTTGTTTGAATTCTGTTTTCGAATGTAACTAAATTGAGGAATGTTACTTGAGTTGAGTTGTTTAATCACATATCTGCATTTATAGGTCAACACACGAGCTTTGAATTTTGTTTTTGAACTGTAACTTAATTGAGGAATTTTCTAAGAGTGAAACTTGAACTAACGAAAGGATGCATCTAGGCTTTTGTTTAACAAAAAGTAGGGTGAGAAGAATTTCGAGACAGAAATTTGAATTAGTACACTGTTTCCCAATTATTACCTTACATTACTGCATCTGTCCCCTTGCGATTCACTATGATGACTATTCTGTGAAAACAAATGCGGCATCCATCTTTAATTCAGTAGTATGGTCATGGTCTCATGGAGATGAAATTACTGCTTAATAACGTACTTTTGCTGGGCAAATGTTGCATGCCAACTGAATGTTTACTTCTTATTTACAGGTCCCTGTGAACACAAGTCGTTTTGTACATGAATATGCTGTTTCTGTAAATCAGTTTTGAGGTGTGCAAACTCTTTTTTCGTAAGAAGGTGTTGGGGGATGCATTTGCAGTTAAACCACTTACGAAAATGGAAAAGATACGAGATGATGCAGGGTATGTGGAAGATAGGACTGATGCCACGTGGTGTTCATCCGAATTTGTTGAAAATTTTGGATCTGTTTCCTTGGGTCCTGGAGACGGTAGTCTAAAGAATAAAGAATCAATGGACAGTAAAAATGATGCTGGATTGTCTTATTTGTCAGCATCACAGAGACTATGGAGGACTGGGACACTTAGTGAACCGATTCCGAATGGTTTCTACTCGGTTTTTCCAGTGAGTCCCAAAGCATAGCTTTTGCTATGATGTAGTCATCCTTCTCTATTTGATGGAATATAATGATTTTCTGACCCAACAAAGCAAGCCACCACATTTATTTACAAAATTAAGAATATAAAATTAGATAGGATGTGTATGAATTTTTTAAACACAGTGCTGGTAGACAGATGTAACGTGGAATGAAACAGCCCTTATTGATTCAGTACCAACTCAAAAAAATTATTTGAAAACTGAATGTATACTGTGTTTGCCACCAAAACATTTCACTACTTATTGTGGTATGTTAGATTCACTCTCAATGTGTATTTCAAGTTTTAAAGTTCACCTGAATATGTTTACCAAAATACTTGTTGTTCGGGTATGAAGAACTAGATATGCTTGCTAAAATTTCTTGTAGTAGTTTCTCTGCAGATTGTGAAATAAAAAGCAATCAACAAGTCTTTGAGTGGTGACTTTATGTGTTCATTTCTATGATCTTCAGTATGTTTAATGGATGATAATAAGGATTCAGTAATTCAGAAGAATTTTGTGTTCTTCCGGATGCATGGAAATCTAGTTCAACGTTATTGCCCCTGTATTATTAGCCGAACCCATGGGGAAAAGTCTTAGTTGGATTATCAATTCCCGTTTTGTGAACCATGTTTAGAAATGTAACCTTTTTTATATAAAAGAAATAGGGCCTTGTTGCCGTGGTACTCATTTTTTTTATTAGGTATCTTTCTTGTTCCTACCTTCTCATTTAAAAATCTATCTGACCCAGGAAAAAAGGCTTCTAGAACTTTTTGAGGATTTACCTTCTTTGGACGAGCTCCAATCTCTGGAGCATGAGGGGTTAACAACTAATACCATTCTGGTAGATGTGAGGAAAGATAAGAAGATTTCTAGGCTGAAGCTACTCGCTGCTTCCCTTGTGAAAGGCCTGAACTCAAATCCTGCAGCAGTGACTAAGAAGATTGCGGGTCTAGTGAGTATCTTCTAGTTCTTAGCAATCATATTTTGTTGTTAAGACAGCCATATTTATCACATTATATTTTCTCGAGATGGAGACTATTGTGTGATTTGCTGGTCGATCATGTCCTTGATCACTGCTAGTTTGATGATCGGTGTTGATTTTATTCAAACACATGATTCTTCGTAAGAATCTTTGACTGATCGATTTTTTTTGATATTCCTAAGCTCTTAGTTATACATCATGATGACAAAATCCATGCAATGATTACTTGACAGTTTCTATCTGCATGTTGCCTGAAAGTTACGTGATTCTGTGTCTGTAAGTCAAACGATGTGATCTAATGGGTCAAAATTTTATTCCTGACACCAAAGATCCGCCACTGGCGCGACTGAACCCACATCACACGAAGAGGCTGGTGACGCCTATGATTCTCAAGACTCAAGCTTTTTACCGCTGAACCATTTTACGTTTACTCTCAGTCTACTGTCTCTTCACTTAGTCTACAAGGTGTTTCTAATCGGTGACAGCTGCAATTCTCTCTCTCCTCAAGATGATAAGTACTTTGTGGACATAAAAGTAACATTACTGTTCAAAATTCATATTAGGCATCTGCATGACTGTTTATCTAGTTATAGGAGGCTTATGCAGTTTGCTTTTCATGTTTGATGAGTCCACCATACTAATATTAATGTACTATTG
Organism: Lithospermum erythrorhizon; assembly: GCA_019722365.1. Classification (NCBI taxonomy): domain Eukaryota; kingdom Viridiplantae; phylum Streptophyta; class Magnoliopsida; order Boraginales; family Boraginaceae; genus Lithospermum; species Lithospermum erythrorhizon. The sequence continues at coordinate 255,192 of JADFUC010000789.1, read as the reverse complement.
AAGTTTTCAAATTGTCTGACATAAAATGTTTGAATTCTGATTCTATCTAATTGTTTGTTATTCTCATTGAGGATTTATGTTGGGGGAACCCCGGTAGCCTTTATTGGTCTTTCATTCTCTAACTTTCGGTGCCAATTTCTCCTTTACATGGATGATTGAAATACCATATTTAGTAGTATTATGGATTCAAGGTGTATCTCTGTATAGTGTCTTTGTTGACATTACTTGTTATCCGATCAGGTCTCTGATGTTTACAAACGACCAAATTCAGAATTTAGTCCAGCAAAGGTCGCAGCGCAGGAGACCTCACATGTGTCTGATAACCACGGTGTTCAACTACTTGGACAAATAAAACATGGATCATGCCGGCCCAGAGCAATACTGTTCAAAGTTCTTGCAGACTCTGTAGGTCTTGAAAGCAAGCTAGTGATGGTAAGCTTTCCTCTTATAGATTTATGCCTGTATGATGGTTTCCCTCAACATTTCATTTATTGTTTCTATGAGTATCTTAGTCTCTCTAATTTACTGATTTTTTAGACTGATGGATTTGGAGATGAATTTAAAACCTACGGATTCTAAATTAATGGATGATTATTGGAATAGATTCTGTAATTAGTTATATGATACCCATCTAATTTTCACTAACAAAACCCATAGGATAGGTAGATGGAAAATCCTTCACCTAATCTTTATACTCAACTTGGATGAATTTAAACTAGGAATTTTAAATCCTCCATCTCAATTTCATCCACCAAACACGAACTACCTTATTTCCTTTGGTATAGTAACTCCAGAGACTAATGTGAGCTCATGTATGCATCGGCTTCTTATATCAGGGTTTGCCTAGTGAAGGAGCTTTGGATTGTGGGGACTCATATAAGCATATGTCTGTACTAGTCATGTTAAACTCTGTTGAAATGTTGGTTGATCTTATGCGCTTCCCGGGTCAGTTGATACCCCGATCTACCAAGGCTGTTTTTATGAACCATATCTCTGCGGGAGAAAGTGACTCTGCTGAGAATGACTCATGTGATTCACCTTTAGAGCCAAACAGCCCCCTTTATGGGGTTTCAGAGAGAGCGGATCTTGAAAGGTTAGATGAAAGGAAAATGCGCTTTACTGCATGAAGTTTTGGAATATACAATGAAATGGTTTTCCAGGAAACAGGGACATGATTAGATGCCACTCCTTTCCCATGTGAAGACGATTCTAAAACAACACATTTGTTATTGAGGAAAACAATTTTTTATTTTATTTTATATAAAAGCTGCCAATATATTTTTATTTTCTCCAGCACTGAAAAGGATGATAGCCTTCATTACCAGCACATATTAGTGGCATCTTCAAATGCAGCAGGAGCTTCATTGAGGAACATGATGCTGCGTTCTTCCACTTTTGTTGACCGAAAGTTAAGGTATTACCAAGGCTAAATCTGACAATTTTTGCTTCTTATGAGTATTGTTATTTTGTAATTATTTTTGTCTTCTACTAAGTCATTCTTTTTTTTACAACTTTTAATCTTTCTCTCTCATTTGTTTATTTCCTATCATTGATCTCCTTATCATGTTTAAGAGATCTGAGATCTGTTGTTGATTAGATCTTCTTCGTTTTAGCTTATCACGGAGTGAGCCCAACATTGCCACCAATTTTTGGCGTAGGAGCCGAAGAAGAATAATTAATGAACAAAGAACTGCAAGTTCAAGGTGTTTCTTATACCCAGCTCTTACATGCCTTTTCAATTGTTTTGTACTAATTTTAATAGGCTGTTCTGACTCCTCAACACTCTGCTTGGTGGAGATATGACACTAGGCACTCTATTTTATTACCAAGGCGATATTTGTTTATATAACATAAAGTATTATCAAGTAGCTCAATCGTCAACATGCGGCATATTTTTTTATTTATTGCAACACATCCCAGTAGTTTTAGGGTTAGAACTACCATGCTTATGTTACAAGTACTATGAAGTACCTCAAACGTCAACAGGTGACATATTTTTTATTTACTGCAACACGTGGCAGTAGTTTTAGTGCTAGAACTACTATACCTGTGTTACAAGTACTATCAAAATTCAAAACTGGACGATCTTTAAGAAATCGAGGGAGTATTATTTATTTACTGCAACATGTGTCAGTAGTTTTAGTGCTAGAACTACAGTGCCTTTTTCCGTCTTAACCAACTCGTGAATGTCAACTTGGAACATGACATTTGATCTGGAATTAACATTAGCATGTTTAAATGAGGTAAATTGCTTGTTCTACATATAGTAGAAATTTTAGATGTTATTTGCATGTTTCCTCAAACCATAGATTTTCTAAATCCTATTCACTTTTCGGCTATTTCAGTCCAGAGCATCCGTCTTTGCGGGCACGTGGAAGGTCCATGCTTAGTGGAGATAACAGATCTTCAAGAGAGTATTCTGATGATGTGGCACCAACAAGGTGTTAAAAATTCGCTTCCCTTGCCCACTCACCAATGAAAAAATAAAATTTAAAGTTTCCACTACTCGTTACCTAACAGTAGAATTTGTTTTTCTTTCTGCTAACTAAGTTATTTAATTTTGTTGATGGAACTGGTTGTCTAGTCATATTTGTAAGTGAATAATATTTATTGAGAGTTGTTGTACAGGCAGTATCCAAAAGGAAATTGAACGGGTTGGTTAAGGAATCTGGTGTTGAATTGAGGTTGTGATTCCTTTATTAGAATCTTGATAATTGGTTGAAAGCGACTTGCAAAAGTACTGTTTTTTCGAACTTCATAGCTGTCATTACTCTTCATTTTTCAACCGAGGAAAAGTAGCGAATGTGTCTTCCAAGAAAAGTAATGATTACATAATTAGTTTTAAGAACCATCATGCAGTTGATTCTCAAGTACTACCAGAATTGAGAACAAAGGGTAAAAATTGGGATTCGATAATATAATTTAGGAAAAGGCTGATAATTTTGAGTCAACTAAAATAGTAAGTAGCTTATTCTGCCTGAAACTTGGATGGACCATAAAATGATAACAGGGTATAATCTAATCACCGTAATTATTACATCGCCTTCACCCAAAGTTATGTCAATTTTGTATAGTTGCAACGTTGGTAGTAGGTGTATTAATATGAACTACAAGGGTAGCTAAGTTCGTTTTCTTTTAGGAGGATAGAAGACAAACCAGTAGGCATTTTAACAGTATTCAATCATATTATCTTATACTAGATTTTCAAGTGGTGTGTCCTTATATGGTCTTGAAGCCCATTAATTGGTCGACACCCCCCCCCCTTACTTCTTTTCGTGTTTTATTTGAGCTCCATATGTTCTCTGTCTCATAGTACTTTATCAGGTCATCAGGAGCACTGACATCAGATACACGAAGGATAAGAAGACGAAGCATTAGCTTAACTCCAGAAATTGGTGATGATATCGTTAGGTCAAAATTTAATTTTTTTTACTCTAAAGCCTTACTTTTTTTCCTTAATGTGTTTGGTATGATATCATTTAATTAGACATGATATTTTTCTTCTCCATAAATATATATGGAAGAACGGCTGTTGCAAGGTTGGTAGGTTAGACAACTAGAATTGTTTAGTGTCTTAGATTCAAGCCTCGCCAAGGGTGCGGGGGCTTCGACATTTTCTCTCTCAAGAAAGAAGGACGAACGGTGATGGTTCATATGTTTAAAGGAAAAAAAGTATTATATCAAAGTAGTTTTACTTTGTATTAACATGTTCCATCGCTTTTACTCTAGTGAGCTCATCCTTTATTGGAAATTTTATGATTTTATTTTCAAATTTCTGTACTTATATATTACTTTTAATTCATCTGAGATCTATCAACTATTTGCGGCCAATTTTTGAGTCACCTTTTGTGTCAGAGACATGAATCACTCCATCATTACCTAGATTGCCCTTCTGTAAATATTATGCCAGGATTATTAATGTATAATTATAATTTTACTACAATTTATGTCTTGATGAAGTAAATGCCGCATCTCAACTGTGAAAGTGAAAAAAAAAAGCCTTTTATGAAGTTTTTAGATTGTGCATAAACTTTCCATACTTAATGCTAACTAGCTGAGAATTTTTTGGTTTTGGTGCAGAGCCGTTAGAGCAATGAATGAAACAGTGAAGCAGAGTCGGATTTTGAAAGAACAAGGAGTGAACAGATTGAATCCCTATGCTTCAAGGGATGGGAATGTTGCATCAGATCATCAAAAAGATGTAAGTTCGCTCTATCCCTATTTTGTGCTATTTTTTTTTATTTGATTAGACAATCTATTTTCTCATCGTCTTTTGTAATAAGGGAGTATCGCTATCTACATCCTGTCAATGACGAGTTATCCCCTACATTTTTCCAGATTAAATGATGAAACTATTAAAGGGTAACTTTCTCTCGTAAAAATTTCTTGTGGAGTTCAGTTATCAATGGTCGAGTGCTATGATCACTAGCATTACCATAAAGTTCACTTATGATGACTGAGATGGAAATTTTCGGCATTGTTTACGTTTCTCTGGATATTCGTTTTATCTCCCCCACCCTCTCTTCCCTTTTTAGGCCTGTCGGATCTATATTTGCTTTCAATTTATCAGATGTTTGTTGGGTATCGATTTTCTATTCCTTAGAATAGTGAGTTACAACCTGGTTGTATATACACGGTGAACAATAGAAAATGATAGGTATATATCGAGACCAACACAGAAAGAACCGACTTGGGATTTAAGGAGGATCGAGAATATTTTACCATATATGCAAAATCATTATCGGACAAGTACATAAATACTTCCTTACCATGTAGGAATATCAAAGTTCTGCCACAGAGGAGTTCTCCTGTAGTAGTCTTAGAGATACAAGTAGTCCTAAAGATACATTTATCTTGTTCAATTAGTTATGCTACGAACACATACACTGTCATCAAACGATTGCAAGAAAGTGTGAACGAACATAAGTTCCTGCAACAAGTGAGACTTACATAAGAAAAAACCCTGCTTTTATGTCTTTTACTATAATGAGAAGAGATCATAATTAAAGCAGGGACTTGCTCTTTTTGGCCACTCTAATACTAACCTATTGACTTAAATGGTATATAATGAATTAGATGATGCCATACTAACACTTGATTGACATCTTGAGTTTCATACCAAGTCACTGATTTGTTAACGGTTGATTGTATATGGGGTGGGATTTCTTTTACTTATAAACATATTGCGTGAATTGTTCCTTTTGCATAATGCGGATCCTTGAATATATTAATTTAAAGAGTCCATTTCTATCAATTATGTGCATCCTTTGACCACCTCCAGGCATCTGTTACCTGCCTTGATGACCGTGGAGAAGTTTCTGATGATAGGTCTTCTCTTTATGTTCACCCAAAGGATTACCTAATTTCTCAGAAGGCAATATCATTGCCTTCATCTCCTCATCAATACAGTAGCCAGAGACCTGAGAGAACTGGGAGTTCAGAATATAAAATGAATGAAGAGATGGTTTCCGCATGGAACAAAGTCATGGAATTGCATATGGTCCAGAATAGCCTTCTGCTACCGTTTGAAGAATGGAATATCGACTTTTTGGAGTTGACTGTTGGAACTCGTGTCGGAATTGGTAGGCACTTCCTTTTGCCTTTCATATGATGTTCTTGAGTTCTTCCTTTCGTAGCTGCTTGCATTTTCTAAAAATGTGCCATCACACTTGAGACACCTTATGACAGTCGGGTGTAAAACAAATGAAGGTAGTAGAAGATGATATTATAGGAAGGTCCAAAGGTTCAGTTTTTGAAAATCCCTTTTCAGTTATTCAAGGCAATTGGGGTTGTTCAACAACCACATTTTGATGTTGAAGACGACTGATACCTCCAATCTCATTCTAGATCTATGATCAGGGTTTATTGTTGTCCTGTTATTGATGTTCTCTGACTTATAACTTTTAAATTGTCCTATCTTGAACAAGAAGATGATAGTATAGAAGATGGTGTGAATCTTGAATCAGTAATCCGCTACAAAAACGTGTATTTCATCCGTTTATACTTCATTTTCTTTTATTTTGCTGTTGTTGGTAAGGACCTTTCAAATAAGGTTAAAATGGATTGTTATGTTTGATATGTCATGTACTATTTCATCTTTTTTGTTTTTGAAGTGCACCTCAGCTTTGAATTTTTTTTTTTGAAGGATTTTTTGGGGAAGTTTTTCGTGGCATTTGGAATGGAACAGATGTTGCAATCAAAGTGTTTCTGGAGCAAGATCTGACCACTGAAAATATGGAGGACTTCTGTAATGAGATTTCTATCCTCAGGTAATGTCTTTTAAAACAAATAATTCTTGACTGTATAATTATTCATCTTTCTAATTATGGAAATTTGTCTTTTCTTCTTTTTTCCTTCAGCCGCCTTCGACACCCAAATGGTACTCCTTTTCTCTTGATTTTGTATACCTCATCTCTTAAAACTTTATATATAAATTTGTCGTAGATGGGTTGAACATAGACAAAATTTGATATATAGATGACAAGTGCTCGTTGAAAGAAGGAAATCACAAAAGTCACAGTAAAAAATATTTTATTGTCATGGAAGGAGTGCTTCAAGCCTGTGGATGCGCTGGAAATTATAATACTCAATTGCAGGCATATGCTCTTATTTGCAGTTATATTGTTTCTGGGTGCTTGCACAAAGCCTCCGCGCTTGTCGATGATTACTGAATTTATGGAGATGGGATCATTATACTACTTGATTCACTCAAGCGGTCAAAAGAAGAAAATTAGCTGGAGGAAAAGGCTTAAGATGCTGCGGGACATATGCAGGTTATTTTGGTTTCCTGTTACATTGAGACTTGAGAATATATCTGCTCTAATGTGATACCAATTTTTTTGAATTACTAACGTTCAGTATTATTGGTGAACTTTTCTTGGTTGGTTAAAACTTGTCTGCCCTGCGATTTGACTGAATTCCCTGGTATTCCATATTCTAGTAGTGGGAAGAAACTTATTTTTAGTTACGAAATTTAGGGTCTAGACTTGTGCAATCCATGATACTTGAGGGAAAACAATTGTCTAATTAGTTGCCTAACTAGGTGAAAATAACATTGCTATTCTAGATGTAACATTTCTTTCTCATGCTATTCTTTCAATCTCTTTCATTTGGCATTTATCCATCCTTCCCTATATATCAGAGCGAATTCCACTTTCAATAGATTAATTAGTTTTAGTTCTTGAATTTAGTCTCAATTTGTTCAATTGCATGGACAAGCAATGATGTTTGCATGCATCTTTATAGACATAGCAATGGAATTTAGTTTACATGGTTTATTGTTGTCTTGATCACCAACACTGAATGCACGTAGATTACATGCATCAATTAGTTGATTAGGTAAAACATTAATTTGCCATCTACTTGGATTCTCTTTGAACTGACTATTCTCATGTCGCCAATTTGAAGAGGTTTGATGTGCATGCACCGAATGAAGATTGTTCATAGAGATCTCAAAAGTGCAAATTGCCTTGTTAATAAACACTGGACTGTTAAGATCTGTGATTTTGGGCTCTCAAGAATAATGACGGAGTCACCCATGAAAGATTCATCATCTGCAGGGACACCAGAGTGGATGGCACCTGAACTTATACGTAATCAACCCTTCACTGATAAGTGTGATATATTCAGTTTTGGTGTTATCATATGGGAGCTCTGCACCTTGAACAGACCTTGGGAAGGTGTACAATCGCACCGGGTAAGTCATGAAAACCACTTCTTTCTTTGTCTATCTTCGGTAGGCATGAAAAGCAGATAGATGACGAAGACCAAAAGGGGAGGGGGAGTTTGCTGCTGACAATCATGCACGAGTTTCACATAAATAGTAGGGACCCAGTTGACATGAAATTAGAGGGAGGGGGAGCATACCATGCATGAGTTGTTCGGAAATGATAAGAGGAAGTGGAGGAAAATATTTTGGCTTTCATGACCTTGTGAACAAAATTTCAACCCTTCATATATTAACAAATCTTCTTCACTTGACAAGTAGAGGAAAAGTAGCCCCCTTTCCGGTTCATAAGCACAAATGTCTGTAATGGGGAATTTCTCGACTCTGACACCACCCCTATCCCCCTTTGATTGTATACTGAACATAGCCATAATGCCAGTTTATTCACCTTGTCTGCACCATGTGATTCTTTGTTCAGGTAGTTTACTCAGTTGCCAATGACGGATCGCGATTAGAGATTCCTGAGGGGCCTCTTGGAAAGCTTATTTCTGGTACTAGCTTCTGCGCTTTATTGTTTTATCTGGCATATATTGTTATACTTCAACTAGATGAAATATGCATTGCAGATTGTTGGGCAGAAGAACCAAATGAAAGGCCAAGTTGCGGGGAGATTCTTACCCGCCTGTTAGATTGCGAGCACTCTCTCTGTTAAAACAAATTTTCGCTGTATTACTTGTATAGAAGAAACATTTGTGGAGGTGTCACAACTGACATTGTATTCAATCAGAATTCAGAACTGTAACTTCTTGTCAATTGTCATACTTTATTTGGTTTTCATCGAGGCATTGACTATATATTAATATGATCATGCTTCAAAGAAAAGAAAAAAAAATATGAATTTCCCTCTATATGTGAGCATGCATGCATGGTGCATGTTTCAAAGAAAAAGGGGGTTCCCTCTATATATGAGAAAGAACTGTTATCATTTCATAGTGTTGATAGATAAAGGAGGAACAAACCATTGACACATTATGATAAAGAGAGGAACAGTTCTACGACCTTCCATAAAACATTAAACTACAGTTTAGAAAAGTGATGAATGATGATGACCAGAAAGGCATCTTAGAGGACTACACAATCTTTCAACAATTTGTTTGCAAAAGAAAAAAACCTGTGAAAAAAAGGAATTATTATAATAATTTTGATTCAAATCAAATAAATTGTGTCTCAATCAAGATAGTATATTTAATTTATCATCGAGAAAACGAACCGATCAAATTTTTAAGGGACAGCGATAGTTCGAACTTAGGCAAAGTTTAGAGACAACCATTAAGCTCAAGGCTTGTCTAAATAGTAAATACACAGTTACCACAAACTTCTAATTAATATAATATCCGTCATCGTCAACATATATAGTTGATTTGATGATCAAATGTTCAGGACATTCCAATATATCAAAATAGATATAAAAAATAATTGACATATAGAAGTTACTCTATGTAGAAGTAATAAGCCATAGAAATTCTGAAAAGAAAAAAATAGATAAATTCCAACATAGAATAATATGATAGAACTGATCGAACGAAGAACGCCAACCAAATCATCAAGAATTTTAATTTCTTGAATTTCCCTCTTCTTGTTCATGATCCACCATTCATTCCTGCCCATCTCATTATGATTTGTCCATGTTTTTATGCAGCATGGACATGCAATGGACTGTTCAAAGGTTTAGAAAAGCTCATTAGTTTTTAGGTAATAATAATCACTATCTACTACACAATTCATCAACTAATTATTACATAACACAACTTAGATAACGCTTATAGTGATAGCTTAGACATTGCTTTCCTACTAATAAGAATCGGATATAGACTATAATACGTTCAACGTTGCTAATTATTACAAACACAAATTTTAACAGAATGTTGCAGTAGTCATGCAGTGTATCTTTAAATTATAATGGACAAATGAACTTCCATTCTTGGACTGAATGAATCACCTATGATGAAAAATGCTAGAGCATTCCATATATGTTACACCATTTTTCTTCTTCAATTCAAGTACGGAGTATTTCGTAGGTATTAGCAAAATTAGCCACTTTCTCTACAAGAATAAAGTAAGTAGGCGCAAACTTCATACCATTATTTTTCTCAAGAATTTTATTAAAATGATTGAAGATATTCAAATAAAGGCATCAAGAAGTCGAAAGTCATACAAATCATTCATTCATGTTTATTCTCATCCAATTGAGTTGACTACAGATATAGTTTTCCTAACTAGTAACTATGGTCAAATTGTACTTTGGTCTCAATAAGTAGCCTTTGTAACATATTTGGTCCACTAAAAATATATCTGGCAGTACCACGTTCGTCACTTATTAAGTGACAAATATTGTATATTAGCTTCCTGTTTTGGGCGTTAAAAAGGAAGAGATACTGACATTGATCAACTTTCGGGGGCCAAATATGCTACACTAGTATCTTTGTCAGTGCTGCTACTGGGACCAGTGCAGATTTGTTTGTAGATCGGTCGTTATTGGAGGTGATGAATTTGGCCTCTGAAACCTTACGAGTCTTTCGACGTTTTGTCTTCGCTCGCGTGCTTTCATTTGAAACTTCAGTGGGCAAAATGCAGAATTATCCGGTGGCCCATTGAACATTTGAAGTTAACGCAGATTCAGGCTTCAGAAAAAAATGTCATGCTTGATGGTATGAGTAGTACAAATCAAATCATATCTTACGTTTTTGCGGTTGGGTATTACAACCTCTCCTCTTAAATACTCAAAGCGTCACCGTTGAGCCTTCATCGGGACCGTACAATACATTGGCAGAGATTCTAGGGGTGGATCACCTTAAACTCGAGGTGTCCCTTTGCTGCATGGCTTGGTTCATGAGTTGGACTGAACCATTTCGATACCGTTGTTAATGCCCGTGCTTTTAGTCGATGATTCTTAGTTGATGGTACCACCAGGTCTTTACAGCACGTTTATCTTATTCGTGAAACTTCGATTAGATTACTTTAATCACAGAATTACAAAATTCGAAGCCGCGACTTAACAATGAAGTTCTTATGAGATGAGGCTTCAGAAAGAAGATGCATCTTGATGGTAGAATGTTCAAATCAAATCATATCAAACATATCCTGCACACTTTTACATTTTTGCGATGGGAGTATTACATAGTGATGCGTGGCGTCAGAGACAAGCGTCTTTGGAAAAACTCGTGGTGGTTTGTAGGGCCGATCCGTCAAAATCTAATAACATAAAATGGTGATAGAGCAAGCTGATCAGGAGCTGTGGAAGCCCAAGTGCTATCTTGTGTGAAGTGCGGGACATAGCCGGGCGAAGTAGGAGCCACCTCACAGAGATCTGGATGAGGTACGGTCTGGATGTGTTGTGGGCTCGGGGACGTTTAGTATTTAGAGTGGGGAGGTTGTAATACCCAGGCCGCAAAATGTGTGTGTGTGTGTGTGTGTGATATGTTTGATATGATTTGATTAGTGCTGTCTGCAGCAATGCGTCTTGACTCGTCCTATAGAACTCCATTGTTAAAGCGTGCGGCACAAGAGGCAATTCTAGGATGGAAATGACAATGGGAAGTTTCTCGATGACATAATGAGATGCGTGTTGAAATGTGTGATGAGCCCGATCATCAATGGACAGCTGATGGTCAGTGACGTCCTGGTTGTAACTTGACCGTACTAAAGGATATATGTAATTAACTCACATCCAATTCAATTTAGTTTTTGTGATCAAAATTTTAAATGTAATTTATTTCTTATTCCTTATTTTAGTAAATATAAAAAGATTTGTATTCAAAAATATTTTCATCATATTCCTTATTTTAGTAAATATAAAATTAATAAATAAAATGATTAATAACTCTCTAAAATAATAAATTTATATAATTGACTTAGGCAATTACAAAAAATTACAAAAATCGATAAAATAATAAGATAATATTTTTTTAGGAAAATCCCTTTATAATATAGGACCCAATAAAATCATAAATTAATAATTTTTAGAAATTGAAGAAATAATTATTACAACTTAATGAAAATATGAATCTATAGTTGTTTTTTTTTAAAGTTCAAATCTTGTTGGAGTTCATCTCTAATTTTTATTATTGTATCCAATAGTTCTAGTGCTATGTTTTTGAATTATAACATAACGTTTTGAAGAGTTTTAGACCCTAAAAGTGATTATTATCTTCTAGATGCTTCTACATCTTTCAAATCAATCTCAATAAATTCAACAAGTCATTGAATGTACATGTAATACCCGACCACAAAAATGTGTGTGTGTGATATGTTTGATATGATTTGATTGGTACTACCCCTACCATCAAATAATGATAAAGTCTTTTATTAAAAATAGTAAAATCATATAAGAGTATTAGGATTCAATAAATTATTTTCACAAACTTAAATATACAAAGAAATTGAAAACACATTGAATATCTCACCAAGCTGACTCTTACTTTATATGCGTACCAAATTTTCATCATTCACTTCCAACTTTATGTGGTAATAAAATCATAAAGTAGAACATATACAAGTGGAGTATGAAATCATTTCCTTACTAATACTATCATTATAGATAATGTGTTCTCGTTTAGTTGATGAAGTAATCGAAAGGTTCTACAACATGCTAATATGATTAATGTGTCATGTAAAAAAATTTCTTTTCTTTTTTTAGTTGGAGGAAAAGATAGGAGATGTTTAAATTGAAGATCTTTCATGTTTTGAAATTAATTATCTATTTGTCAATTGTAATTGTATTTGACTGATTATTTGAATAATGTAATTTTGGATGTTAATATTATTCTGGTTTCTTTGTTTTACTAAAATAATATTACATACATGAAGCGACATATAGTATTTAAGTTTATAAAAACTTATTTTTGTTGAATATGTATTAACAATACTATATATTAATATTTAAATAATATTACTAACTTGAAATAAATGTACTGAAAACAAAACAAATATTATCCGATAAATAATCGATAGTGTTCTCAATTGATACTAATGATTTAAAAAAAAAAATTTAATCATGTATTTTATTATAATCTTTCATATTATACTTGAAGTTATTAAATGATCAAATTATCATTTAAATTAATGATATTAGTTAGAAAAAAAATTGAAGTGTAAGTTTTTACACATACAATTTTAGAATGATTTCTAATTAAACATAAAAAATATATTAAATATTTGAGAAATCATTGTATGTAGATGCATTCTTGAAATCTCGCTGTAGTATGTCAAAATTTGGTAACTTCAATTAAAAATGAATTACCATGGGTAGTAAATAAATGAAATACAATGATACAAATCATTCAAATTAAATCAGGTAAAGAGATTAATATTGCTACAGTCTACAAAACAATAATACCCCAGCAGAAGTTACTTCAATACCAGCAAGAGTAATGTCGTCTTTGACTACATTGATCATCATAGCAATATGATGAAGAATATAGTATTTTAAATTTTAAAGAATGACCCACAGAATCTAACCGAGAGCAATAAGATCTTCTGGGAAATCTTGTAATAATATAAAGACACCTCTAAACACTTTTAAAATAGAAAGAAAATTGGACCAAGTGAGTGTCAGATTACTATAAAATCATCAAATCAAGATTATAAAAAATCATTAATTTAATAATCTCGTACTAGGGATAGATTTGCAGTGATGATTGAAAGTTATTCTAAGAATATCGAAAATGATCATCTGCCTAAAAATGTACATCATATATTGATAATTATTATACCATAATTATTCATCTTAATATACGTTGTACAACAAATCTAAAGGAGGCAGGTGATCGTGTAAGGAAATATCCAATTATTGAAGGTTAAATAATTAAGTGATCGAGCATTATCTATTTTCCTTTAGTGTCTCATGTTTTAAAAATTATACATTATACATTATTGAGTAATTATATAAAAGTGAGACACGAAATGAAAGTGAGACACGAAATGAAATATGGTGCCTCATTATGGTGTCACCAAAACATAGAGTTGTAATTTTGTAAAAGTGAGACACGAAATGAGATATGGAGAAACCTTCCTGACAATTAATGATGATCCAAATAAAAATATCATTGTTGATTATGCAAAATAAGTTATATATTATTCAGGATTATTTCTATTTGCAAGAAAGTGAATGTATTACAACTCAAAATGACTATATTTGTGGGGGCAGAAAATCAGCAGAATCACAAGAGATCCACAACAATGGAAATCTGACATGCAATTACGAGTTACTATACTGAGAACGTACTACTGCATTTAAGGGGTTTTCCTCTAGGACAAATTCTTATTGCATTGCCTTCATAATCACTATTCACTCACCATATACTATTTTCATCCCCTTCTTTTAATGCGCCAGAGATATTACTTCCCTCTACTGTATCCATTGGAATTGTCTTTATTTGATCAATTCTTAGAATTATTTTGCAACAAATTTATAACTCAAGATTAGATTGGGGTGTGATTCTCACACTTCTTCGAGGTCGATAAATTAAATAAATTCCAAAACTCTGATGATAACTAAATATAAAACGAATTTCTAACAAGATCATCAGATTGGGCAGTTAATAACAATAAGCTGTGTATGAGGAATTATATATTTATGATAATAGGGTTGTCTCAAATATCAATAGTCTTTGACAATTTGGTACTGCAAAAATAAATTTATTGAAGAAATTACTTTTATAGATCGAATTTACTAATAGAGTATAGTACATATATATAGACAACTTCATCTAAACTCATATATCATACACTACATAATTCAATTTAAAAATATTCAACTTAACGACACCCTATTGATGAGCCTTTAATTCATTCTAAAGGATGAAGTAAATATCCATCAGAGAACTTATCATTTCACCGTTTTGCTCAACTGGGTCACTAAATTCATATGAACTACATACTTGTCCTTAATCATCCTTTAGAGATGATCAATATAAGAAACTTTCATTGAAATTTAGGAAAATTACTTCTCTATATATAGTAATTTCGAGGCTCTTATCAGTTATTCAACTTAGTTAAATACTGTTGATGTTTATATCCGAATGATCTATTATATATTCAATGAGTAACTATATAGACAATTCACTCGATCAGTTTTACATTGAATCGAGTATATTGCGATAAAAATAATTTGAATTACTGATGATGAGTACATGTGGAACTAAATAAGAGTTATATAATCTTATCTCAATCTTTTATAACTCATAAATTCGATGCATATATATTTAATCTAGATCCTAATAGAGTAATAGTGGTACAAGTCGAAGAGCTAGTATAAATATGTACTCCGTAATTATTGATACTTGCATTTTAACTATAGAAAAAAATTGATCCATATTTATCATAGGTCATCAAAACTCATATTTTGGAATAATAACAAGATGAATTTTCTTACCTTTTAAAGAAATGTGGTGGATTTTGGAATCAAGAAAAAGAGAAGGAACCACCAGAAGAAGAAGATTCATTACCCCCAGTTTGTTGATCAGGCTTCTTCTTTTTCTTCTTGTAAGGAATCCCTCTTGCTTTAGATTGACACTCTTTCACTTCACGTAGAAACACTCTTATAGCTCCAGTAGCAAAAGGGTTCATTTCAGGAGACCCTCCATTTTCTTCATAGGCAGCTCTAAGCCTTCCAATTAGAGCATCAAGACTTCCCCAAGCTTGTCTTAGAGGACATGTACAAGGTGCTGGTGGCTCAGGTTGTCCATAGAAAATACACCCTTGTAAGTGAACCTTGGTTTTCCCAAATTGGTCTAAGTATCGGAGGAAATCAAGAACATGGTTGCTATTGCAATGTGGTAGTGGGACCGGTGGCCTTTGGTTCTTCATGTATTGGCAAAAAGTGTTCCAATCCCTTCTTTTTTGGGATTCATAGCGGCTAGGGGTTGAAGATTGGTGGCTTCCTCCACCGGTGGGGGAGGAGGAGAAATAACCTTGATCGGGTGATAATAAATCTTTCCCCCTCTCATTCGACATGATGTTAATGAGTTGGAATTATTTTTAATGGAAATTTGACTAGGATTTTTGGGTGTTCCAAAATGTGGAATGGGAAATATTTGATGAAGGAAAGAAGTTTGAAGCAGGAAGAGAATATAATAAGAAGTGTGGAGGAAGAGGAAAAAATGGAGATGGATTGGAGATCACATCAAATTTCACTCCCTTACTTGAGTTGACATGCAAGGGGCCATCAGAGGCTGCTATCTCTTTCTCTTTTGAGCATCTTTTCTTAGTCTTATTGATAATGCCACCATTAATTATTAACATTTCATTTCCTTGGAAACTTACAATTATTGATTTTAATAATCTTTTATTGTCAATATTACCCCTACCAACCCTAAGATATAAGTGGAACAAACACTCATTCTTATATAACTATAACGTATCAAATAATTTACATATTAAAAAATTGTTGAATATAGAAGAATTCGCCATATTAATTATTGCAATAAACTAATTGATATAAAATTTTATGGGTTTTAGATAAAATAATGAAAATGTTGGCGCAAGTACTTAATTCATTGTTTGGAGCTATAACAGGGATATGAAATCTAGAACAACCTTAAATATGATATGAAATTCGAATTCCTAGCATATAAAATGAGTTAATTGTCAAAATGGTCTAATATAGTGGCGCGGGTTGTAATTTGAGTGCACGATAAATGTGACTTCTTGCTTGAATGTGGCAATAATTAGCAGCTTTGATTTATCACATTAACGTGTCATCCCCAAAACACGGAAAAATTATCATTGCCCATCGAGAATGAAAGTGCAGCAATTGGCCCTTCGGGGCCGAGGTAAACGTTATTATTAGACTATAAGGCCGATAAAGTCTTATATTTAGCCATTGTGAGGATTAAAAAGCTGCTGGCTTGTACTTCTTATAAAGGACTATTTTGAAAATTAACTACATATAAAATTATAATTAATTAAATTGAATATTTGATATATTATTCAAAAAATCTCATGAATGATAAACTACTCATCTTGATCTTGAATTTCCAATTTCCAGTGCTAAATGTATATTATTCGTACCAATTAACCAGTTTGTCTACCCTATCCATGCTAGCTATCTAGACTATTTTTTAGCATAAGTAAAGAGTTAATTGCAATGATAGTCTCGGTAAATGTGATTAAGTTACATTACATTCTGATTAATTAAGCTTGACGTTGGCAATATGAGTCCTAGATATTGGCCTACAGTGCGCATTTAGTCACACAAATTAATTGTGTCGTTACTCTAATTTAATGTGTTAAAACTTCTTATTTGACATTCTTAGGGTCAAAATATAATTTAGAAGATGTTTGTGTCTTTGTAAGTTACAACGTTTAACGAATGGTCCTGTTGGTGTACAAATGGTTCTCATTTGGTTCCTAGCTATGACTTAATATTAATTACTTTGCATGTTTGAAAAACTCTCTACACATTAAGATTTTTTAAGGTATATATTGGAAATAAAATATTTTAAGATAATTAATATAATATTAATTTAAAATATTTTAATATATTAACTTTGAGTAACATAATATGAAAAATTTATGCATATTTCGAATAAAAATTTAAACAAATAGTATACCATGATCAATTTAGTTGTTATATACAATCATCAGATCTAAATTATATATATCAATATATAATTATCAGAATACTTATAGTGTAGTGGAATAAATTACCAACAAGCTGGTTTAATTAAGCATGGTGAAATGAAAATACTGTGAGTTATCATGAAGCTCGACTAACTATTTAATTAATTAAACTAGCAAGTTAATTAATTTGAATTCATCAATTAATATTTTACACGTGTAGTGTAAGTACAATTGAGAATTTTATTGAATTCTGATAGATTCTCAATTTGCAATAGTTTAATTTAAATAAATGAAATATAATTAGCAATCTTTGTAATGTGTGGGCATACGAAGCTAAGATATTAGTGATGGGTATAATAATATAATTAACCATTATTATTATTATTATAATAATTATCGTGGGATCTATGATATGACGTAATCTGATATTATCATGAAATTGAGAACTACTATTTATTATGTAATATTAAATAAATAAATTTTTTATACATTTAAATATATCGATCCTTATATATATATATTGATTATATAAACAGATTAAAAAGAGGCTACTGTTATATATTATTATATATTTAGTGTAACATATATAAATTTAGTGATTATATAATATATAAAACAAATATATAATAGTCGATATTACATTTATTGAATGCTTTCAAATTTGAAGATATATATACACTGACAAAATTACATCCATTCTATGATAAATATTTATTTCAAATATTCTTTTATTGAATAATTCATAATAAATATTAGGATATAACAACATAATAAAATATATTAATTTTATTTCCAAGTTAAATATTTAAAATATTCCTTAAAATAATATTATGTTAATTATCTTAAAATATTTAATTTTATATATACCTTAAAATCTTAATCTGAATATATTTTTTAAATATTAAAAAATTAAAGTGTTAAGGACCAAATGAGAACCATTTGTATACTAACGAGGACCATTTACTGACATTCACAAACACAGATAAAACTTTTCATTATATTTTGGCCACATCTTATGGCCTTTGGTACAATAGTCGGTCTTTGGGATTAAATGTACACGCCAAATTATGCAATATACACGGCCAGGTCTTCTGACGTTCCAACACCGAGATGAAAGCTATGATTAAATATACCTTTGGGATTTGCAATTAACTCTATCAGACTGGTGAAACTATTCGCTAATAATTACTATTAGCTTTCAATAATAGAAGGGTTTCTAATAATAGAGGGATGAAGTAAAATATATCATTTCATTTAATTAATTAGCGTTTAAGATTAGTGTAGGAGGATTTTGATCTACAAATTACTTTTTTATTATTAATTGAAAAATATAAAATTGATATCGTTGAATTCATTTTTAAAAATATTTTATAATATTATTTTATTATAATTTTAATGTATAAGTATTAATAGTTGAAATCGTATGCAAAAAATGAGAAAAATCTATTAATTTGAAATAAAGAGAGTATAGACTAACTTTCAATAGTATCATATATGCGACGACCCATGGCTCCAAGTATTGGCAACAAATTAAAGTCAAGGATGTACAATAATATTCAGCTACCATAATCATGATAACAAATAAAAAATGCATTCACTTAAAAGTTACAGCTACAAATCAATTGTTATTACTCAAACGAAAGGGTAAAAAAGGTGGCGGTCCTTCCGAATGTATGTTCATCCATCTCTAATTGAGGAACCAATACAATGTGGAAGTTATTATGTGGGGATTAAAGTGTAATTCGAAAATTATTGGAAACAGACAATTTAAAATAATCTTATTATATTTTTAAGGATTAAATAGGCTAGTCATTCTCTCTTTATTTCTTAGGACATTATCATCATATACATTTAAAATTAATTATTATCAAATGCAATTTGATTATTACACTTTTGGGAATCAACTAATTAAATTGACAATTCTTCCCTACTAAGAAATGTGTATTTTTTTTTCCAATGGTTGCTTTATTAAAAAATAATGTCATACACCATCAACAAGGGTATACCCTAGGAAAATAAAAAGCCAAATCCAAATACAAGAAATGACTAAACAAGACACCTTCCTAGTGAATAGACATACAAAAGGAGCTAAAAACACTTGATCATACAAATTCATCATGACTTAAACCCCAATCCAAACAAATGTTCTAATTCACCTTGGTCCGCTTCACTCTCTTTCAAGAAGAAGCTCATTCATGAACAATGGAAACAATCTTATGGTAAATTATATCCACCCTAACCGAAACTCCCCCAAAGATTTTCGAATTCCACTCTTGCCATAGGATGACATAGGCTGTGGCCATAAAGCTAGCGCATCGATCTCTTACGAGCGATTTACTCCCAAATTCTCACATGCTTGTGTTTTTCCTCGCTGACAATGATATTTTCAGTATGCCTTGATCTTTGGAGGAATGAATCTGAAACTACGGCCCGCTACAATTGAAGAAAAGATGTTCTTGATGTGATACCATGAGAATACACATTCGAGCTACACCGCTATTCCCCGACGAATTAGTCGATCTACGGATTTGGTATTTCTCGCTGGAACATCGCCCCGAACAATAAATGCATGTCGTGGGTATATATCGACTCTACTCGCTAGCAGTTTTGGTCCATGGCTCCTTCTCCTTACGCTAACAGGCTGTGTGTTTACGAGAATGCTACATTGGTAATTTCTCCATTATTTATCTTATTGAAAAGTAGCAAGGCCTTGCAGATCGGTCTGATATCTTATTGGCAGTTACCATAGGGTCTGTGACCTCAAGGAAGGCTGCGGTAACATCATTCGAGAGTCGGTAACTTCTGGTTCTTAAGGAAGTAGTCCTTTTGATTGATGAGCTCGAAGTCATACAAAAGAAAACGGACTTCGCTTGTCTCAAGCTGTCGTATCTTATCTTGAACAAGTGGTGCTTTTCTGAGAATCTTCTTCCAATACCGGATCTTTTCCCTCTTCTTGGCAACCCCGTACGAAACTCGGCACCCGACCTGGCTAGTGAACCCGCTGCGTCTCCTTCCTAGAAAGCGATATTCTGCTGACAATTTGCACAAGCATACTTGATTCCAATCAAACATATCCTTGAAACCTAACCCACCTTCTACAAGAGGAAGACAAACTGTGTCCCAAGATACCTTAGCCATATATGGACCCTCCTTTTTACCACTCCATAAAAAACTCCTTATCCTCTTCTCAACTTCCTTCACCACATATTTGGGAAGAGAAATACTAGTGCACCAAATGTTTTGAATACTAAATATAGATGACCTTATAAGCTCAACTATTCTTCCTAAGCTCAAGTGTCTCGTTTGCCAACTATTAATCTTGTTGCAAACTTTGTTAACTAAGATGCTATAATATTCACTCGTTAATCCTTTCGAAGACAATGGCATCCCCAGAAGCTTCATGGGAAGCTCTCCTTCTGACATCCCCATAAACACGGGACAACTTTAGTAGCTTGGTAGTACTTCCATAAAAGATCTTTTCTTGAACAAGATTTAGAGGCTTGATGGATCACTAAATAGAGAAACAACTCTCTTGAGAACCTTGAAACTAGCCATGATCCAAATGTTCAATGTATGGAGATGTTTCTTGTTGTTTCTAAAGTGTGTGCGTGGTAGGATTGGTAGATGTCATTATCTATTTGACTAATAATAAACTGCTGGAATATTTTTAGGAGTCACAAATTCATTCAAAATAAATTACTGTGTATATTTAGATACAGTCTAGTGTATCGGAGAGTATGAAACTGACTTATCATGTATGGATCGGGTAGTCTCACTAACAATGTAGTGATGTACTGTCGTTTTTCATGAAATTTCACCTTATTAATGTCAAGGTTTCTGGAAGCAGATCGAATATATTCAGGTGCCTCTTGGAAATATGACTTGTAATAACGTAACCTTGCAACTTGCAAGGAGAGGAGTATGACGCATTGTTGGACACAAACGAATTTTGATAATTAATTATTACAATGAATTTGAAAGATACCCCTATATTTGCTATAATGTTGGAGTTAATCGCTTTTGTGTTTTCACAATGTTAGGTAGATCCATATGTTTGGCTAAGATCACTTTTATTAAAAACAACATAAAGTGTGAGTTGTGTTTCTTACCAGATTTCGCATTCTTTTAATTCTTATATTATCGCTTATTATAATATTTTTATTGGTGAAAAAAATATATTTCTAAATTAAAAAGGACTTCTATAACAATTTATCTTTAACTAATAAGTCACAAATTTTATGCAAAAAATTACATAGCAATTAAAACGTAGTTTGGAGTTATACACTCTCTTATAATATGTCTTGAGAGTTTTACCTTTCATATACATCTAATTAATATATGTTCATTATTAACATCTTAGATCGATTATATAAAAACACTCAACATCTTTACAGCGTATAAAGGGTTTGAATATAATACTTGCATTGGATTTTTAATTTTTATCATAGCAATAAGTATATTCCATTTGTCTGATGAATTAGTCTACTCGTACTAAATTTTTTTTGTATGTTAATAATTCAATTATAAATTTAAAAATAATTTCTAATCCAAAAATTATTATTAAAGAATATATATCTAAATTATTATATTAAAACAATTAAAATAAAAATAAATTCAAAGTTACATATTTAATACTCTCTCTATCCCCAATAAATTGTCAAGACTTAAATTTATATTTTTTACAGATTAAATGTTAAATTCAAATATTTTTATTTATGTTGTATAATATTTGATAAAAATTATCAAATAATAATATTTTCAATATACTTTAATATTGACATTAAATTTGAATCAAATTAAAATTATGTTTATCAATGAAGGTATAAAATTTATCAATTTGAAGCATTTAAATCAAGCATAACAATCATTTAGTATGAAGGGAGTAATAAATTTGAATATTTTATTTCTAGCCTCTTTAGGTTGTTTTTTGCGTGGTTAAAATTAAGAGAATTTCATAAAAATATGTTGATAATATTCACTTTATTAATAAATATTATTAGTCGTCATCATTAAAATATGTTAAGATGAATACATAAATAAATTGAATAGTAGAACTATGAATAATTTATCTTCTTAATCAATTGAGAATTAGATGTTTCCCCACAATAAATAAAATAACATAAGGTGTATTTTTTATTAAAAGAGAAAAGTGATATTTTTAACAATAAATAAAATTACATAATGTGCATTCTTTTATTAAACCTTGAAAATGAAAGAGTAGTATGATAACAAAACTTTTAAATCTATTATTAAAAAATTATAAGGGATCATATAACTATGAACAAAATGATTATATCAATCAAAAGTATAATTTATAAATTTGCCAAATAATTAATTGTGCAGCTATTATCTGGTTTAAATGTTTGAAGCATAAATGCTTACTAGTCTTTGAAAAGTTTGATCGATCATTGTTTATTATCACATACAATTCAATCTTTGAAAAAGTTCGATCGTCGTTGTTTTAGAATTAAGTGAAAAAGATGAAAATGTCACTGCGAAAAGTCACGTGTTCCTCACGTGATGGTGTGATGACGGAATGGGTGATCGATTGGAACATTTTGAAAGATAGGTGATCGACTAGGACGGTTTGAAACATATGTGATCGATTGGAAATATCTTGTAAAGATAGGTGATCGCCCCTATCATTAACCCATTATATTAATTAAATGAAGAAACATATACAAATTTAGGAAGGGCGAATAACTTAATTTTTCAATAAATGAATGACAAAAGTAAAAAATTATTTTTCAAAATTGGATGGGCGTTGTTGACCTCCCGCTTTCCCTGGTGCCTCCCAGCTGGCGTTATGGTCCTCGGAATGATAAATATTACACATTTTTCTCTTTTTTGGACGTTTACAATATGGATGAATGTATAATATCTGTATAATTTTTGAGAACTAATATGTATAATATCTGTATAATTTTTGAGGACTAATCTGTAACAATATAATTATATGAGATTAATAAAATGTAACTTGACCTCATTGTATGAGACTAAATTAACAATTAGCTCCAAAGTATTAGAGTAAATATATATGGGTAAATTAGTATGAACGGGAAAAAATATTAATATGACAAATTTATAAATAATATGTTAACGTTACTATCTCCAATCAATTTTAATTGTCATTTGACTTTTTTAATTTGAATTTTGGCCATCAATTATTAATTATTCCTTATTCTAAAAAACTATAAAAATTATATAATTGGATTCGTCTTTTAAAATACTTTCATAAAATTAATTTTTTAAATTTTTTAGTATTATAATTAAAGAGTAATTAAAGATCAAATATTTATTTCGATATGTGAAAAAATCAATTAAAATGAATTGATAGGAATAGTATGAATGGGTAAAGCTACACGAGATAACGTAATGTTGTTAAGAAAATTAGGATACATTATACAATGGGAAAAAATTGGATTGAACATGGATACAAATATAGCATCTCAACGAGAGCATTCGAATGTGCCCAGTGGTTAGGCGCTTTCGATGGCTTAGAGGTTTGGGTTCGATTAATTGTAAGGGCGGTGGGTGGGGTTTAAAAAAAAAAAAATACTCATCTCGACTACCTACTATGTATATAGCTAGCCTTTCTAATACAGCTATTATCCGCAATAATTCTCTACAGGACTTGACCGTCCGACTAAAGTCACATCGAAATACTAAAAAATTATTGTGAAATGACTATTTTTCTTTTAAATGAAACTTTCTCAAATACCATACTTACAAACAGGGATTAGAATAGTAGTTTCCTCTCTTTTGTTTGTTAATGTTTCGGTGTAAATTTAGCACCCCTGACATATTTGGTTCAATTTTCAGAAAATAGAAAACTACTCGCTAGGAGTTCAATCAAAATATTACCTTCCACTTATAATGAAGAATAACAAAATTGATACTTGAAGTTACCGTCACTTGATCGATTGGCCTTGTCAAGTGATTCCTTCTCCTCTATGGAATCTGAGAATTTTAAACAAGGGGCCCGTGGTGTGATAGTTTCTGGCTTTTTTTTAAAATAATAAAATTGTATTTATCGTGGTGATTTTATATTTAGAATCAAATATAATAATATGGTAGTTAGATATGATCTAAGATACAATTATCATCAACTAATCATAAAAAGGATATCTATCTGTAAAAGAAAATCTACTCCAACAATAAAACATTTTAATATTATTTGTATTTTTTTAAAGAAAATCTACTCCAACAATAAAACATTTTAATATTATTTGTATTTTTTCCAATAATAGAAATTACAAAAAAATCTGATCTCACATGATGAGCGTATTCGACAAGAGTTGAGTCATAGACCTTTTCGATAAAAATACTAATCACATACCATAGGCTATTAATGACATCCTTAACCTAAGAGTTACTACTCTCTATTTATAGTATGGAGAAGATCAATGATGGCCATCCAATCAATAAATTACCTAAGAATCTGAGTAATTTCTTTCGAATCATCATCCTTAATTGCTGCCTCTCATTGAGAGTAAGGTTTGAAAATGATTCCTTTCAAATTGCACCAAAATGGGGGCCCATAATAATTAATCAACTAACATGATTGAATTAGTGGGACGAATTAAAAAAAATGTAACTATTCAGGGTCTAATAGTTCTGTAGAAGTTTTTTCTTATATTTTTTTTACAGAAACCAGTCAATTGTATGAGAGATCAAACAGTGTGATATAAAATCATCCAAAATAAGAGAGATAATTAGTTTCAATCATGGTGGGCGAACCTCTAAGCGAACTCATTTTCGGCATAATTAAATACTCCGTATACTAGAATGTATGTTGCTTCTGATTAAGTTTAATTTTAACACTCCTTACATTTTTAACATAGAAGTTTTAATCTACCCCATATATAATTGGGGAAGGGGAAATTAAAAGTTACAAAATAAAGTTTCATAATTAAAATCCACATATGATTTTTCCTAAAATTTAGGTAACCTCCTTAATTGATAAAAAAAAAATGAATGTTCACTAAATACATAGACTTACTATCGTCTGTCGTTTACAATTAATATTATATGATTTTTTTTACTTTTTACTTTTTAAATTTTTGTTCTTTATGTTTTCAAACTAAACTTTTCTAATGCAAATTTTAAATTCTTGCACTGCTTCATCGTAAAGACCACTTATTTTGTTTCAACAACAGGTAATATCTTCCTTTTCGATTGAATTTTATAATTAATTTAGTGAAAATATCATATCATATGTTTTTGGATTTAGTTTCACGTGGGGGAACTCTTTGAATGATAAATTTTACATGCATCGACTGTGCACCTGTAACTAGTTTTATTAAAGACTTAATTTCATAGAGGCATTTTAACTCAAGCGATTTTTCAAATCAGCACCTGAATTTTTCAACCTTTCAAATAGGCACCTAAACTCCAAAAAAATATTTTTTGACACATAAGATCGTTTAAACAGATAAACTAAAGGATAAAATTCGAATTATACATATATAACACTTTAGGGGTCAATCTTTAAATAACAAACAATTGCTTGAATATTTTTAAAATAAAAATAAAATCTAACTACACCACCTACACTCACCCTTCCCCAATTACCCCAACCTCCACCACCACCCCAACCCCCATTATTACCACCCACCCTCCAAATCGGTAGCCACCGAGTTTCATCCCAAGTCAAAGGTTAGATTGTAGCGGGTTCGAGGTTCGGTTCGAAACTCCAACAGTTTGAAATTCGAACTAAAATATGAATTTTCATGAAGTCGAATGTATATAATTTGAGCCGAATCTTATTTCGGCTCGAATTCGTCGAACTTAAAATGAAGTTCGAGCTTGGTTCGAACTATATAACTATACCGAGCCTTAGCTCAAATCGAAATTTTCGAACCTAATTTCTCGAGTCGAATCGGTCTTTTAGGTTATTTTATTTACATGTCTAAACATCTGTTATTAATTAGACCATGGGTGGTGAATGAGGCTTGCATCGAAAGAGATGGGAGAACCTATCTTTGGAACCAATAGAGACCTAAACAAAATCACATGAACAAACGTGGACCTTGTCGGAAATCAAATAAAAGTTGGTCAATCATGTTGAAATAACTTCGCCGTTTATGTTGAAACTGTTTGACATTTCTGTATTGTTTCCCTCTTCTTCTAATGAATGGTACTCCATACATACACTCTCAATTAAAGCAACGAATTTAAGTTTTCAATCTTTATCTGAGCTCTAATTTTGATGTAATAACAACAAATAATTTCCGGAGTAGTATAAATTACTCTTTTGACTATTTCAATCAATTCCAGCATCTAGCCATAAAAGGCAAAATGGTACTGATGAGTATGAAGCTGGAGATGATCAGTTAGATATGAGATTTCTTGGCAGATCCAAATTGCAATTATGTGATGTATTTCTAAAATTCTTGCTAGGCATCATTTCGGATGTACATTATTGTTGCTCTTATATATAGTACAGTAGTGAAGCTATAATGGGACCAAAGTATAGAGTTAATTGACGAAATGGTTCCCGATAGTGGTATCAAGTTGCACTTTGGTCCCTAATAATATTACCATAGCAGTTTATTCCCCGTAAGTGACACAAAAGTTGCACTTTGATCCCCAAATTAATATCTCCGTTAAATATTACAACTTGAAGTTGCAGTTTGGTCCCCGTAAGTGGCACAAAAGTTACAATTCGGTCACCAAACTAACGTTGCAGTTAATCTCGGGATGTTTAGATTTAACGGAAACGTTAATTTGGGGACCAAAGTACATCTTTTGTGTCACTTACGAGAACTAAACTGCTACGATAACACTATTGGGGATTAAAGTATAACTTAATATCACTATTGGGGATCATTTTAATAATTTTCTCCAGAGTATACAAATGTTGAGTGACGTTTAAGATAATAAATAATGTATTGCTTATCAGTACATTTTGTTGTGTTGGAGGATTACTTCTGGGCATTTGGATGGAATAATAGTACATCACTGTACTGGTTTGGGAAGCAAGACTTGGTTTATGGATTGGGGTCTTTTAACAATCAATTTTGGGTATTCCGTTTACATGAATCTCAGTCAGTTTTTGCACATATCGACTAATCATATATTCATATTCGTGTTTAATTTTGTTGTTACCATGGTCCATGGACATCCCAATGATCAGTCTGAGAACAAAGTTTGAAGGACAAAATATTATGAAGTCTTAAACGGAAGTCAAACACACAATGTTCACTAAATCTTATAAATATAATGTATCATTATAATTACAAGGAATCATTTTTACGATTTTCTCTTTTATATAATATAGAATAGTAACATTCCTGGCCGGTAATGGATTGGAGTGCATGATGTAGTAGTTGAAATGTGGCCAGGGACGGATCTAGGCAATCGGAGGTGATGGTTCGAAATATATATTAAATTTTTTTGAATAATTTTTGTATAATTAATAGAGAATTTGCTAAAAAAACCGTATTATGAACAAGAATTTTTTAAAATGAGTAACGTCATTTTAAATCGATCCTTCAAACATCGTATATAGCTATGATTCGATCAGAATGAACTATCAAAACTTAATTTATGTTGTTAAAAGTAATGGTAATTGATAAAAAGAAATTTGGTCACCACTAATAGTTGAACTCAAGAATTTAAAAATAATTTTATAATATAATTACCAACTGCCTTCAAGCGATATCAAAGACTGAGGATATATAGGATGCCAAACCACTCATGTGATAGAACCATTACTTCACAACTACAGTGCTACATGTAACATGTATCCATCTACATTTGCATAAAGCCATAAATAAATATCTATCTGGACCCCCTTAATTATTTATATTTCAAGACATCTAAGCCCCATGAAAATATTTACTTATCCCTCAAAACAAATGGTAGACAACTTATGATGTTGATCTTTAATTTTCACAATCATTGACCCTACTGGCTACTGCGACCTCCCAACGCCTCCCAAGTGATGTTAGATCGATATGTGTTCCATTACTTATATACTTTGCCGTTTTTTGGGGCTTTTTGCTTATAGTGACATCCCAACTCATAAAGAATTATAATCATTCAATAATGTTTATATCAACCTTTCGTAACACGTAGTATTATCATGTTGATATGTAAATCTGATTAAGGATCTAATTTACAATTCAGTCTCAATGAGTTTAACCCGATTGCATATATATCGTCTGTCTCCGAAAGTGAGACTATTATTGCAGTTTGGTTTGGGAGGAGAAAATAAAGATGAGCGTAAAAATTAAAGTTGAAAAAACAAATTGGCACCAAAAGTGGAAATCAATCTTGTTTCAGTAATGTCGATCGAGTTTGAAAAAATTGAGGATTAAAATGCAATAATAATGTCACTTTCAGTTAACAATAATATCCAACGTGATGAAACTTCATGTCCACTATGTGTTCGCCAACAATTTTTCTTCATTCAAATGAATCATTGTTCATTCTGATATAGTTACTCATTTAATATGAATGAATATATAGTTAATCAAACTCAGTAATAAGTAGTTAAGATTCTGTATGAGTTGTGGCATTGATATAACTCGAAAAGAAATCATAATGTAAATGTTTTTTTCCTCTCTTATGGACCGAAAGCCAAGAAGAACAAGCTAAAGAAAGTGTATATATTGAATGCATCAGTACACGTTAGGAGGCATGAAGGGAAAGCAAGAACAGAAATTGAAAGGGAAACAAATTAAAAAACAGTGATCGCATATTTCTTGAAAAGGAATGTGGGGACATGTGATGTAACTTGATAAAAGTCCTGGAAAAGATAAGACTTACTTGATGAACCCTCACGGAAATGGAAACCCCTCTGGCTCATATTTGTTGCAATAAAAAGTATTGGATCCTATTAGTATGTAGTGCCATATAAACACTAACCTTCATCGACAAGATTGAAGTTGCACTAATAATAGTTCATAAACTTCGGTAGATCGAAATCAAGATTTAATTCCCGAATATTTTTGGCCCAAATTAATCCTTATTACATAGATGATCATTGTCTTAATAACCGCTTGAAAATCAAAGTGGACGATAAAATATGAAATTTTTATTTAACGTACAATGCAAGGACCATATGTGAAATAAACAATGAAGAAAAACTTAAGGACTAACAATTTGATCTAACACAAATTCGGGGACTAATTAATAGGTCTCAATTTTTGTTAAACTCAGAAAAGACTTGTCAAATCTTATATAATTCGATGAAAATCATTTTAGAAATGGCCTATGCTATTTTATCACTGACCAAATGAAATTCACCATCTCGTATCACCTGTACACAAAATCTAACCTTCTTGGTCTCACTTCTAGTTAACCCCATAAAACAATTGACTGATTTTAGCTTGGCATTAAACAACCACCCCCCCTAAAAAAGAAAGAAACTAGATCTCTTTCATTATTACCAAAAAAGCCTCAAGCCCGGCGTAGCAGCATTATATATTAGAGCTATTTTCCTGAAATATATATCGATAGCTAGCGAAAAAAAATAACAGAAAATGTATGTATATCTCTTTAACTCTTAATCAAATAAAGAAATTATACAGACATACTACTATTACTGTATTAGATATTACAGCAAAGTTGGTAATATTACACCCTATTCATTAAATGTCAAAATTTGAATATTAAAAAAATTGGTTGAAATTTTTTGGGTAAAATACGACAAACACAGTAATTAGCAGGCGTAATTTACCTTTTTTACCTTTTCGTCCTTTTCAACAAATAAGCAAGTGCCTTGTTACGTACTAAACACAAAACGAGTTATGCACTTGTTGCTAAACAAAGAAACCAGCGTTGCACTATTAGATTAATCTAATATATATTTTTTGATCCATATAATGTGAAAGGTCTAATTCTAATATTAAAGAGTTTAATTTGATGGTTATTAAATATTAAGAATTAGAATTAGTGAGTGTTAATTATTCTAACTTCTTTCTCCCCTCATAATAAACTAAATTAAGTACATTATGAATGACTTCTAGTACGATATACCTTTGATTTAATAAGTACTATATAAAGCAGATATGACAAGTATACGTCTCCGACACCATCAAAAGAAAAAATAAAAGACTAATAGAGAGAAAATAAGTAGTCTAGCTTGGTCATCTTCTCAAACTTCTATTGGACAAAGATGCTATTATTAATTTTATACGACAATGAAAGCATTCTAAAAATAATAATATTACGCTTATAATCGCAGATCGTGAGTACTACATTATATTATTTCATATGGCTCCCAAGTAATCAAATGGCATTTCCTTGTTGATTTATCGTATGGTTTATTAACTGAAGGACATAAATATAAGTATATCCCGAAATCAAGATAACATGCATACGGTTACTTGTCCGGAAAAGAAATACAAAGTCACAAATTTTGTATCAGAATAATAATAATATAAACGCTCAAGATTACTACCAAAGATAACGGTTAATGAAATAGTATCATTATTTTCCTTTAATCAATTTCAATAATAGTACACGATGAATCTACTTACAAATATTAAATGTATCTGATTTAGTACGAAAGAGCATATCGTGAATAGACAATTTTAGTGGATTATTTGCATAAATCGCTTTATATCCATTAAGATTTATTTGAACATGCCGAAATGATTGAGTAATCAAGATTTATAAGTTGTTTAATACGGAATGTTAAATATGTTCCATCTGCTCGCCGATGCTTAACAATAAATAAATTGACAATTTTGAACCTATGTATATTTAAGTGTTAGTTTGTAATATATGACGATGAGATATATACATGTTTAAATTTTTTTTGTGTATTATTATCAGATCATGGACATATATTTATACAATTTCTTTATAAGTGAATATCATGGTTGAATTTTTATAGAAAAACAAATATATTAAAATTAATTTTGTAGCATATATGTAATTTGAAATATAAATTTAATATCTATTATTAAAGTTGCTTGTTAGTTACCAAAGTGGCCATGCTAAAAAGTAAAATAGATATTTTATCTCATGTATATAATTGCACAAATTTGTGAACATTAATGTTTGATATCTATTTATTTAAGGAACTTGTTAGTCACCAAAGTGCCCAAGAAAAATGCATAAATAAATATTTTTATCTCATATTACATAATTGTGCAAAATTGGAGATATGATAGTTATTACTATTTATTCACTTTAAAGTGCTTGTTAGTCACCAAAGTAGCTTGGAATGAGTAAATTCATATTTCCATCTCAAACTAATAGTTACACTAATGATATATTATGGTAAATTAAAAATTATCTATTTTTGTAATGTTTGTTAGTCACCAAAGCACGCATATAAACAAGGAAAAGAATGTACAAGGACAAAAACTCCAAAGAATGACAAAAGCCCAATGAAAGTTTTCAACGAGGCCAAGACGAAAAGGAGATCAAGCTTTTGTAAGAAAGTTGACACTGACGGCGATTTGTCATAAAAAAAGGAATGATTCAAAAGAAAGGTAAGCATTTCTTTGTTTCTATCTCTGCTTCGAATCAAACCTTATCAAGTCTTAATAATAATACCTAAGGGTTAGATTTTGCTACTACTCACAAGCTTCTCATATTACACAAGTGAGCCTTTCATCTCAAATTTCATAAAAGCTGAACCGAAAAGTATTTATTCATGGGGAATAAGGATTTAAGGCACAAATAGAAGGAATCGGGGACTTACAGAACAATCGAGATAACGGTTGTCATCTAGATCTAGGAAAAGTGTCTTTATGTTTCAGACAAGGCTAGAAATCTTATTTCCGCTTGAGAGTCGATTTAGTCTATGTTTAATGTCAAGTTTGGAAATGGAACATTTTCTTTATTAAGAATAAGTACTATTATGGTCATGTACATTAATAAAATTGTATCATTTTAATCTTGATAATAAATTTGAGGAGTCCTTGTTAATGTTGAATATGTTGTTGTAAAATTTAGTTTACAAGAGCATAACTCGCTCTCTTTATGCATAAAAGATTAGGTCATATATCCGAAGAAAGGATGCTGGTTGGTTAAAAGTAAAATTGTTAATTGGATTTATACACCTAAATATATGTATTGATTGTATTAAAGGCAAACAAACCAAACACAATACAAAGAAAGCAACTACGCTAAGCTACCTAAACTTTGAATTGATAAAACACCGGCGTTTGTGGTCCATTTGAAGCTCCATTCGAGTAAAGAAAAGTATTTCATTACTTATCGATAATTACTCACGTTATGGATATGTATATCTATTGCATGAAAGTCTCATTCAAATAATATCTTCAAGTGTTCATTGATTAAGGTAGAAAGACGCTTAGATACTAAAAGGAAGCAGACCGTATAGAAGTGATGAATATTATGGTAAATACCAAAGTTGAACAATGTCTCTGGGTCCATTCAGAAGTTTCTAGAGTCGGCATAAGACAATATACTATGCCCCAAGCACTACAACAAAATGGTGTAGCTGAAATGCGGAACCATACTCTAATAGAAATAGTTAGAAGTATGTTAAGTAATAGTAGTGTATCTTTATCTTTGAGGACATATTCATTGGGGATCACGCGTATTTGCTTAATGTGGTTCCTTTAGTGCTATTCACAAAACTCCTTATGAATTGTGGACAAATAGAAAACCTAGTTTAAAGCATATACGTGTTTGGGTTGTCAGGCAGAAGTAAGAATATATAATCCACATGAATAGAAGCTCGATTCAAGAACCATCTTTAGTAATTTTATCAGGTATGTAGAAAAGTCAAAATGGTACATATTCTATCAGACTAACCATAGTAATGAGATAGCCGAGACGGGTAATGCGCGTTTATTGAGAGAATGGTATAAGCCGCGGGGAGTTGGACCACAACCGTAAATTTTGAAAAGAAGTGGGAGTTTACTACGCCGAGCGCTTCTCATCAAAGCCGTATCTCCTCAAAACGGTGTCGCATATACAACCTATCAATATCGAATTCTATCAATGAAATCACTAATGAACAAGTATCAAATGAAACACAAGAAATAGCATCAAGAAAGTCTACAAGATAGAGAAGACCAACTATTTCTGATGATTATGTGGTTTATTCACTTGAACATGAATGTGACTTAAGCATTGATAAAGAACCAATTTCTTTCAATCAAGCCATGAAATATGACAATTCAGAAAAATGATTCAATGCTATGAAAGATGAGTTGAAATTAATGGACGACAACAAAGTCTGGGAATTAGTTGAGCGTTTCCAAAGGTTCAAACGCAGTGGGTCAGAAACGGATCTTCAAATAAAACTACCTCTAAAGGCAATATAATAACTTTCAAAGTCGACTTCATAAGTTAAAGGTTTCACTAAAAAAGTTGTGTTAATTATAGTTGAAACCTTCTCTTCATCGAGAAGGTGTTTCTAAGAAGGATTCTTTAAGAATTATTTTGGTATTGGTGGCTCATTATGATCCGGAGCTTCACCAAATGGATGGAAAACCGAATTTCTCCGGAATTTAAGTCTTAGAGGAAGAAGTTTATATGGATCAAACTGATGGTTTCAAGGACTGAAAAGAAAACTTAAAAGCGTAAGCTAAACAGTCGATATATGGATTAAACAAGCTCGACAATGGTATCTAAAGTTAAAAAATACCATTACATCATATGAATTTGAAAAATAACGCTGATAAAGTTGTATCTTCATGAAGTTCATGGGGAGTAAGTTTATTATTTTAGTCCTATGTTGATGACATTGTTCTTAAGTAGTAACGATGTTGGATTATTACATGGTATAAAGAAATTTATCTCTAATAACTTTCAAAATGAAAGATATGTAGCGAAGCATCATAATGTGATTGATATCAAATACTCGTGATAAATTCCAAGAATATATTAGGCTTATCACATTGCTTACATCAATAAAGTTTTAGAGAGGTTTAGAATGGAAAAGTGCTCTTCAGAAATTGTTCCAATTTAGAAAGGGGACAAGTTTAGTTTGTTTCAATGTCCTAAAAATGATTTGAAATGAGAAGAAATGAAAGATATTCCCTATGCAAAAGTTGGTCGGGAGTCGGATGCTCGCATACGTACTGCATTTCCCCGCTTTATTGTTGGTATGCTTTGGTCGATATCAGCAATCCCCGGAATGGACCACTGAAAGCCGTTGTTAAGGTCCTAGGTATTTACAAGGCACCAAGGACTACATGCTTACTTATAAAAGGTCGGATAGCCTCGAGGTGATTGGTTATTCAGATTTAGGCTACGCTGGATGCTTGGACTCAAGGAAATCCACATTTGGCTACACGTTTTTATTAGCTGGAGGAGCTATATCATGGAAAAGTGGCAAGCAATCGGTTATTTCTACTTCCACTATGGAGGCCGAATTCGTTGAATGCTTTGAGGCAACAATTCAAGCTTCGTGGTCAGTAATCCTTATCTCAAGATTTGGAATTGTCGACAACATAGCCAAGCCGTTGAGAATTTATTATGATAATTCCGCAGCCTCTTCTTCTAAAAAGGATAGTACTGGAATAAAAGTAAACATACGGATCTAAAGTACTTATATGTCAAAGAAATGCGTAAATAAAAGGCCTATCGAGCATATTGGTACAAACTTAATGGTAGTGGATCCGTTAATTAAGGAATTACGACCCCAAGACTTACATTGGCCATGTAGAAATGACAGGTGTTATAGAAAAAAGCCTTGTTAATTGGATAGAATATTAAGGCTATACGTATGAACATCTTTGCTCAAAAACGAAGCGATCCTTATGAATTCAATTAAAGTTTATGTTTCTACTAAATAAAGTATTTCTCATATTATGGTTATGTACATGTATGGTTATAATGAGACAATACGAATTTTTTTTCCATAAAAGTTGAGGCTTACAGTTTGTCTCAAATAAAAGTAGTTTGAGTTTGAATTAACTCATGATATTACTGAAATAATCATGTCGCCGAATGACTTCAGGACCGCCATGATCCAGTTAGTTTAGTCCATATTATAATTGATGAAATTGTTGATTCATTGAAAGGTGCATATTTATATTTTCTTTTGAATCATCAAATCATTATATGGACCAAGTGGGAGATTGTTAGATTATTATATTAATCTAATATATATTTTATGGTTCATATCGATTCATTGAAAGGTGCATATTTATATTTTCTTTTGAATCATCAAATCATTATATGGACCAAGTGGGAGATTGTTAGATTATTATATTAATCTAATATATATTTTAGGGTTCATATAATGTAAAAGGTCTAATTCTAATATTAAAGAGTTTAATTTGGTGGTTATTAAATATTAAAAATTAGAGTTAGTGGGTGTTAATTCTAACCCCCTCTTCTCCCTCATTAAACTAAATTAAGTATGCATTATGGATGACTTTTAGTATCGTAGACCTTTGAATTTAGTTGAAGTACTATATAAGGGCATATGCATGTACATGTCTAACATCATCAAAAAGATAAAATAAAAGACTAAGAGGAGTAGGTTATAAAACGGCAAATTTCAAATTAGTCATCTTCCTCAAATTTCTATTATGGATCAAGATATATTATTATTAAAATTCTTATATGATTAGAGTGTAAAGATCCTAAAATAATAGTATTATGCTTACATGCACTGATTACTAATGTGTTTAAAAACCAATACTATTAAGGCGATATAAGAGAGCAAAATCAAAAAGTAAAGAAATTACCGTTGAATTTATTAAACGGGCCCTGACCATACCCAGCAAGAGCAAGAGAAGAGTTAATCTATGTTTCAAAGAAGCCACCATCCTAAAACCAATCGTAAGGCAGTTTTGAAATGCCTTTCGCGCTTTCTTCTATACTTATATAAGGATACGCGGTTTTTCTTCATTGGCCTTAGTTTTTAATACCTGTGATTATATAATCGCGCTGATACTACGTTAAATTTATTAAATTCGCCCTGATCACACCCGTAAGAATTCACACTCCATAAGCATCAAAGAGTCACCATCCTAAAACGAATTTGGCTAAGTGTGAAGGTTCTAGACTTATATAAATGATATATACTCTCTATTTTTTTAATGCATAATTACATATAAAAATTATCGTTATTAGGAGTCAAATCTCAACAATTACTATTTTGCTCTTAAGTGAAATTAAACTTCCTCAAATAGTACACTTACAATTTACAAACATGGGCAGTATTTGAAAGTGGATATAATCGGGGTTTAAACCCGTTATAAGTAGTGTAAGAACGGGTAGTTTAGCCGTGGGGGGCAACAAAGTGAATTTCCCCCCTTCATTATAGTGTTTTTGATGTGGATATAGTAAATTAGATAAATACTTCCTCCATTCCTCTTTACTTGTCTTCCTAGATCAAATTTTTTTATTTCAAATTACTTGTCTTTCTAGCATACAAAATTATAATTATATATTTTCAATGTACTATTATCTATTTTTTTATTAAATTATCAACCAACCAATGATATAATTTCAATTAATGCTCATTCTATATTTTCAATGTACTTTTGAATATTTTTTTATTTACTTAATCTATGTACAAATAATTAGGAAGACAATTAAAAAGAAATGAATGGAATATTTATTAAGAAAGTAGTAAAATCAATGGATAATAAATTGAGATGTTGGCAGTAAATTAGTAATAGTGAATGTTTAAACTAACATATAAAGATGCAATGATGTCTAGGTGTCAGTTAGGCTGATTAAAACTTGTACCTTTGGCTCCATGTACATTATTTGTCGTGTTTTACCGACAAGAGATGACAAAATTTCATTCATTAAAGAATACGAGTAATACAAGAAAACTGCAGAACCAAATCCAGTTGCCGATTCCTTTGGTCCAGTAGCCCAAAGGACTATGACAAATACATACAATTCGGAGATCGTACAACTGAAAATAGGTCAAAGTCTCATGATGGGCATCACTTTAAGTCTTTAACTCTAATCATGCATTATATTCATGCAT
This sequence comes from Lithospermum erythrorhizon, assembly GCA_019722365.1. Taxonomy (NCBI): domain Eukaryota; kingdom Viridiplantae; phylum Streptophyta; class Magnoliopsida; order Boraginales; family Boraginaceae; genus Lithospermum; species Lithospermum erythrorhizon. Next base: position 218,008 of record JADFUC010000789.1, on the reverse strand, counting down.
ATTGTCACATCAGAGTAAGTTATAATAGGCTTGAATATGAAAAGGGAATAGAATCGTATTGATTGGAAATAAGATCGAATTTATTTAAAATAACCCGAATAAAACTGAGTTATATAGGTTTTAGACTATGTACTGTGAGAGTTGTCTTTTTGTTTTTATACTTGAGCTCTAGGAACTTGTTTAGTATAGATTATTAATATGATCAAGATAGCATAGTTAACAGAGCAAATTTCGATTAGAATCGGTCTAGTTTTGAGGCCGGGTAGTAGATTTGAATTATAAAATAAAACGAATTTTGATTCTTAGCCAAATAATCAAGTCATTTTCGAATCGCTTAATTCTTGTACATCATGATTCATGACAGCCATAGACCATAGTGGCAGAATATATAAAGAGCAAAGGAACTAGTTGATAACGAGCCCAGATGGTGGAGTCTTTTACGAACAGAAGCAATTGCTCTAGCCCAATATGACAAATACAAGATTGGGTCCATTTGATATCTAGGCCGATCAATCGAATTTAAATTGATTTTTTCCATAATTCTTACTAAGTTAGTAGTCTAAATATACCAGAAAATGCAACGAAATAATATGATTTCCATGAATCTAAAGCTTCCAAAGGTATATTGAATTATATGAGTATATATAATCAACAAATATTATTATTATCCTGTTTAATTTTCATGTTAGATCTAAACAAATCAATTATTAAACTACCTAATTAAAATGTTAAACTACCTTATGTGTTGTTGAATATGCCTTGAAACAAAGTGTTGTCGTTTGCTGAACCTGGAAGATCGAGATTTGGAGTCGGGGGTCAGAAACCCGAACTGCTTAAATTTCTTGTTTGTGCCGTTGGCAGATTCGAGGTCAGCAATGGGTCAGCTACCGGAAGCAAAAGGCACACTAGATATTTCTCCCTGAACGCCGCAAATGGACCGCTCCAGGCTCAACACAATGTAAGACAATTATTCGAGGCGACGGTTGATTCCTTTGTTATTAATACTCCAAATCCTCACGAATCATTACAAACATTTTGATATGTGAAAGCCATATACTTCCGGGTTTAGGATTCTGGGTGAATAGTTTTAGCTTCCTAAACCATTCATTTGTGTATAATCTGAGATCCTAGAGCATGTTGTCAGCTTCATCCCAGAAGATGCTTCTTCCCATTATGGAAACTTCCGTTATTCGCTTGCGGGATTAGTCCTAACACACGTTAGCGATACCACGTTAAATCTTGGTGTTATTTATTTTCTTTCCGCAACTTTTAATGCACTCAGAATCCAAGATTCTCTGACCTTATAACAAACTGCATTCTAAGCTCATATCTGTAATCCGCAAGCGGCGGTAAAAGTTTGAAAGTAGAGCAAGCGAATGGTAAAACAATTTTTGGCCTCAGGAAAATTCCGGTGGCGCATTAGCGAGGGGATTCGGGTTCTCTACGGTTAATCCACTTCACTCAAGCTTTGAAATTACTTTTTTTGGAAGAAAAGCACACTCGACGCCGCATCGTTTCTGCAGATGAGATTATTACTAAGTTTGAAAGGTAGAGACTGCTGCCGGATTGCTGGGTGTGAGCCGCACGTCCAAGCCGATATCGCCGGACCGTGGACTCCACCGGACCGCTACTCTCCTACCAGAGCAAATTTTTGGACCGGAATCAAGTCCATAACAAACCGGATGAGATGGCTTCGGAGCCATTTTTCCGGACTTGTTCCGGTGGCCGACGAAAACATAAATTAAAAAAAACCCTAAATCAGAAAATTCAAATGAAAAATAGGTGGAAACCGAATTCAAGAAATCATCATTTGAGCCTCAATTCGAATTAAATATATCAATTGAGGCTCAGATTTATCAAGAAATCATCATTGCCTTCAACATAAATGGAAACCGACTTCAAGAATCATCAATTGAACCTCAATTCGAATTAAGTATAACAATTGAGGCTCAGATTTGTCTAGAAATCATCATTGCCTTCAACATAGGTGGAAACCGAATTCAAATCCAAATCAAATTTAAATGAACAAAGCACATAATTACTAACAAACAAAGCTCATCATTCCTCTCCCCATCAAAATAGGTTTAATCGAATTATAATCCAAACCTAAATCGAATCGAAATCGTGGAAATCAAATAGAATCGAACCAAACCAAAATCAAAAACAAAACGGGGCGAAATCAACCAAATCAAAACCAAACTTTAATTGAAAGATAGAAGTAGACTATCTTTAATCGAAATGGGGAATATGAAGATAGAAGTATAGACTACAATCTGCTCGCATCGGTGATAGGCACAAATGATATTAAATGTGGTTTTAACTATTAGTTATATATAAAGCCCCATCAAACGGGCCTCTGCTCAAGCATCGCCCGAATTATTTATCCGAACCGGACCGGTAGCATAATGGATGGATACTGAATGGATAAACCCGCTGGTTTCGCCATCCGCAGTTTATCCGCCCACAATGCCCCCTAATCAGGCCAAGTTGAAAGTATGTATGCGACTGTAACTCAACTAACAAGTCATTACCAAGCAACATCCTGCTCGGGTCAGCAGATGAGGGAAGGTACATCCTTAAGAGACCACTTAGATAGACTAAATACAATATTATTAGATTTGCGTAATATTGATATTTATGTTGATGATGAGGATGCCGCCTTTAATTCTCAAGTGGCTTTTACCGACATCATATGAAAACTTTAAGAAATCTATGACTAATGTCACTGTAGCGAGGCGGACATTAGAAAACCGATTGTCCTAAGAAGAGGGCAATTTAATGCATCCGCATCAAGGTTTAGAGTAGTACAAAATTTGAGGAAGATAATATTAGTTGCCTATAACCACATGTTTTAGTACCGATAAAGCGGATACTTAATTTTGGAGCGTCTTATCATATCTGTCTAAAGAGGAAATGGTTTTTGACTTGTGAGCAAGTAGATGGTGGTAATATTTCTATGGCCACGCCTGCTTGAGTATTTGGGACAAGTTCCGGTGGAATGTTAGGACTCAGCGAATGGTAAGTTCAGACCTTAGAGGATGTTAGGCATTGCCCATTGATTTAATTAAGAATCGATTACCGAGTCCACTGACAAAAAAGGGGTTCGGGGCCAGAGGTGAATGTGGGATGATAAATGTCTCCGCAGGAGTTCTGCTTAAGTTCCGAAGGTGTTAAGCAGTACTTTGTGCTTCTTACAACGTACACGCTCTCGATTCCTACTCCTATCAGATCCTCTATTGGTCAATGCATTTATACGACTAAGTCAAGGGGCATATGAAGTCTGGCCTGCTAATGGCTTGAGAGAGGAATGTAGATTCCGCTGGGACAATCTTATCAAAAGCGCAGTAAGTCGGGGAAAGACTTAGGATCTTTGTGAGCAATCGTGTCTTTGAAAAATTACAACGAATACCTCCAAACGACTCATGTAACAAAAGGCAATCGGATTTATGATCCACTCCATTGTCGAGGCCCTTCAATGCAGTTAAATCTTGGGAGGTGATAGGTATTTTCTATCGCTTGCTGATGATTATTTGAGATGACTCAGTCTTATTATGGCAGTAGTGCTGGATGCTTTCAAGCATTTCAAAGATCGAAGACTTTGTGGAAAATCAAATAGAAGAAGCGTTAAGCGTCAGCAGCATCGATAACGATCTAGAATTTTGTTCCTTTGAGTTTGATGAGCTTTTGTAATGCGAAGGATTGCTAGGCATCATAATGGCAAAAAATAATTTAACTATGCAGTTGCAACGTATGAATTAGACTTCTCGAGAGAGTTTCGCCAGATGCTCTCAAATGTCAAAGGTTGATAAGAATGTTAGTCAAGAATGACACAACTCAAGCATTCGATAAACCGTGGTCCTCACACATATATTAATCAAAAACTACTATTGGATTGTGGTCCGATAAGTCTGCCACGGATTATATTGTGCTCGGCAGTCTTCGTCGCATCACATTATTATGTAAATGAGGGTAAAGCTTAGGAACCAAGGGCAAAGAAGGATATATTTATAGGCTATGATGACGGGTGTGGAAAGGATATAATTTGGTCATCATCCGAGAGACTGAAAGTTATTTTGAGAAATGTGATATTTTGACGAGAATTCTATTTTTAGTTCAACCATAAAAACCTACAATTGCCGGCTGCAAGATGGTGTCGTAGCCAGGAGTGAGCAGTAGATTCTTGTGTTAACGGTGATGCGAGAGTAGATCTTCTCTCACTACAATGAGGCAACATCATAAGTTCCATCCCTAGATAAACATCACAAAACAGAAATTGATCGTCCTAAGAGCTAATTACTTATACCTTCACAAGATACGTTATGATTATATCTTGGCCTTTGCTTTACAGGTTGCAGAGGAAGTTGATCCTCATGAGCCAGTTTCCTACAAAGAAGCTGTAACTAGTACTAAGTCAGTCCAATAACTTGCTGCCATGGGAGAGGAAATGGAATCATTTCAAGAATCGACTGAAATGTTTAAAATCAACAATCGTAAATATCATTACCGCAAGTGGATATTCAAGAAGAAAGCAGCGGTTATTACCATCCGAGGGATACAATATAAAGCCAGAGCGACAAGCGAGGTTTCACTGTAGGAGAGAGTTGACTACAACGTAGATATTCACCAGAGTCGACACACTTCTATTGTAGAGCGCTCTTGTCAGAAGGCATTAGACTGGAGCTCAAGTTAGATGTCAAGATAGCTACATGGACAGAGAGTCGAAATAAAGATATTTGGCGCGACCAACCGTATGGTTTCCAAGAACCCGGAAAGGAAGACTATGTTTGCAGTCAAGAAATCTTTTGTATAGTTTAAAGCAGTTTCCGAGGCAAATGTACAAGAGATTTGATAGTCATGGAGATCGTATTCAAGAGTCCATATGATAGTTGTGTTTACTACAACAAGGTTATGTTGATGTTTCTCTTTATCTACTAAATTCGTATGTAGATGATATGCCGATAGCTACAGCTGAAAAGTCTGATATTCAAAAGTCAAAGGGTTACTTAGTTTCTAGTTTGAAATCTAAGGATTCTGGGTAAGCGTAATTTTTTTTTTTGAGAAACGGAGATATTTAGGATAAGCTGCAAGCAAGCTTACAAAAAAGATTATGCTGAGAAGGTTCCGTCTGCATTTGGTATGACTACCGCTAAACTAATCAAACTCCTAGTTCTACAAATGCACGCTTGTCCAGTGCATTTCACCTAAATCATCCAATGGTATGTATATGCGGGAACGCGATACCTTACGCTAGTACAAAGTGAAATTTGATGTACGCTACGATCCGTACTGCACCCTCGAGCCCGCACACATGTCAGTTAGTGCTGTCAGAGGTTCTGGTCGACCTCGTAAAGAACATCGCGTGTCATGTAAGAAGATTTTCGCTATCTTTTGTTAAGTGACGGGTGATACCATTGTTTAATTTATGTGGTATTCTCGACTGAATTACATAATCGGAGACGAGATGGTGGTCTGACCGGTTATGTATTTACCTTGGTCGTTATGTTAAGTCGAGTATTACGCTAAGAATCTACGGTGACTTTGTCTACCAATGGTGCAGAGTATACGACATTTTGGCGTGTTTGGCGAGCAGCATCCGGCCACGGTGACTAGCTAGTCATCCCAAGTTATATCATGATCGATTGTAGTATATCAGACGCTTTGAGTGCAATATGCCAATAAAAGGATTAGGTTCATCAGCGAGAGGACGGGCCATTACTGATGCTGCTGAAGTTATCATTTTTCGAGGCGTAAGAGAATTAAGCAAACAAAGTGGGCACTATAGATAACCCAATCATGTTTATGAAGCCGGTTCCAGCTGAAAGTGTTTCAAAGATTGCCTCGAACGCAACATTCGGTGAGTCATGAGTTGCCCAGGTCAGTAACGCCCGAGGCACGGCCATATCTCTCATCCGGGTGCATTCGAGCACATTTGGCAATTATTAGTACATCCGTGCATTATTCCTCGGTATTTGACACAGGAAGTTTTCTGCTTATCTATTATCCAAGATGATCTTGCCGGGCGGAGATTCATTAATATGCCTTAATAAAGTAAGCCTGCCATCAACTCGAAGATCTAGGATTTGAGTCGGGGTCGTAAAACTCGAATCAAGTCACCTGTTTCATCGCTTGCCGAGATTCGAGGCCATTCGCGCGGTTTTTTGGTCAGCTACAAAGAAAAGGCATAACTAACGCCCCCGGAACGGCCGCAACAGCCCGGCATACAAAGACAATTATTTGAGGCGGTTTAAGTTGATTCCTTTGGCTATTAATACTCCAAAATCTTCTTTGAATCATTATGTAAACGAAACACTGGAGCATAGGAAAGTTATATACTTCTACAGCTATAAAACGTTTTAACCTTAAACTATTTATCCGTGGTACAACGCACATCCCCGAGCAGCGTGCTCATCCGTAACTGCTTCTTCCTATTATAATGAAAACTTTAAAGTACTCTACCACGCTAAATCTCTCTGCATATTTACTTGCTACTCGTTACACCTCAATTAAATCAATCCATCCCGACATTGTTAAAGTCGAGAATGGACATAATTCAAAGATTTCAATATGTTAAAATAGGTCATATCATGGTTCACTTCAAACTACATAGCATGAGCTTTCTAGACTAGGTAGGCCGAAAGATAGAATTAAATTAAACTACTCAGATATTGAACGGATTAGGAATAAAAAAGGCCGCCACTTTTCCACTATAAATTTTATTATTGATAATTTTTTAAGGCAAAGTAAGCTTCACTATCAGTAAATATATTAATGCAATTGAGGAATGTTCAATTTTGTCTAGTTATCTCAAACAAAGACCAACTTGAAATGTTATTCCTAGAATTAGCAAGTGGATTGTAACTGCTAGAATAAATTTTATTATTTATAATATACTTTTCAATACAATAAAATAATCTTTTGAGAGAAATCTATCTGCATTAAAAAGTTAAATGTTTATCAAACGATAGAGGCCCCATATCGCCTATTACTCTCTAAACGCACTGACTGCTTGAGATGCTGGACTTGAATTTGATGTAGTCTTGGACTTGAAGTCTTGATTTGAGCGCTCTATTTAAGTCCGGATTTGTACTGACCGTTGTACGATCCTCGGCGCTGATGATGAAGCTAGACTGCCAGATGATCTTAAGCCGATAGGATTTTTACCAATTTGGATGCGAGACTGATGTGGAAGTCCGAATCAACGTGATTCTAGACGGATGGGGATGACTTACTTTTGGACTTTGGCTTCACTGATATTGGCCCGAAATTCTAATCCTAGCAAAGATATACCCGCCAAGTGGTCAAGTTCTGACTCGACCTCGTGTCTAGACTCGGGTCGTGAGACACAGACTCATTTGATACTGGCTCAAAGAAGAGGCCACTACCGATCTCAGATAAATTAAACTGAGTCAGTGCTTTAACAGCCTATTCCTCATCTTTAGGTTCTTTTACCTGCCAAGAGGATTGGCAGCCTTACCTCAAGCTTCGACATTTAGATAGGGGCTATGTAGCTTATATCCCGTCTTGTGATTTACTAGAGGGGCTTTATACTAATCCCGTAGTTCATTTAATTTATGACCTAAAATGATCGATTCTCATCAAATTTTGGGGTCTCTCGATCTTGAAATTATCAAGGCTTTGTGCAAGTAATTCAACCTTGTCCCTAATTCTAGTTTGGTCTCGATATTGAAGATTTTTGTGTTCTTCACTCGCCTCTACAAATTAACTCACAGTTTATAGATTGAAGATTGGGGTGTTTTTCTCCCCGATAAAAGAATAATCCTTGGCGCTTAAGTTAAATACCTTCCAGCTTGTTCCTTACGCAGAGCTTTTGCTGTATTTTTCGTGTTTCGTGTGATTTTAGTCACTAGAATGGAGGGTATGGCGGGCTATCGGACTCTCTTTTCTTGATTGGTTTACCCATAATCACCGAATTTTGATCTAACCGTTGATTTTGAAAAAGATTCAGTCATGATTTTATGCAAATTTCTTTGTCCTTACCCAAGCATAATAGGCGCCTTTTGAATGGCTATGAAGGTTCCGGATGGCCAAACGATTTTCTATATTTACCTACTCTTTTGTTGCCTGCTTTTAAACCCGCTTGTAGCCTTTCATTTTAAGCCCCGGCTACCGAATTCTATCTCAAACAGCAGCCAAATTGATATAATAAATTTGGGGATTTTCGAGCTCTAGCTTCGATTGACATTTAATTCAGGGCTATTTTCTCGGAAACCCTCGTTTGAGTTAAAATTTAGGGTTAATTAATGCGTAAAACACTAATTTCGATTTTAATTTAATTTCAGGGGCTTAATTCCGGGGAACCCTCATTATTTGATTTTTGTTAGGGTTCGAGTTGATCGATTTTTCATTTAATCGATTTCACCGATTAAAATAATTCAAACTTAATGAAATTTATTTAATAAATTTCGTCTGTCTACATGGATCCAAATAAATAAAGCTCCACATGATCTTCAGCAGAAGAAGAAAAAATTAGAATGAATTACTGTTTATGCAATGGTCAGTTAGCTCCAGTAATGGAAAGATGGAATCTGGTTGCCAACTATATATAACAGATATTTAACTGTCATTCAAATATATGGTGCAAAACAGGGTACTCGTTCTGATTTATTAAATTTCGAATTTAAAATTTTATTATATCTAGATTTTATACAATTTCTAGTTTTGGTAAATTTAAATTAACATATATATAAAAATCTGTTTATTACACTATAATATTTTACGCTTCCCATATACTCCGTACTACGTAATATGTTAGGCTTTGAATATTATCGAAAGACATGTCGTACTAAGAAATTATTTTGATGTGTGAAGTTTATGTTTCTAGATGACAAATTTAATAAGAAACGCAGTATTAAGCAAAAATAAAGGTAAAAGATGTCACATAAATTAAAACAAAAGGATACAAGATAACCTATTTTTTAGCAATACAATGATACTCACGTACATAATAATAATAATCGAACCAAAGTACTCTCATACCGATGCATGAATCGTTATCACTAGACGATTTGATATATCTCAAGTAACCAATCAAATGCAGAGCACTCTCTTTTGGGAGAGGGTGCATTATGCGTTTGCTTGTCCCTGATCAAAACATCGGCGATCCGATTACAAGTATAGGTAGATAGAAAAAGGAAAAAAAAAAAAAAAAAAAAAAAAGATATTTATGTGTTCCATCCAAGTACAATCTTCGCTCTACGAATGAAGCTCGAACTTGCTTGATACAACTCAGTTATACTTAGTGGGATCAAATTGACAATTAACACTCATATTCCCATCATATTTGATGAGAATTTCAATAGTCGTCCCACATTTTCAATGAATTGTGGGGAGGGAGTGGTGGTGAGGGTCAGGTCCTCCAGGTGCCACCCTATCGAAATCGGCATTGAGTGACCTTCTTTTGAAATACTCAATATCCGCAACTGAAAATCCTATTTTCCGCCATAGTATCTCTTTGCCAATGATGTCCTTGGCCAACAATGGCACGGTAGTTTGAAGAACTCGTCCTTCAGAAATGAGGAAACCATATGACAAAATGAAGAAAAAGATCAATAATTTTCCAACGATCGAATTAGCCATAGAAATAATGGACTTTTAGTGAAATTAACACTGAATGGCTAGAATATATGTTTGCAATTAAATTGAGTGAGATTGTAGTGTTTGAATATATTGCAAACTTGTTACTATTTATAGGCTGGCCATGAGAAAGATTATAGAAATTGTTTAGTGGAGCGAACGTGTTGTACATTATTTATACATTATTATTCTATAATACTCTGTATTTTTTTAATTAAAAGGACATGTTCTAGGGTGGATCGAAATTGTCTTCTAGGGTTTGATTAGATTTGAATAAATTTACTGTGTCATAATGTTTGGTCTGAAGCTTACTTGGAGGAGATATATCTTGCATTATTAAATATTTTTTGGCTAGCCCTTGCTTCTGCTTCAGATGTATCATATATGCATGCAAGATAATTGCATGATGTGGTTAATTAAGAAGCAATTGTATGCTACGCTAAAGCCTTGACATGAAGGCTGAAGCTATAGAGTAGATATATGAGATGGAAGAGATCGACCAAATAGTATAGAACACCCCTCGTAAACGTCAATTTCTAATTACAAAAAGATTAGGTTTTACAAAAAAAAAAAAATTGATAATGTTAAAATAGAGTTAATTGTCGACTTGGTCCCAGAAATTAAAATTGAATCAAATTGAGTTTGTATCCTCGATAGTTTAACAAATGTTGAAATTTAGTCTCTGAGAATGACTATGTAGGTGCGATTTAGTTCTCTATATTATGGTCCCATATTTTAATTATGGAATTAACGTCTCCATGAAATCAATGACTAAATTGCCACATAACCACATTCTAAACTAAATTTCAACTTCTAAACTATCATAAATCAAAATATAATAACTTGATTTTAGTTTCTAAAATCAGATTAATAATTAGCTTTGTAAAATGTTTTCCTTTTGAATCTTATTAGTTTTATGCTAGTCAAAGTAGCATAACCCCCATAAATAAGAAAATACATCAACTTGAATAATGATATATTCCTACTATTATACATTAGAAGCATATTACATTCCTAGTTGACTATGATATCCCACCATACGTATGACATTATACATTATTCCCAATTTCAAAGTAATTATTTTATTTATATGGAATGCATGTCAAAGGTTCAAATATGTATGATGAGTTGAAGCACAAAATACCTGTCCATTGGGTTAGTTAGGGTCAAATAAAATTTTCGGAAATAACGGTATATACTCTTTACGTTTCAATTTAAATGATTATATAGCAAAAATTTCTCTTTTCATTATAAGTGATTGTTTCATTTACCAATACAACTTTTTGCATTGAAATTTATAATCTTCTAATATTATTTTTTCTATTAATTAATATCATTTCTCTCTCCTTGAAAATTCTACAATCAATAATTTTTTTAATAAAATATTTTTCTTCTAAATAATTAAATAAATTGAGACTTAGGGAGTATAATATATATGGGTTGGTTTCATTTGTGTGTTTTGTGATGTTTGGGTTCTTGGGATGGGTAGATACTACTAATATTTTAAGATCAAAACCTTCTATCAAAATTAAGTATCACTAGAGGAGCGAAGGAGTCAGTTGTTAATAAATGAGTAAGTAGTAATGGAAAATTATTTTACTTGCTAAACATCTCAACAATAAATTAATGCTTAAGATTTTTGACACATCTATATTAGACGGATCTCACATGATATGAACGGATCCCATGATTTCTTAATATTGTATCATAAATCAAAAATGTATTGCATTCATGTTAAGAGAAAATTGTTGAAATGGTCCCCGATAATGGTATCAAGTTGTACTTTAGTCTTCAATAGTGACAACGTACTTCGGAGTTTAGTTCACAAACAAATGGCACAAAGAGGCTAAGCACTTTGATTCCCAAACTAACGTTTCGTTAAATCTAAACATTTTGAGATTAATTGTGACGTTAGTTTGGAGACCAAGAAGATGTAACTTTGTGCCAGCACCTAGAACCAAGCTACTGACTAGTGGTAGATTTACTTTGAATATTAGTTTGGGGACCAAAGTGTAACTTTTTGTACCACTTACGGGGGACGAAATTGCTACGGTAACACTATTGGGGCCAGAAGTGCAGCTTGGTGCAACTATCGAAGGGGCCGACTTTTTGTATATATAGTGCCAGTGCAACCTCTTTGTTCCTTTGATATAGTAGGGCCCCGGTTAGAATAATGAATGACTAAACACTTATATATTATACATTCTCAAAGTAAAACCACAGCTCACATGGTTGGTGAATCAAATATAAAATTTTGCAATTTAAAGTATAAGGTTCAAATATTTCTATCATCAATATTTTTTTTTGTCTAATTGAACCATGATCGTGAACTCTATGTATATATACGCTTTTGCTGATTAAGATGCACGCACATTCATGTTTCTTTAAAGAATATTTTTTATTTCAATTATCCAAATTTTCATAAAATTATAAATTGAATATCTCAAATATATTTAGAATTACTATGAGGGTAATTAATATGACTATTCAAGCTCTCCATGCATACCATTTTTATTTAACAAGATAGAAAATATTGATAATGATCATATTATTACTACTGTGAGGCTGTCTTTGATGCAAATGGGGGCGCAACTCCCAATTATAAAATAAAAGGAAGATATTATGAAAAATACTACCAAGCACCAATATTTATTTTTTACTTGTCTTGTCGATTATGTTAGAAATTCACTTACAAATTCACATAATATATAAAATATTAGAGTAAAATTAAATTTGGGCGCTTGTGTAAGGCTCGTTCGGAACACCCTAATAGCCGGCCATGTTACTGCACATTTTTGCATCGAAAAATATTTAACAATTGAAATTTTGAAATTCTCATTTTCATTTCTTCTTATAAAAATATAGTTGATAAATATTAAAATTTATTATTTTTTAAAAAAATTATATAAAAGGAAACCGATTTTATTTTTCGCCTGAGAACCCTCAAAATCTTATGACTGTCATTATCGAGGATCATTTTGACAATTAATTTTTCGGTTAACGATAAAAAAATATAATCAGATTCCATATATTGTGAACATGGAGATTTCAGGGAATCCTTAAAGACGACGACGCATTGGTTGGACGGTTAATTAGTTTCTGGTTTTCTATGATGTCCAGGCAACAAAAAGCAGTCAGTTGCGAATCACAAACAGATAATATTATCAAATTTATTGACCTCTAAATTAACTTTGGTTAAAAAACATTGTACCTTTCCATTTAGATAGGCTCTAAAAGTTTAAGTTTTGTTCCTTTCTTCTTTGTGCATTCATACTTTATACGTACTACAAGCCAATCCATATAAAAGGGGGGAGAATTTGCCCATATGGATGGCTTGTTTTCTTTATCATCAAACACCCTAAAGTATATCATGGGGGAGCCACTATTGTGGTTAACACGTCCCTCGAACATTTTTTATCATGCCTTGGCGGCGCAATAATCTATTAAATAACATTTCCACGGACAAATTACATTATGATTGTTAAAATTGATTATAGATGAATAAACATATAATAATATAAATATACCAAAAACTTCTTAATAAATTAATGTGAGATAATTCGGTTCTCAATATTCTTATGTACGTATAACCGGTTCGGTTGAATGCATATCTGCTGGATTTACAGTAATTAACTAGCAAGGGAATGAGCACAATGGCCATGATGTTAAGAGTACATTAGGGTTCATACCCGTGGCCTAATGACCTAGTGGTATCCGGCCGACCCTCTATCTAAGAGTAGGGGTGTGTGCGGATCGGTTCGGTCTGGTTCGGTTTTGAGCCAAAACTAGAACCGAACCTATTCCTTTCGGTTCTCTCAAAGGCTGAACCTAAATCGGTTCGGTTCCGATCGGTTCGGTTCGGTTTCGGTTAAGTTTCGATTTTGAGACAATTTTTTGAAGCTTTTTATCGTCTTGGCTGAAATTAAGTCACCAGTAAGATCTAATCCGCTCTTAAATTCAATGAACTACTTTTTTAAGATTAATTATACAATCTACATATACATTCAATATACAATAGCACTCTTTTTACATATCTATGTATTCCCTATATTATTAGTTTTAGAAAGATTTATATATATCTTATTCCATTATATCAATAATAAATAAAGTTAAATTTAAATTCACCTTAACTTGAATGTAATAATGTAAAATCTTACAAGATCTTGAAAATGATAATAAAATAGAAAATTAGAAGCTACAATATTTAGAAATCGGTTCGGTTCGATTATTTCAAAGGGAGTGAGACAAATTAGTTTGGTTCTCTCCCCGTCGAACCTAAATCGGTTCGGTTCGATCGGTTCCAAAATTTGAATTATTTTTCGGTTCGGTCGGTTCGGGCGGTTTTTGAATTTTTGTGCACACCCACATCTAAGAGGTCTCGGGTTCGATGGGTCAGAAAATACCTTATATACAACCGTAAGGTTTTTAATGTCAAATGTGAGGCGGATTGTTATTAATACCACTACCAAATGGTATGCTTCGGTCCACGAACCACGTATATGTGTTACAAGTGACCTTTACCTATATTGCCTCAGGAACCATGTTAAAGTTGAAGTGGTCCGTAAATCGACCTTCCTTAGATTTTTACTTGTCATCGTAGACTTTTGCACAACTATTAAGGAAAAGTAATTCGAAGATAATAAGAGTGAAAATATAAAATGTCAATTAATTGAAATTACATCATTAGTTTGTTGGCAATTTCAATAGAAAAGTAGTCAAAAGTACATTGAAAATGTAAGAGTATAATTTATTATACTAGAATGACAATTATTTTAAAACAAAAAAATTATCCTAAAATGATAACTAAAAAAATCCGGAAGGAGTATTGATCATAGATGAATAAAACTCAAAACCTTATTAATACAAATGTCTTATTCAATCCAGTATAGGATAGAATTGGGTTCTAAAAACATGTACCCATTGTTGAGACGGCGGATGTCATACTCGATGTGGGATGGCAAATCATACTTCAATATAATCTTGGGTGGCCAAGTTGGTGGAGTAGGTGAGTTTGTGACTGCGTAGGTCGCAGAGTTCGATTACTCCTGCAAGCGACTGCCCTGATCGAGATGCATCGCGCGAGGGGCTTGCCTAGTGTGGGTTTTACTGATTTGGGGTGGTTTAATCTTGTTATTAAATTGACGAGAGTTTCGTCTGTATTTCAGTAGCGGCTTTCAAGATAAGATTAAAAAAATGATTCCACTGTTCGGACTAAAGTGGAATTTGATTTCATTTTTATTGATAGCAATTCACTCGCATTAAAATGCCGAATACTTTTAGCACACAAATTACTCCATCCAAAATCAAATGCCCGAGCTCCGTTTTACTACACGAACATTTTGAATTAAATTATACATGTAAATTGGATGACAGATCGTCATAGAAACCAGTATATTTTTGTGTACAAAAAAAAAACAAATCAAAGTAAGTAGTCAATCGGCGCGGGTCCATGTTATGTGTAGCCACTGTTTTAATTTGCTTCCACCTGAAAATGATTTTCGTTCATGTGAGATGTTTAATTACTTACCTCTTTTTGAAAAATTTGTGAATTATATTATGGAATATGATTACTAGAAAAGGTAACGGAATATAACCGATTGCAAAAAGCTTAAAGCATGAGTGGTCGGCTCGTTTTTCGCCGCACTAATATTATTATTAAGAGTTTAATTTTATTATCCTTCTTAAATTTAACATAAATAAATACTACTACCACATGTAATACTACAACAACTCAACACGCGTAGAACGACAAAAATAAGTAATGAGAATGTTAAGGATAAAATTAAGTTGGAGGATATAAACAAAAGATGTAAGGACAAATCATATTCCTATAAATATTTTTTCTAAAATCTATCCTAAAATGTAGGTTAAAATACATTAACTGAGTCTTTGTATCACCGAATTCACTCGAGGTTGGGCATGTGAAGATCATGAATGCTCAACTTGTAGCTGAAGTAAAACTCAAATTATTTCTTTCGAGAGCCTTACTAAAATATACGCCAATTGCTCGGCGGTAAGACACGTAGAGTGGTTAGAATGGTTCCCTCGAGAATAGCATCCTCAGAAATATGATATGCCGATGTGCTTTGTGAGTTCATGGAAGCAGCGGAGTTACTGCGCCCGAGATAAAGCGGTATCACACATTATTCCGCCGGTTGAGGATGATCTATGCTAAGCTCTTGGCAGCTGAAACGCCCCAAACCGGCACAATTCACAGTACTGGCGAAAGCCATGGACCTATAATTAAGCTGGTGAAAAGCAGCTGTCGCCTGCTTGCCGTCTTCAAGAAATAGGAGAACATGAGAAATACAATCCCGACCCGGAAACTAAGCGGCGAATTGGCGAGACCGGCGATAAGAATCACTGACTTTGTGAGATCACCAGTGCGTTACGTCCTCGAAAAGAATACCACGACACAGACGACCTTTGAGATACTTATTTTGCGTAAAGTAGCGGACCCGATGATCTGGCGTGGCTCATGTGGCGAGAAAGTATGAGCGCAAAGATAAGTCGGGCGATGAAAACTGGTCCATGGAAAATTCTAACAAACGCTGCTCGATAATATCAAGGATATATTTCCTCGACTTCAATATTGCTTTATTGGCTATGGGCAACCTCAATGCCAAGAAAATATTTGAAAACCCCTAAATGTTTCATGTGAAAACATGATCTCAAATATTGTTTGAAACTGGATAAAGCAACGGAATCATTCCCAAAAATGATTAAATCATCAAGCATTTTCAAAAACATGAGAATCTTTGAGCGCTACCCTTCTGAGAGAAAGTAAACACCCGAATAACTTAGGAATAAAATGAACAAATCTAAATTACCTCTTGAGCAGATGTAGCCTAATTTAAGCTTGAGTGCCCCATTTTGAGACCATAAAGTGACTTATGAAGCTTATAAGTTTAAATTAGGCTATAGTAAAACTTCAAACTGTCGCATGTAGACTTCCTCAGACAAATCTCCAGGTAGGAAAGCGTTATGAACATCCATCGATGTGATTAGGAGTTCATATAGGCATTTAAAAATAACATAATCATTTGGAGCAAATGTGTCACTATAATCGATCCTCTGCACGATTGGCAAACACAACCGAAACTTTTAATAAGCTCAATACTAAATCGGTTATCGCCTTTGTACACCCGTTGTCACGAGGCACTGTTGTAAGCGTTCGACCATCTCATGGACCATTGACTTCCCGATAGGAGATACTCGCCTGCATTGCTTCTACGCCACTAAAGCGTATTGCACCGCCTCACTTTTTGCCAGACTTTGGTTCGATTACTAGATTTATAGTACCAAGAAATATTTTACATGCCCAAATGGCTTAATTTATAGAACTTGCAATAGGATTACCGAGGTTAGAGAGGAGGGCGGACTAGAATTTTTTGAGCTTGATGATGCGTAACATAATCAATGAGCAGAGGCAGGCGTTTAGTCCGTTGTCCTAATACTACGTTGTCCTCTTCCCAACTCTACAACTTCATAAAGAAACCATAACTTTCCATCCTCCTTTGCCCTTGCGAACACGGAAGTGCAGGTGCGCCTTGTTGCCAATGAATCTTGACGAACCGGGAGTAGGTAGCTCCGCTCGAGGCTCGGCCGAGCCTCCGTTCACCACTTCGACCGCCTGCGTCACCATCACCACTCTCGGTTAGTATGATGCGAGCACAATCAATTGTAGCCAGCGGCATAAGTAGGGAAATTAGAGTACTAGGCACAATAGTAGAAGAACTTGCATATGGAAATTCATTCTCATAAAATACAACATCCCGAGACACAAAATATACATGAGAATCGGATCGTATAACCTCACCCGCTGGCACCACGTAAGGGCAACCCACAAAAATGCATCTACGACTTCGACTACTAAACTTATCAAGTTTGGACTTTTGGTCATGAACAAAGCACAAACATCCGAACACCCGTAGATGTGTCTAAGGGAATGTTTATATAGAGACTTCATAGGGAGACTTAAAAGTTGGCAGCTATAGGAGTTCTATTAATCCAAATATCCGGCCCGAGATAAAATGCACTCTCCCCAAAATTTAATTGTAGAAATAACTTTGAAACCGCAAAGCTCGTTCCACATTCAAAATATGCCTATGTTTACGTTCAACTCTCCCATTCTGCTGCGGAGTTCCAACACATGATGTTTGAAAGACTATTTCATGAGTGAAAAAATAATCACGTAGGTATAACAACTCAGTACTATTATCACTTCACATAAATTTAACTTTAGCCTAAAGCGTAATCAATCGTATCAAAAGAAGCTGCATGAAATACTCAAAACCGATTTTGGCAATCAATAAAAACAACCACACAACACGAGAAAAATCATCCAGTATTATCAATAAATAACTAGCACCACAAGAGGACAAGGTACGATAGGGTCCCCCACAAATCATAAAAGGTTGAGTAGCCTTATGATCGCTACTAGTAAAGGTATCTCTAGTGTGTTTGGTGGCACCTAATATAAAAAGCAGTTAGAGCAATAAAATTTGAAATAAAAGGTAAGAAACGACTCTTTGAGGATGGCCGATACGATGCCGCCGTCAGGAGACATCCTATACATCCACATGGAACATACTAACCTCATGAATACTACTCAAATAATAGAGTCCATTAGGAAATTAGTTTGAAACTCAATGAGGATCCAAAGTGGAATCCAGCATAAGACATGCATTATTAGTGAATTGAACTACACAATTCCTATTATCAGATAGTTGAGTCACAGAAATTAAATTGTAAGTAAATTGAGGCACATATAAAACATCGTATAATATCAGCAGGAGAATGGCGAACTGTTTGATAGCGTTAACCATTTTCCATCCGGTGACCAATCGGACAACGAGGAACATCAATAATATGAGTCAAGATAATAATATTACCAGTGACATAATTAGAAGCACCAGAGTCTATTATCCAAGAAGTAATAAAACACTTATCAGTCAAATGAACATTAGAAACAGAATTAAAATTACCCCAGAAACCTTTAATTGCGTCGATTGTAGGGATTGAGAGACAAACTGCTGTGGGCTAGCATCCATTGGATATTTATACAATCACACACAAAAAAAATCTTCACTCACAAATAAATCCGAAGCAGACCACAAATTTTAAATCGTGACTTTATTAATCATATACTACCAATTATCTAGTTGCTTACTCAAAGCAAAAACATACAACCAATTTATATTACTGTATTTGTTTTTCTTCACACTGTGAGACTTGAAAAACCAACAAAATATGCCACTAGTTCACCAAAAACCAAGTTATCCATACAAATGAGTTACAGCCATCAAAATACCAAAGGAAAATAATGTCCAACTGACCTTCAAACCCGGAAACAAGAGTTGAGAGAATTTACCAAACTATAGCAGCACCTAAATGTGTCGTACAATATGACGGACGAGCCGATTCAAGAAAACAATTGTACCTGCTAACAACATTTCACAAAGTAATGAAAAGTATTATTTTATTGGTTCTCTGATCCCATATAGAAAATAGCTATCTCTCAATTGAAAAGTATTATTTTATTGGTTCTCTGATCCCATATAGAAAATAACTATCTCTCAATTGATTATGATGATCGGTATAATTACAATACATATTTGTCATGTATAATGTAAATATAATACACAATAAAATACGTCCTTACAGTCCTGCCTAATAGTACTATTCAAGATTATGGATCTTTGAACAATTATGGTGAAAGAAACACAAAATATGTCGAAAGCACAATCCGCGTAGTGGTGATCAACGCATGAGCTTAAATGGTTCATAGTACGGATACATACTAAAACCAATTAGTTGTAGATGAATAAAGTTCAAAATTTTATAAAGAACGTCGTATGTTTTGGCTTATTAATAAAAAGTTAATTTAATTATTTTTTAGATCAGATAATTAGTCAGATCTTGACATAAGATAATATCTATCTCTCGACATTTGATGATTAAAGTAAAAGGTTGATTTAGAACTTCTTTGTCGGTAATGTATATGAGCACCGAGCATTATCGTTGATGCATAATGAGTCAAAATTCTTGCATTTTCAAGCAAAGTTGAAGGTAATGACTTTAATAATGAGGCTGATCATTTTGGCATCACATGAAATTGACTGGATGCTACGTCTGCACCACATTGGAGTAGTGTTACAAAACGACACGCCCATACTTTAATCTCCTCTTATAATATTTCATATTTCCATCTTTTTCCAAAACATCCTGGGATTGATAATCTAAATGCTTGTAATAATAGGAAATAAATTATCAAAATAGGTGATAGAGATTTGATCCATAATTATTATCTCTAATAGAGGTAATTGATTTTGTAATCCATAAATTGTCATGTTCGGTTACATAAAAATATAACACATATCAACAAAGCTGAGCAATGCAAAAACTTGTTACTATATACATCACAAAAAATATCTACAAAAAATTGGTGCATATCCCTCTCATGCATGTAGTAGATATGATGCTTATCTCTATTTATAATAACATGACATTATTCTCTCTTATGTGTATCACATAAATATTTTCTCGAATAATACACAAGAATAATGACATATCTTACAATAGTAACATTTTCCTTTTCATACTCACGTACATAGTACTAATACTGTATAACTAACGTTTGAAATATCATTTTCTTAGCATATTATTAATAGTAGTGTATGCTAAAGAAAATGATCAAATAATTAAATGTAAATGAAGTTGCATCAACACAAATTTAATTTCTGGCCCCCGTCGGATCTAAGCAGTCACTAATCAAGAGATCCAGATCTTATTATTATACTCTCAATTTAATTTTTAGGCATTACGATGAGGGAGTATTGATCCACTGTAAACATCAACAACAAATTATTGTAGTATAACGAATAAAGTGTTGAGATCAAGCCAAATTTAGCTGGCAACGCAACTTCGGGGGCTGATCGGGACTTGGGAGGTCCCGACCCAAGTCCCGACCTCGAGGGGAAAATTGAGTCAGAATAATTTGGGACTTGGTCGGATAGACCAGGAGAGTCGGCGTAATTCGATGCGGTTCATATTTGGGGTTTTAAGTAGGCGGTTTGACGCTTTAAATTTTCTATTTTGTTTAGGTTTTGAACTAGGATTTTTGTAGTCTATATATATATAGAAGTGTTAGGAGTCGGTGTGTGGAAACCACCACTTGATAGTGGTTGGGAAATCAACCTTAAGGTTAGAATATGAAGAGTTTTATTCTTATTCTTAGAATGATGAGTTTATTATAATTCTTGGTGAGGTTGTAAAAGAGTAAATTAATGAGATTGAGATCGTATATGAGAGCATGCTTAGAGTTTAGGTGTGAGAAAACATTCGATTGAAGGTCGTAGAGTAGGGTTCTTGAGTCACACGTAATAATCTTCATACGATATTATTAAGTGATCTGGCGGCGGTGAATGTACCTTTATATTGAGGAATTGAGGGTAAAATTCTTGGTAATGCGTTTAATTTCCGCGTATTTGTCTTTTACATTTTACGTAAATATACGGAGTGTGGTATATAAATCACAGAACTTTTTGTTGTTATTGCATCACCAAAGGATGGGATTTGAGTTATTGATAAGTATTAAATTGTCAATAATGGTGTAGGATTCTAACATAAACCCATCTTTATAGCAATTAGGATGGCCTTACATTATTTATGTATGTAACCGGCCGGTATCAATCACACTATAGTATAATTTTTAGAATACTATGACAATTTATTAAGGTTCCCAGTCGATCGAGTAGCCGCATAATAATATGACAAAATAAAGTTTTGTACACTATGAAGGATTGAAGGGTGAGGTTCATATTTCTTTATTTATATGTGAAAAATAGGAATAGTGATAACATGGACCCCAATTAGCTTTCTACTGTTTATTTGGTGGACGGTATTGGGGTCCATGTGGAAGTTGCATAAATGATGAGGACAATTGCAAATGAGACACATATAAATATGATTCAAAATGTAATAAAGAAAGAGGATCGATAATGATCAATTGCCTACATAAGTAAGAGTTTGCAATAACTCATTTGAAATAAGGAGTATATAATTTTACTCCCTCCATATATATGATTATATCCTAAAATATTATACACTTTGATTTTCAACTATCAAAATTTTTCTATGAAACTACTAAGTACTAAATATACTAACAATTCAATATAAACAAGCTTGTAAACATCAATAATAACAAAGATGGTTCTGATACTTGTAAAGGAAAAAAAAATTGAGGACCAATAATATATCGTCATGATTAATATTATGTAAGAGTTTTGTCAATATTATTAAGTCTATATCCAAGTTTTTAAAGTACATTCCATTTTAGTTCAATATGTACTCCCTTGTTCGTATATTTTTAAAAGATTTATATCAAATCATATTAATTATACAAATCTATATTTAATATAAAAAAGGACTATACGTGTGATACGATTTTAAAAGTCATATTTTTTGTTTTTGTGTTTCCTTTTTAGAGGGTTGTACTTTGCGCGTAGTTGTACCTTCAGAATTTTATTGAAAACATAATTAAAATTTGTCTCATGCTTTACCCGATCACGCATGCCGATACAATTTTTTTATTGTTGCAAGAGTACCATTTCTATCGTTTATTATTGAATCCGTTTCCATTCCGCTCTTTTTTATCTTCCTGCCCATATCAAACATTTCGTTAACAATCGGATTGATATTAAGAATATTACCGACATTACTATTGACCCGTTTTCTTGGTTTGTTCGTGAACTTTTTATTAAATTTGTTTCCTCTTTTTAGCTTGCAACCTTTTTTCCCTTTTCCCCCTTTTTTAGCTTGTTTAATTCAATTGTTGTTGAAGTATTTTTTAACTTGTTCCTTCAAAATTTATTGAAACATAATTAAATTTTGTCTCGTCTTTCTAGGCTCCCGCCTCGGCTCTATCGTTTATTATTCAATCGTTCTATTAAGTCTTTTTTCTTTCCTGCCGCCGCTCCACATCTTATATTCATTATTGAATTGCGATTCATCATCTGTAACATTTTTTTCTTTTGATCTTTTTTTAGGTCTGAATCTTGAAAGATTTGGAGTTAAATTTCCCGTATGTTCGAACCATATATTTATTGCTTCGGCTCGGCTGGGAATTTGACGAATATCGATTTTGATGTCGGTTCGTATTCCCAGAGAGCACTTTTTTCGGATAAAATTCGGCTCGAATTTGGCTCGCTTTTTCGAACAGTTCGAAAAAGGTCGGTCCGAAATACAATTTAAAAAATAATACTACATTGCAATTAAAAATGCATAATAAGATAATGATGAAATAGTCATTACAGTTCCAACATCCAATGTTAAAAAAAGTCCTAATTTAGGCTCAGAATATAGCTATTTTCAGCAATCAAAAGTCCGACACGTTATGGTTGCAAGCACCATGATTGCCATGCCAAGATACGTGCCGGATCAAATCGTCTCGGCACGCCATGGCTGCAAACAACATGGAGCTGCCATGCCGAATAACATGCCGGATCAATTTTCAATAATAAGCATACACTAATTTCATCATCGCCCGAAAAAAACCAGAAACAGTCCTGTTACAAACGAGAACAACTAGAAACAGTCCCTGAGCCAAAATAGTCCACATGAGCCGGAAGCAGTCCCTTGAGTTCAAATGTCAACGAGTGAGAAATAGAGCAGAAAAAGAGCCAAAAGGCCAACCGCGAGGAATAAATCGGAGTTTTTCATTTTGCTTGTTTCTTCTTTCTTGGTGGCTTACCACTATTGTTGGAGTTTGTGTGTTGAAGGTTGCTTGAATAGGAGTGTCGCACCGGACCTCAAATCTGATTGAGTAGAAAGGCTGGAGGGCAACGAAAACTCGACAAAATGCCCAAAAAAAAAAAAAAAATTAAAAAGCAGATGGAAATACAAAAAAAAGTAGGTGAAGCAAATAAAAAATAGATGGATTATAAGTTATAGCAAGGTGGCATTGGCATTGGACTTAGGATCTTCCATTTTGAAGCTTCATGTATTCAATTCAATTGGATCATCATTTGGCTATAAAAAGAAATTTGAGCAGAACAAAGTTGTTAAACGAAAAATGTAAAAAAAAAATATCATACCTCTCTGGAAGATCCTAATGCTTAAAATTTTGCCGCGATCTGAGCTCAGCGCGAAGAACTTCAAGCGTGTCTATTGAGGCTCTTTTTTATCCAATCCTTTCACCCACACCCGGCACTAAGGTGGATTCTGATGCAACAGTTGTGATTGGAATGGATAAAATGTCCATTGCCATCTTGGACAATATTTTATACCTCCCCTGATTCCCTTTCCACCAAGCAAGAACATCAAAGTTGTCCACATTAGGAAAAACATTTTCCTCACAGTAGGATTCAGTCTGTTTTTTCTTTCCCGTAGGTTCGCCGATTTCAATTTGTATTTCATCATACCTTTTTTTGTTAGCGCGTCAAACAAGGTGGTAGTTTCAAGTATCGAGAATATGGTTCGGGGCCTTTGCTTTATCATCACCATATATTAAAGCCATGCGATCATAAAGATCAAAACTCCTAAACACGACCTCATAATCTATGGGACCCATTGATTCATAAGCAAACTTGATCATAACCTTCTTATACCTAGGATCGAGGTGAGCCAAAGAAAGCAACAAATCACACGTTCTTCCCAGTACTTGTCATACTTAAGTGACATGCTAGAGTACATACTACTGCGTATGTTTGGTAACATTATCCAAGCGAATATTTATCAATTCCCTTGAAAGTACCACTTAAGTTAATCAAAAATAGATTAGCAGGTTGGATAATTGCTCCACTAATCAAAATTTGTCACATCAAGGAACACCTCAAGGAATTCACAAACCTCATGTACTTGTGCCCATTCAAAATCACTAGGACAGAACCTCGAAAGCTTAAGTAAATCCTCTCCAAACTTAGTAAAAAGCCTTTGCATATACTTATATGCAGTAGACAACATCACATAAGTTGAATTCCATCTAGTGTTATTATCTAACACTAACTTATTAGATAGCAGTGCAAATTAATCATATGTTAAATTAAATGAATTCAATACGTTTTGAACTGAAACTAAAGAACTTAACACCTTCTCAGCTTGACATCAAGTGCTTTCTCGATCTAATTTAACCTATCTACAACAGCCAAATTCAATATATGGGCACAACACCTCACATGAAATAGTTTCAAAAAACCCGAATTTGAAATAGAGTAATCTTTCCTTAAAATATCAATACAAACATCATTATCGCTTGCGTTGCTCCGGCGTAACGAGGAAACTCTTTTTATCTCTAATTTCATAGAATTTGGCAACTCTATGTACTTCTATGTACTTCTTTAGCAAATTCAATTCCTATCAACATAGTGACAAGTAATAACATATATCCTATCCTTTGAACCCTAAACCACCAACAATCAGTTGTTAACTCAACCCTAGCAACCTTACTCAAAAGCCCCTTAATTTTAACCCTTTCATTTTCAAAAATAGCAAAGCATTCTTTTCTAACCAAATACCCTCTTGATTTTCGGCCAATGAGAAGTGTAGGCTTTCGAGAAGCTTCATTAAAAATGCCTTATGGTCAAGCTGACTAGCGAGGATATTCATGTGTAAGAATCATATGGCGACGAAGTTTTACCTTTGCAAATAAATCAAATGTAAAATTTAGAGCAGAACTCTCTCCTTCGAGAAATGTGAAAGGCGAGATTGTACAAATTTAGAACCATCGGATTAAAAGCGCTTGTAACCTCTTTGGGGAAATATTTTGACGTGTCAGGCGGGCATGCCGATTTCAAATGCTATTAATCAAATGTGATGTTGTACCCTTAGCCCGATGGAGAGAATTCTACCATAGTGATTACATTTTTTTTTCACCAGAGCGTCAACGATAGGTTTAAAATGATCCCCGAGCAAATGCTGCTTTACCAGCGGGCATGCGATACGAGGATCGGGGAACTCTCCACCATTGCCCCAAGCGTCATCTCCTTGAATCGGGCACTCCCTCGTACCTCAACTTGAATCCTCGGTACCGGCCGTCCACTAATTTTGAATGCGTCATTCGATCAGTTCGATTACGATACCGTTTCACCGTAAAATTGCAGGAAGGGGTTATATGAATTGAGGGGTGTGCGAGAAGATTCAACAAATGAAAGACCCATATTAGACAACAATACAAAATTAAACAGTTTAAATAAAACTGTAATTACAAAATTATTTAATTGAATTACAAAATTAAAATTCTAATTGAAACCCTAATTGCATAATTATTTAATTAAACCTGAAACCACAGTACAAAAATTATTTAATTGAATTAAAATTGAAACCTAATCACAAAATTGTTTAATTGAAACCCTAATTATAAAAGCATTTAGTGGAAACCTAATTACAAAAATTATTTAATTGAATTCTGAAATTAAGCACTGCAATTAATAATTTTCCCAATTGAAACCTAATTACAAGAGTGGAAACCTAATTAATATTTTTCCCCAAAATTAAAACCCTAATTGAAACCTAATTATTAAATTTACCCTGAAACTAAGAGCCTGTGTGAATTGGTTCAGTGCTCCGAACTACTCAAGGATAAGGCATATCGAAGTGATTTATTGGTTTTGTTAAAGTCGAGCAAAGTCAAACTAAAAATCCAAGCGAATATCAAAATAACATAACACTAAATCAATGATATTAACAACTAAAACGACAACATGCAACCTAAAATAGGAAGTACTTGTTCAATTTTATCGAAGTCGAACCAAAAGTCAAAGTCGAAATAAAGTCAAAATTATCAAATCGAAACAAAACATAATAAATCGAGTTATTGATATCAAAACAACAAACAAAATAAAGTCGAAATAATTATTCAATTTGTCAAAGTCAACCGAAAAGTCAACCTAGATCTAAACTCAAATCGAAACAAAAAATAGAAAAAATTAACAATCGAACCCACAAATGATAACAAATATACTTAACCGAAGCTATTACAACTAAACATCAAACATGGAAACTAAAATCATAATAGTCAACCTAAAAGTCAACCTAGACTCAAAACGAAACAAAAATGGATATGTCACATTGTCACCTTGAACTAGTGACAACAAGGCTCTATATGACATATTTTCAGAAGGTTACAACTGAGGGAAGTAGAAACTTTGAGAGAAGAGAGAAATTTTAAGAGAGAGCATGAGAGTTCAAGCGGCGGGGAGAAGAGTGAGTGAATGAGAGAATGAGAACTAGGTTAGGGGTTGAAGAGGTTAATGGATTAAGAAGGGACAATGGAGGTCTCGGCTACGAATGGGATAATGGATAATGGATCAAGGGGGGTGGGGGAATATAATGGACCTCTGGTCCAGTTATATTGCATAGCCGAACCGAGCCGAATAATTTCGAACGGTTCGGCTCGGTTCGGCGAATATTGGTTTTTAACGTTTGAGTCTCCGTTTGATTTCTCGAGCCGAGACTCGAGCCGAATTATTTCGAATCGAATCGGCTTCACAGAGTTCATTCTGAGGCCTAGACGTGTCACACGCACGACAGAGCTGCTCGCTCATATAGTTAATTTTGTGGCCTAAACCTGAAACTACATCTAGATCATAGACTCAGATATACAGAGTTAAACCCAATATCATTCACTTCGATCCTGTGTGTGCCGAATCCCGAGGTCTATTATATTTGACATGTTGCTTTGATAACCTTGTTAAGATTCTTGTGGAAGTTTAAGAAACGGATTTGGAATATATTCATAATAGGAGAAAGCATATTTCCTAAGTTCATGAAAATAATATTATAAAATTAATTGGTATTAGGTGAAATAGTTTTTGACTAATATAGTAGTTAATTTTCTCCTTATATAGTTTTCAACATGTAAGTAATCACTTTCTTACTAGAGTCACTCTTTTCTAGTCACCTTAACTAGTAAATTGGATGACAAGGGCTGGACTTAAATTAAAATTTAAAAAGAAAAGATGGTATCGGGTTGAACTATAATTTCTTACCGAGGTAAGGTATAATAGTGCATTATCAATATCACACCAAAGAAAGGTTGATGTATGGAGGATTTCACTTTTGCCAAATCTTGACAAAGCTTACTGATTCATGGCATTGCAGAGTAGTAATTGAAACTATATATGATTCATTCATGTAATCAAGGAGTTCTACCAAGATCTTACTTCAGTAGTAGTGCTAAAGATTAGGCAGGGACAATTCAAAATGGGAGGATCCTCATTAAAATAAAAAAATATAGACTACATATTTTCCTAGAATAATAAGAAAGCCCGAAGGTGACCTAAAAAAGTACTCCGTAAATAATATGACCTAATAATAATGTGTAAGAAGAGAATAACAAATGGAACAAAGTATATTCCATATTTGAGGATGTTTATATATTCGAAGTGATGAAAACAAAAAAATCATTAGAGAGATCGATTTGCCAAAGTTTGGCTTATCTATCTATTTATAACCAACAGGTGAGTTTAATACATTTTCATGAAAATGTATGTATACATTTTTAAGAAGCAAAAACACTGAATTCTTTCTCAGTGATGCTTTGGATCAGGTCCTCCAGAGATATACCTAGTTGGCTCGTACTTTATTTCCTCTTTTTCTTTATAGTCTACTTGGAGCACTTTGTTTCTTTCAAAAAAGTCTTGAAAATGTTTTGGTTACACTAATTTTCTGTTGAGTATGAGCAATTGGCCTGCCATTGGCATGCAAAATCAAAATGAGCACCAGAATTAAGCACAACATAAACTTATTGCAAGAAGCCATAGGCGTCGTCTTTATGAATGAGGTATATTAATTATAAACTTATGCTGGAAAAATAATTACTACTTGATAGAATGAGATTTGTTAACGTATTTATAGGCAAGTTCTCTATTCTTTGGCCAACTTTTCAATTTGATAATGAATTTAAACATGCATCATATATGTGATAATCTCATGGTTTCAATTTGTGATTCTACGTACATTTTTATTCAAATATTCAATCCCATGTAAGTAAAGTCAATCACTTATTTGGAGATAGCTACTGTCATTTTCATTGTCTGATGAACAGAATATTCAACCTAGGACTTTCAATAACATAGATTACTATTGTGCACTTGAGGATCCATTTTCTAGTTCTATTTTAGAGGAGAAGTAGTGGGTGTCTAATCAGTGCCTTTTGAGAGGTTAAATAGTGATAATTGAAGAAGGATTAGTACAAGAATCTCCCACCCTGTGAAATACTGAAGAGTCACAATTTCTGATTGGCTAGATTTTTTGCATGTTGATTCCACTTAACTAAATAATGGAAATGAAGCACCATACATTGTCAAAAATAATCAAATATAATTGTGAATTGTTTTTCGAAACGTTGTGCTTTCTGCTTTCTTCTTATCATTTATTCATGTTGGTTCTTGAAATTGCAGCTCCTAACAATATCACCACTTCATTCAGATCCACATATACTTTATCTTTCCCATCTTGTTTATCATATTTGTCGTTACTTGAATACCAGTCATATTTGATTTTGTATTCATAATACACTCGGGTACAAAATTTATTTGATTTTTTTGCACATAACTATACAAGAATAGACTAAAAAACTCTCTCTAGAAAAACCTAGGCTTTTTTTTCATCTCTATCTCAGTTCTCTTCCGAAGTCTGAGATTCAAGGTTACATTATTCTATTTTGGTTATTGCTACTAGATCAAGATGGACGCTGAGATGATCTGAGACTTACTTAATTGCTCTCTCACGGAGTAGGAGGCCATTCCAGTTCAATTGAAGGCTGAGGATCTAACTGATGGCATTTTGGGGTGTGAGGCAAGTGTGTACGTGAAGGTCCTCTCTGAGAAGGATGGTTTTGTGAGTATTCAGGGTTTTAATTTGGCAATGTCTAAAGCGTGGAACTACAAAATCCTCCGTGTTACACGGATTGCAGGTCCCTACTTCATGTTTTCTTCTCTTCGGTGAAAGAAAGGGATGGAGTTATAGGGCAGGGCCCCTGGTGTTTTGACAACAAACTTAATGCAAGATTGGGTGCCAGAAGTAGACCCTTTGACTTTGGATTTCGAACCGTGCCAGTTCTGGATTCATGTGAAGGGTCTCAAGAAAGAGTTCCTCACAAGAGAAATAACGAGTAAGGTGGGTAATGCTTTTAATGGCTACGACACAGTGGAGCTTCGGGTTGATAAGCAAGGGTAGAGATTCTTTAGGCTAAGGGCGATGGTTATGGTCGGAGCACCATTGAGACGCCTGGTTCATTTCAAAGTGGATTCTATGTTGGCAACAGGGTATCTTGCATATGAAAGGCTTCCTCACATGTGCTTTCACTGTGGGAAAATGGGTCACCTCATTCGACAATGTCCAAAACTGAGCCCTGGGACTGACTTCACGAAATCGGTAGTCTATGGACTATGGATAAAAGCGACTATGGAGAAATCTTAGGTGGAGTTTCGCTTTGAGGAGCAAACCACCTCAAAAGCTATAGAAGAGCCACCAGCCTTGGGAACTGAAGAAGATGAAGGCACCGGATCGGAGTAGTTGGGGAATCCTCGAGAGTTGGGGCTCAATCCACCCCTGAGTTTTGCGCCACATATTATGCAAGAAACTGAATCCCCTATTTTTTCGCCATCCCAAAGGGTAACTGCTATTAATGGGGTACAAATTATGGCAATCAAAGAGATCTTCCGTTAGTGCTTTTAAATTCCCGGGTTGGTAGGGATTTAAAGTATAATTTGAATTCGAATGTGGTTTGGAAATAATTTGCACTCAACCTACTGAATTTGATAGGGGGACCAGGCGGGCTACAAAGGCACATTGCGAACTTTGTGAGCTTAACTTTAATTTTAAAATAAACAGGAGTCAAAAGTCTAGCTTGGAATGAAGCAGAATAGACGAGATTCTGAAAGTAAAGGCCACTTCCCACGAGAAGAGGTACCGCTATCGAAGCGTTGAGGCGAGACTAGTTAAATCAAGCGAGAAGCAGGTTGCTACAGTAATGGATTGAATCTTACGGCCTTATTTACTCGGCGGAGTGCGCAAAGCGACCCAAAGCTGTCGAGGCTAATGTTGAGTAATCAAAGAGGATCTTTACGTTAATTAGCAAGAGGATCTTACGTGAAACTTTTTTAAATTCAGATTGGTGGGGATTTAAAGTATAATTTGAATTCGAATGTGGTTTTGGAGGGCGATAATTTGCGGAATGACATTACACAAAACCCTCTTTGAGACATTAGGGGACCCAGCGGATACAGGTACATTGCGACTTTGGACTTCTTTAATTTTAAATCAACTCAGAGTCCAAGAAGTCTAACTTCGGACAAACAAGATCAGACGAGGTTACAAAAAAGTCCAAGGCTTTAAAACCTTCGAAGAGGTGCCCACATGTATCCGTCATTGGGCCGGATTAGTTCATCAATGGCTTGAGTTCTTTCTAGTAATGGATTGAATACTTCGACCTTATTTCTCCAACGGCGGGGTACGTAAGCTGACCCAGGCCATCGAGGCTAATGTTGAGTAATCAAAAGAGGATCTTAGTTAATTAGCTTTCAAAGAGGATCGCTGGGTACTTTTGGAATTCGGATCGGTGGGGATTTAAAGTATAATTTGAATCGAATGTGGTTTTGGAGGAAATAAATTTAGGGACAATATTACTCACGACCCTCTTTGGACTATTAGGGAGGACCCAGCCAGGACTTCGAGGTTGTTTTCCACTTGCTCGAGGTTTTACGATTAGCCGAGGCTAATGTTTTACTTATCGAGGCTAATGTTGTCCTAATAAGTGTTTTAGCCTAAAATATAGGGGTTGAGCCACCAGGGCGATTCGGTCATTGCCGTGTTAGTGACTCTTAAAAACCTAGGTTGGTTTCCCTTATCGAAATCAAACTTTGGAGTACAGAGTGGGATGGAATCAAAATGAAAATGAAAATAAAAATGCAAATGCTTTGATTGTTGATTGAAGGCGTAAAGGGAATGACTTTTATGGGGCGAGAAAACTTGGATGTGGAGGTTATCTCTGCTACACTTCATCATATTGAAATTTAGCCGTAGAGAGGGAGGAGCACGAGACAGCGTTGGTGCTTTATGGACATAACGAAGTTGAGGAAAGTAAACACTCATGGAATCTCGTGAGGTTTTTAAACAACTTCTAAATGCGACATGCTTTGTGGGGACTTGATAAGGTTATGTGGGGGTCTAAACATTGCTCTAGATTCAGCGAGACCCAGGATGGACATTTGGGAGGAGGAGTAATAAAAAGATTGTGATCTAGTGGATATCGGGTTTACATGGTTAATTTCTCATTAGTGCGGTAATTTTATCTCCCAATTAATTTAGGTTGGATAGGGGATTGGGAAATGAGGTGGAGGGCATGTTCACGATGCAACTATTTCACATGCTTTCCGGCCCGATAGATCAGATCATTTAGATTTGAATAGGTGTAGTGCTTATATGAGGACACGAGGAGGTGATGCATTGAGCTTGGGAATTCATGGGATGATTAACACGGGGCGTCAGTATTCCACGGGGGGTTGAATAGTTGGTGGCTCTCTGAAATGGAAATGTAATGCTTTGGGGGATGTTCAGTTGAAGATTGATAATAAGCAACAGGAACTAGACAATCTTAATCAAGGGACTATCACGGATCTGTCAAAGAAGCTAGCAATTTTAGCGAGGGGCTGATAGATTTTAAAGGCCAATGATACATATTGACGACAGAGATCAAGGGTTGAGTTGAGGGTGAAAGGTGATAGGAATATGAGTTCTTTTATCTTTTCGGCGGACTAGAGTAGAATTAATCTCATCGCCTTCTGCGGAGGGAGGATGGGACTTGGGATTCGAGGATGAGAGGGGCGTTCGGCAATTTGATTTCTACCGGAAGCTTTTCACGCTCGGGGCAATTTCGGGAGTTAGCCGCTTTAGGAGACTTAGTATCCTATCATTTCTACACGGAGTAGTTGGCCGATTTGGAGAGGGAGTTTAGCTTAGCAGATGTCGAGAGGCGCACAGCATCGATGAATGGAGACAGGCTCCAAGATACGGCGGTATGTCGGCAAAAAATTTCAACATTTCTTGAAAATTGTGGGTGCAGACTTGGGTAATATGGCGTTGAATTTTCTCAATTCAGGTTTCTTTCTCCGCAAATTCAACGTTACATTGATTACTTTGGTCCCTAAAGTGGAAAGACCTATTAATATGGGTACAATTCCGACCCAATTTCCTGTCTGATTTAAGGTTATTTCAAGATATTGGCAAGAAGATTGAAATATCTTTTACCATTAGTTATCTCAAAGTCTCAAAGTGCATTCTTTCCAAACTGACTCATCAGTGATAATGTACTACTTGCATATGAAGCCCATCATTTTATTAAGCATAAAACGTCGGGGAATATAGGTTTCATGCCTATAAAGCTAGACATGCTCAAAGCGTACGACCGAATTGAATGAAGTTTCCTCTGAGCCATGTTACTTCAGTTGCATTTCAATAACAAATGGATCCAATTAGTTATGGAGTATGTTGAATCGGCGACATATTCAGTTATGTTTAAAGGGGAGCAAGCAGGATTTCTGAGGCCACGATGAGGGTTGACACAGGGGGATCCTTTGTCTCCTTATTTATTCATTGTGTGTACCGGGTTGGTCGGGGCAACTTGTAAGCGTTGAAAAATCTGCCATCCAATTCAGTTCAGTTCAAATGTGGAAGAAAGCACCAGAGTTGCAATTTCAGGAATACTAGGTATGCCTGAAACATCCTCTCATGGTACCTACCTAGGCATCCCTACCATTTTGGGCATCTCCAAGAAAGAAATCTTCTCATGGTACCTATATGCATGCTTCGGTTGGACTCAGATTTTTTATTCAATCCGGTGAGATCCGGTCCGGTCCGGCCGGATTTTCGGATAAAAAAATCGCATATTACAGATGCTAATTTCTCAGTTAAGCATGCATATAGGTTGTACGGATCTATGGAAACCGAAGAGACAAGCACATCTACTAGGCATATTACAGATGCTAATTTCTACAACCGCATGTGGGATATCAAAGTTCCAGGAAAAATTAAACATTTCCTTTGGAGGGCTATTCATAATCTACTCCCAACAATGGACAATCTATGCAAAAGGAAAGTCAACGCAGCTCAAGGTTGTAAATTTTACAAGAAGATATTATGCATGTGTTCGATAGATGTGAATATACTCAACAAGAACTTACCATCTTCCCTAGTAGCTCAAGAACAAGAGAGTTTAGGGACTTACTTCAATTCTAGTGGAACAAATTACCTTCGGGTGATAGGGATATGGCATAATAGGAACCTGATTATACATGGTAAGTTGCAGCACACCCCCTTGGAAGTTGCTAAATTTGCAAGAGACTTTCTATATCAACAGATGAAGCCTCTTAAGATTAATGGTTAGGTTCAGCTAACAGATGAAGCCTCTTAAGCCTCTATGTAATGTTTGGTTCAATTGAGATGTTATTGGTTCATTATGGATTCGACTAAAATGGGGCCCAATTAGAAGGGCTAGCTCGTTTGGCTGAGTAGCTTAGCTCATTTGAGTTGTATTTGATTATTTACTCTTTTTAATTAATAAAAGTCATCTAGATGCATTTCGGGTACAAAACACATTTTCATTCGAAATAATATATATAAAAGGTAACTTTTTCTTCATCTCTCATCTCCATTTCTGAACTGTCATTGCAAAAAAAGGTTGGAAGCTAAATGCCAAAATTTAAAATAAAAATTCTGGAAAGAGATTCACTAGCTTAATATGGATCTTTTTAGTCGATGAGTATTGTCCCAAAAGTAGTTAAAAGCATTTGCACTTTGAAATACAGAATTAGTTTGTGTGTTGGATCTTTTCTGATGTCATTCCCATGAGGCCATGGCCATAAAATATGGCCAGAAAATCAGTCCTTTTACTGCAAGTTGCATTAGTTTATATTAACGCAATCAGGGGCACTGACGTATTAGCTTTTTAAAATTGTTTATATATTGTTACTCTTTCCATTCCATGAATATTATTGTTCATTTTTACTCTTTTTTTATTTCTGGTAAAATGTCTTACTTGACTAAATTTTCATACATTTTGGGACAAAAATCCAAATTAACTAATTAACTTTTAAAATCTTAAAAACTCGAAACTGGATAATCATCATGAAACTAAAGAGGTGCACATGTATCACAATTCACAATGAAATCTACATTCAAGACGTCAATGAAAATAAGTGAAAATAGGAAAATGAAAACATAGATGAAGAGCTCGGCCTTGATCAATACTAGTGAACTATAGGCCCAGGAGGGCAATACTATTCAAGGGCTCAAGTGAACTACTATGAGCTGAATTGAGAGTTTGAGAACCGGGCCGGCCCGGTAACATGCGTCGACAGGCCCGAGCCACGTTAAGCGAATCGGGGCCGGGTCGATTCGTTAAAGGAATCTTGGGCCACTGTTGGGACCAGGGCGTATATCGATTGTCTGGTTATAATATTTGATTTCAAGCGGTACCACGGTTTTAAACTTATTCTGTTTTTTTGCCTAAAAGCGATTGCCACGTTGGAATTTAGCGATTAATACTTAGTTTGAACCTTAAAATTTGGTTAAAATTGAACGAATAACATTTGCTTAAAATTGCGCGGAAATAACATTTAATGAAATAGCTTTATTTATCTTTAGAAATACTTTTAAAAGGAATCACGTGCGCTTTTACCATGGCGTTCATAAGCATTTTCGAAGCTGAGCCAGCCGAAGATAATACAATGATTGGGTCGCTTTCGGGATGAAGCACGAAGTTACAAAGTATTAATCAAGCGGTTGTGGCGTTCATAAGTCGATCCGCCATTCGTGAAGTAAACATGGTGTGTTTAAGTAGCCGTCCACCGTACTTTCGTTTTAGATTTCGCGTCATGCAGCTGGTAAATAAATAGCTAGCTTCAATCGCCTTACAAAAAAAGGTTAATGGCATGAATAAAGGCGGGAGGCAGCAGTTTCGTTTGGATTTATAATAGCGAGAATCTCTTTTGTGGCGCTCCTTCTAGGATTTCTTCTTGGAGGCATAGTAATGGTTATGATTTGTGAACTTGTTATTAAGTTGATACTTATGGTTTTATGAACTTGTGAATTGTGATTAGTAAACATGAAAAATGAATACATTATAGATGAAAAATGAATTACATTCGATATATAGCATTTCTTTGCCAATAAGCGTGGTAAGTTTGGTTGAAAGCTTGATGCCACGAGTTAATGTTCAACTGACTGCTATATGAAATTTTATTGTCAGGGCATTAATTAGGAGTTTGGGTCATGATTTTAGCTGGTTTTCATGACTACTTTTATGAAATTGTATGATCGCGGGGTACCGTTTGGTTGAGGCAGGTACCAGTTTGTTCCAAATGGTACCACCTTTGGCTAAAAGTGAATAGTTTAAATGCTTGATGCAATGTTTGGTCACTCTGTCTGTCAGCCGTTTTACCATATTTCCTTGATAGAAGTGCATAAAGGGAGGCAGCATCTCACATCGTTCTTTAGCTAGATCATTCTTAAGCTATCTCAAAGAAACAACAATCAACACAAAAAGCTGAATTCCCGATGATATTCCATTGCTTGTTTTGGTTTTGGAGGCTTGATGGATTTGCTGATCAACAATCTTACTTGCTCCGTCTCGATCGGTATTATCTATCAACTTTTTATAAATTTTGATATTTGTTCTTAAACTAATGACATCCAAAGCGTAACTTTGGTAAAAATATTCAAAGTAATAGTGCTAGTATGTCTAATGATTTTGTGTTAATTTAGAGATGTCGTATGGATGAGCTACGCATTATTAACTCGATTTAGTGATCTAGTTCTACTATTGAAAGGAAAAAAATTTCATGGATTTGGAAATATTTTCCTCGAGACCGTGAAAAGCAATGACGTATTTAAATTGTAAAATCTTCTATCATGGAAAAGCGGGAAGGGGGTAAGGAGGAATCGGTCATCTTCTTTAGCAGACAATTAAGTGGTCATATGATCCTTAAAGATAGTGGTGGGGAGGGTGGTACCTGAGGAACTAAATACCCAAAGCGACAGCTTTTTGATATTTTGGCTTATAAGTTGAAACTATGAAATTTATGTCGGTAGTTATTTGTCTTTTAATCATTGTAAATGGATAGGCGTTCGGCTAAATGGATTGAAAATGTCGTTAATCCCGAGCAATACGTACTACTTTATGAACTATGCTTTAAATATTTTAAAAATGAAGAGATCTTCTAGGTAAAACTCTTATGAATTTGTTTTATAAAATGTGTTTGACTAGTCATATTAGTGTCTTTTGGTTTTAAAAGTATAATGTGTGTAACATGCCATTGTATCGATCGTGATTAAGGTCTTCTAGAGAATTATATATATTTTAGATCGATTCTTCTGTGAACAATATTCAAATTTCGGAAGATATACCGTGTGCCAATGATTACAAAATGTTTGAATAGGATTCGTGCGATTCGTTTTTGATGTCGTCCGTATCTAGTTTGATTGAAAAATTAAAAAGATGCCTATTAGGCAGTTTTAGTGAATTTTCATGTTAGATGTTTATGTCGCGTCACTTGATTAGTTGCTAAAGATGGAATAAAGTTGTTTTGGGATGAGTTTATTTTACCAATTAAATTAAGGCTATTAATTTTGTTTATTAATAGGCGGGAGTAAGAAAACATGAATATAAAAAAATTGGTTGAGGCTTCCGGTAAGAGTTTAAAGGTAATTTTGGATTTGTATTTTTAGATGGAACTAAAACTGCGATCAACTTGTTCGTGCATATATATGTATAAGGGAGGAAATCCATGACATTTTATGAGATCGTGCTCCGATTTGTGAATATTAACCTTCCACTCACATATATAGTAATTGGAAATATTGTTATGAATTACTTAAGTTTCTAGAGCCTCAGCATTATACTAAAAAGTTTTCTGTCAATTAAGACCAAATATTCATGCTTTCGCTTTAGAATGTAGATTAATCTGTCTTTCCGTTCATATGACTAAACATAGAAGATGGTTATGTTGTTAGAGATATGGTTCGAATATAGAAGAGTATTTTTAAAATATTTTCATCTATACCGCATAAAGAAATATGCAATTGGTATAATCTTGAATCTAACGCTAAATTAAAGTCATTTTAAATTTCTATGTGAAATCATATTATGAAGCATTAATTTTCACTTTAATCGAACTAAAGTTTTGATGTTGAAATGGAAAGATGGAGTGAAAACTGCTATATGTATAACATGTAGCACATGCAATCAAGGTATGGACAAGGTAGGTCACGCCTCTGGTAGTGTACAAAGTTTTAATGTGCCCAGCAGCATTAAAATAGGAAGTCAACATGATCACCTTAAAATGTTTTACAGGTGTGGAGTGAAACTAGTCCAATATCCTTGAGACACTAATGAGGACTTAATATTTAACTACTAACTTTGAATTGAGTCAATATAATGATAAAAAATCCTTTTGAGTATATTAAAATGATAGGTGAGTAAGGAAGCATTGTTTTCGGTATTGTCTAAGATGGCAAGAAATATTTTCTATACTGTGTCTATAATAGCTAGTGAATCTGCGTTTAGCATGGCGAAGCCTCTGATACACTCAAAGATGAGTCGAGACTTACAAGCTGTTGATTGAAGTATGTGTGTGTCGAAGGATTGAATGACACATGAGCATAGGATGCAAGATAAAGACGCAATCAAGAAAGGAAATAAAAAAGATATATTCGACGATCTTAGTGACATTGAGGAAGAAATTGAAGAAAACGAAGAGAGAAACACAATAGAAAAATACTCCGACAAAGAAAAATCTAAAGATGAATTAGTTTATTATGATTAGATTTGTATAGTTTGTATAATTTTGATTGAAGAAAACTCATGTAGCTCATGGCTGGCCAGCGCGTGTATAAACTGTGAACGGCTTAATAATAAAATATCTATTTTGTTTGATTTGACAAGTGTATACATTTTTAATACCTCTAAATGTCCTTAAAGCATCCATGCAAATCCTCGACAGCCATGTTCCGCGCTTTAGTTAAACGTGGTACCGTTATTATCTCACGGTACCATGTTTAAAACAATAAATGACTTCCTACTCTCTCGGGATTAAAGCGGCCCGCCGTTAAAAAACAACGGCCCTTCGTTTGGTATTTTAATTGTGCAATTTATTAGCTATCGCGTTAGAGCACCATATTACATGATGAAGCTTTACGTAAGGATTAGAAATGGTGCAGTTGAATCCCAAACGATTGCCACGGTTATATCGGTTCAAAGAGTTTGAAGGACGCAGGCTTGCCCCGGACTTAATCTCATCTTTAATTTTTAACTTTAGGCCAATTCTTCTAAATTTCTTGATTTATTCCATATTCTTTTTAAATTGTTTACACAATTAAATCTTAATGATTACATTTAGTTTTAAATGGCTTTAAAAATATAAAGGAATGTGTCACAGGAGTAGAAATTTAGTTACTGATCCCAAGAATTTAGAAATGCTTAGTTGGGAAGAGAAGCCATTCTTGAAACAAATTCGGTGAAGTGGGATTAATGGGGTTCTTCGAAAGTGGAGCTTCAAATGCAGTGGGATGCTTTATCAAATGAGATCAAACAGCTAACTCACGGGTAACCTCTTGTGCAATATTTGGAATGAGTGCTAAATTAAGTGGAATTTGTACATTTAGTTGTGAATGGTATCCAGGAAATCGTAGTGCAATTTTTATAAAGGAATTATGGGCATGGACCGTAAGGCGAACTAGATAATGGCGACCCTATGATAAGACTTACATTTCCCAATGCTCAGCGGTGTCTGAGGATGATAACGGAGGGAGGATTTGAAGTGAGTTTTTTATGACTAGGCGTAAGAATGATGGCGAGAGGATGTATAGAGGATTATCCGACTAGGGGGTGATGTGAGAATTGGCCCATAAAACGAGAAAAGTATGTGCTAAGATTCTTAACTATAAATCATAGAGCCACCGATCTCGAGGATTAGTTTATGAAATGTGATTTAAATGGGCGGGAAAGTTTGTACTCGAAGGTGGTCGAAGATTTTGTTTCACATTCTTAGTGTGCGGAAGCTTGGCCTTAATCTGAATGTTAAGCTACTTGGGTGCTCTTGAATGATACAAAGGTTAACTACCCTCCATATTATCCTAGAACATTTTTACCATAAAGAAATAAAGAACAAATATGGCATGATCACATCCACGTTTGTTGGTAAATGTAAA
The DNA here is from genome assembly GCA_019722365.1 of Lithospermum erythrorhizon. NCBI lineage: Eukaryota > Viridiplantae > Streptophyta > Magnoliopsida > Boraginales > Boraginaceae > Lithospermum > Lithospermum erythrorhizon. The sequence continues at coordinate 178,207 of JADFUC010000789.1, read as the reverse complement.
AATGTCCACTGTTTTTAGAATGTCGCTAAGCGTGGGGTTAATAAGGGGTCGATGGTAGGAAAGATTCAATTGCTAAAGGTTCCAGATTTTATTTGTGGGAGAGGCGTTGCGTCGTGATGGGAGATTCTGAACAATTTGAGGGGTTAGGCGCAAAGTTTGGAATTTGATGGATGCGAGCCCCAGGCGGCTCCGATAGGGTGGAGTACCTGGCAAATGCGTCTTGAGGGCCGGGAGGAGGTCTATCCTGTTCCTGCAAATTGAGGCATCCACCTCGCAACAACAGTAGGCCTTGATATTGAACCAGCAGGTGCTGGGTGCTTTAAAGAAAGTGCTTGAGGGAGAGCATTTCATTGAAGAATGAGGTGACCTCGATGAAAGGAAATAATCCAGGGTTGCGTGAAGTCGATGTGATGAAGGACGGGAAGAGAGGATGATGAACGATATGACGTCGATGAGGATCCATATGGGTGGGATGTCGAGGCGATTCGAGGATCGCACTTGGCTGATAGAATCTAGTATGAATTATATTTGTGATTAAACACCAATTCATACATCCGGATCCTCAAAATAATGTATATTAATCTAAAAATACATAAATTACAATTATGAATAAAAGAGTTCTTACATTGTACTGGAAGAAGAAATGGAATAACTCGCCAGTGATGCCTCGGCGTGAATTGCTACTTGAGAAACCTCTCCCGATTCTTGTCAGCCTTAGCTTGATGTCCTACAGATTCTTGCACGGGGAGAGTCGAATCAAGTGAAGCTTGAAGCTACTTAGAGTTGAAGAGCAAAAAAAATGGAAGAGAAATTAACCCCAGATTTCTTAGGGAGGCGAACATGAGGTGGAGGCAAAGGTTTTTTCTCGTGAAATGAAAAACCACTAATACTTCCTTTAAATACCGTTGCCAATTTCACCCGTTAAGCAACTTCGTTAAGAAATCGGTTGCTTCGTTAACTTAATTGAGCCGTTATGTGCTTAATCAAATAATGAGTCCTTAGTGAGTTGTTTTATTTTAATTAACTAACAAATTCGATTAAAATACTAACGAGGAATCCTTGTCGAATAACTTATCAGTTATTAAATCCAATTTCAATTGTTTAATTGATTAAACTTACCCAAGTTTAGCTTGATTGATGTTAAATCGATATATATTTATCAAATATATAAATATTGAGAAATACATATCTCGATACTCTGAAGTCTTGTTTAATTTCATGCATGAAATATAATTCGAATATCCTTGTATGTGTGTGGCCCACAGGCTCGGATAATAATGGTAAGTTGTATAATAATAATGATGACGATTCTTATTACTATAACGGTGATTAATGAGTAAGATATGATATTTCGCCTTTATAAATTATCGCAGAGAACCCCAGAGCTAGTAGCCATACAATTACTAAGGTGAACGCTAAGTTCCGATAATCGCATTTAACGGCTTGGGTAAAGCTAATTGAAATCTGCCAATTATTAAGTAATAGGCATAATAAAAGGGAATCGATTCTCGTTGATTTCCAACGACAACATTTTCCCAGCAACCTAGTGACACTCCCTCGCTGATGCCCCACTCCTCCGCCAGACCTGCGATGATGCCCCGACGCCGAAGCCGTCGAAAGGGGCGTGAAAGAAACACATGAATAGATATGTTTATACTCATTCATATGTATGATGTTTATGGTGTTTTGAGTTTCCATGATGTTTTTTATTTACATACTTTTGTTTATGTATGATGGTTATGGTGTTTGAACAATGATGGTTATAGTTATGTTTTTATTCACGTACTTTTATTTATGTATGATGGTTATGAGCGATGTTTGATATGTTTGATATGTTATGAGTGTTGTGAATTGTGTATTAGTGAATGTTGTGAATGGTGTAGCAGTAGTTTGATATGTTTGATATGTTTGTGAATGTTGTGAATGGTATAGTAGTTTGATATGTTTGTGAATGTTTGAATGTTGATATGTTTGATATGTTGTGATGTTGTGAATGTTACCGATTGTCGACTTTATTAGTGAAATTACACTTTTCTGCGGTATAAGCGTGAGCGTTTGCGTTAGTTTTGTATGAAAGCGGTACCACGTTAATAGAGAGAACTTTAAAGAGGCGCCGAGCCGGGCTGGGCCGAATATGGAGTGGGCTCGGGCCGGGCCGAGGGGCTGGTGCCCGATCCACTCGGCCCGATCCGGCTCGGCTGCTTAGCGAACGCCCGGGCAATTGTGGGCACAGAGTGGGCGAGGCAATTCGGAGCAGTTGGTGGGCTAGGCCCGAGCGGCCCACCGAGGCAGGATTCGATTGCCGCGTCTACTATGAAGCGAAGCCAAAATAGAAGAATAATAAAATGGTATAGGCAGAGCCTCCCGATTACATTGAACTATAGGCCCGAGAAGCCCGTCACAATTCGTAAGCTGCCCGATATAACAAGTGGGGGATTACGGTGGTTCCCGTTCGTTAGTCGAAATTTCGTTAGTCATTCGGAGTTCACCCACGTTTTTTAGGCCCACGTTCATTTCGTTGGCCCACTTTCTAATTTGGTGGGGTGGGCTAAGATTTTTAAGCACAAAGTTCGTCGCAACGCCAAATTAAATTCTGCCCGATTAAAATTTAGGGCGGACAGAGAAATGCGAAATGCGACTGCGTTCACCCGCGTAGCGGGCGTCCGCTAAACGGAAATGGGCGTCGACTACATGCTTAACTAAGTTGAATTTCACCTTAGCGGGCATTCCTGCGTATAATCGGATGTCCGGTAATTAACACTTTATTTAACGTTGGCCAGGTGAAGTAAGATGAGTAGTTATTGGTGGGCAGTGCGGTAACGAAGCGTGGGTTGCGAACCACTACTCTCGTTCATTCCTCCACGTCAAAATTTCATCGACTGGTTCAATTTTTTTGGTAATACTCATATAATTCACTACTTGATTATAAAAAGTTCTACATGTTCAAATTGATGTGATTCCATCTTGGAGAATAAGTTATTTGATCAAGAATTTTAAAGTAATTAGCATCATCATCTTCCCTCGATTAAGTTGCATTGAATATTGATTCAATCATTCCATCCTATTACTTTGTTTTTTATTTTCTTTTATGAATGAACTTTGGTTTATTTTGTTCTATGGATAGATGAATTTTGGTTAGTTGGATGTTTATGGTTTGTTTTATTTTATGGATATTAAAACTTTGGTTTCGATGTTTGAAGTTTGTTTTATGAATTTATTGAATCTCGATTTAGATATTTACGGTTTATTTTATGGATATGTATGATTTATTTTTTATTTGTAATAGTGTAAATATGTGTGAATTGTGAGGAATAAACTGCTAGACTGAAGCAGGGATGTCACGGTGAATTTAGGTAGATTTGGTTATAACTGACGCACTAACTGAGTGTCTGGAGTGAGGCGGAGTGGGCGCCCGTAGTCTGCAGTATGGGGCAAGCCGTCAGATGGATATGAGCATTGGGCCCAGATTCGCGTCCGTCTTACTTGATTTGATGTCTTGGTCAAATACACTTCGTTAATACGTGCACATACACAATGAACTCTAGAAGGATTGAGTCTCATTATTATGATGACCAAATCCTTGCTATTCTTCTCAACTTCTTCATTCTACTCTGAGGTCATGTTGGCTTTGAGTGAAGGAAAACAAGTAATCCGTAGTTAAAACTTCCTATTAAGTCGTCTATAAAAAATGATTAATTATTTTTACACTTCACTAAATAATAGTGATAGCCGGATCTACTGCTAATTGCACCAGAATTTTTTTTTATAAAAAATTACTTATAGATGAGGATATAAAATAAAGAGGTGAAAGTTCAACATTCATTATTGAAGCTGAGTATGTAGAGGAAAGGAATAAAGTACCTGGTGGCCTAAGTTCGAACGTCGGTAGTGACATTTTGATGGAGTATTATTTGTTCTCCTTATAGATTTATTCTTAGTTTTTCAATTTTACCACCATCTCCCTCCCGTATATGAAAATATATTTGGGCTGAAAATGTGTTGTTTTCATAGATCTATATAAAAGAAAATGTTGAAATTTTTTTTTAATTGAAACTTATAGAGAATTGAAATTCATCTTTTTTATATATATATATATATATATATATATATATATATATATATATATATATATATTTATTTGGTCTTAAAAATAATGGTTTATGCTTCTTTAACTTTTGGCTAGGTTTAAAAAGCGAGTCGTTTAGTATAGGTTTAAAAAAAATAAAATGACATCGTTTTCAATTTCTTTTGCAAAATTTTTAAATGTTTAAAAAAAATTGAGCGGGAATCGAACTCCACAGTTCCGACTATGGTGATACTTGAATTTTAACGTAAAATACAATGAAAAATTACAAAGAATGAAGTATCATAATCCACAAATGGAGAATCATTCCAAAAAAATTTCGGTATAATAAATATATTGTTTTAATGTCCTTTTATAATCCAAGGTATGGCTGGACGTATGGTTTTCGTGGAATTTGTCTTGTTGAAATTTCAAAGAAAATGGAGGCATGAATTTGGAAGTAGACCTTCCATTAGGATCTGGTGGACGCTGAAGTCTTTTCCATCTTGTCATAATCGAAAGGGACCATTAATATGTTTACGGGCCATCTATTTACTCTTTAGATTTAACCAAAGACTTAAGAATCTTAATCATGCTTCTCCACTTTATGCTTAATTTGTTCGTACTTATTCATTCATTTAAGCCATTACACTTTCAACTATTTCTATCCCCTATTTGGTTTGAAGAATTAACGATACAATTGTATAATAAAATCCAACTCGAATGAGTAATTATATACATAAACATGCTGAGATTTTACCTTCTCATCAACTACTCCCTATTTTCTTATCTTGAAATCAAATATGAGCTAAATTACTTACACATCCTCTAAAGACTTTTAAGTCGAGATGATTTTTTTTAAGGGCTAAATCTCTAACACATATATCATCGAGATGGATGTGAATAAAACTCGAAGTAATAATTGAGTTTTGCCGGTATGTTATAAATAAAATTAGTGGTTGATTTTTACAATTCATAACTCGATCTATAACAACTTCACATTAAGGAAATTGCCTGGAAAGTTTATGGACTACCCAACAAAAAATTAATGTTTGAAATCTAGAGAATTTAATTGAAGTTCTTGAATTCCTTAACAGAAGAGATGGCTGGTCAACATTTATGATTGTCTCAAATCTAAATAAGCTCCATGTCCATTTCTTCCATTGAGGACAGTTGATATATTTGATATCTCGATCAGATTGTCAATTTGAGTTGTCAAGTTCACCACTTGATGATGATGTTAACAACCACCATCATATTGATGTAATTAGACAACCTTCATTACCTCATTTTGCTCAACAAACGAAAATGGATGCTGATTTATTTTCACTCTAACAACGTATTTGATATCTCGATCAGAAGTGTCTCGACGAGACGACGGGATGACCGTAGCTTAAAAGAATAAGTATAAGCAAGTAGCGTTCTAGTATATCGAAAAGATCTTAGGTCGCATGTGCAACTTTATAAATTGTCAATTAATTTTAATATGTACATATGTATTACTCTTTAACATGGTTGGGTCCTTAGCTTGGTTTTTAACTTTCAAGTGAAAAAGTGAACTTAAATATACGCATTAAATTAATATCACGATTCTTGGTAACCGATCTCCAACTATAACAAATAACTCAATACGTAATTAAAGACAATAAAGTAAATATGAGAGAATGGTAGCAGGTTAGGTGCAGTATTACGTATGAGGCATTTTCTTCGAGGGGAGGAAGCTTATTTGTGATATGAAGGAAATACGAGAGAAGGGTCTTTATACGAATCTTGTGCGTTTTTCTTCGCGCAGCTCTCTTTCTAATATAGCCAAAATTTAGGATCAGTATCTGTTTTACCATGTCAGCCATTTCTTGGAGTGCGAGCTTTACAATGTCAAAATAATTCGCTCGATGATTACATTCTCTTGATGTGTTATAAATAATGCTACGTTAGATAGAAAATTAGAGTTCTTCTTAGCGAAATAGGCTGGCTAAACGCTCGTTGTTTCTCTCGAGATACTACAAAATGATTTGTAGAATACAATATATGAGGGTACAGCTTCAGTGCGATATGCTTTTATATAGTGTGTGTGTAGAACATAAGAACTTTTCTTGTTAAGGTAAGGTATTTGATGTGAGATCAGCGGCTTTCATGCTGCCCACAAGTCACGGCCAAATTTCTGGCCAAAACATCTTTATTAAAGCAAACGTCTTGAGGAATATCTTTTAGAGCTTAGTCAGCGAATCTTTATAGTATATCTTTAAAATCACGTCTTATAAAATTGAGACATCAATAAGCACTCTTATTTTATGACGATCGTAAATAATAATAAATAGTAGCAGCGTGCCAATAGTCAAATGCCAATTGTTGTAGCAATATGGTTAACCCCGGAAAAAGCTTCGTAGATAATGCTGGCGTCAGCCTTCAAAGAAATATAAAAGTTTGTGGTGGTGGCGAGGATTATGATTTTTTTTATAAGGATAACGAATGAATGACCATAAATAAGAGGCTGGAGGGGGAGAATTGGGGTATATATGAACCAAATATTATAAAAAAAAAATTCTATTATATTATATTATAATGTTATTTTTCAATAATAAACACTTATTTTTGAAAGAAAAAAAAATAGAGGAGCGAGGGTGCACAATTGGCGGTTGCCCACTTACCCCTAGTTCCACCAATGTCCATATGCATCCCCTTGTTCCTAAAATGTTTGGGGCCAAGTTCATGTAAATTGTAAAACGTAAATGAATGAATAGTGTGTCCCAAAAGGACAAGGACCTAGCATTGTTTGGCATTGGGTTAGTAGTATTATAATTGATTCATCATTGACGCGGAGAGTAGTCACATCTACAATGAATTATAATTGCATTGAATCCAATAATAATCTCTCACAGAATTTCAAGAGAGAAGACATTATGGTATCCGTCATATTAAACCACGCGCTTTCTTGCCGACTCTCATCTTCCATGGACAACAATATAATGGAGGTGATTCTCAAAATCTTCATGAGCATATATTGAAAACTGTTGATGACCTTCAACATGCTCAAAAGTCCTAAGTCCTAATTCCTAACTCATCATATATAGAAAGAGTTGATTTTTTAATAAATTACGGGTTACACCTAAAATCAATTAATAATATAGAAGTATCCGGCCAGTGATGACAATTTTCATAACATTGTACTCTACATTCTTTCCTTCCATATATATGAATGTTTTGCAGTTTGGAAAATGAAATGTTTTCTTCCTTGAATTCCTGAATAATAAGAAAGTTGAAAAAGTTATTTTCCCGAAAATTTGAATGACAAATTACTTTTTTTCACTTTGTTTGGTGACGCTATTTTAGTATTTTCTTATCAGAGGATTAAAGAAGAGAGGCTGACGAGTTCCAGTGTTCTACCGTTAGTCTTTTCCATGTTTGGTTATGCATGTCATGATTAAAACACTTGATTACCCATTTTCCAAAAATGTTTTTACTCAAACCAAACTAGTCCTTTATGTATATATATATACTGAACATACTACAATGGTGAAATTAAACTAGCATGGGTGCTTTACAAATTTATCGAAAATTAAGATATACTTGGCATATATTTAATTAGTTTATATATATATATAGATAGATAGATAGATAGATAGATAGATATATGTTTCAACTAATTTTGATCATTTTATTAAAAGAAATTTATTAGTGTTTAAAATTATATTACTCCTTGTTGATTTTGTAAATTACCTTTAAAATTATAAGTAAAACTTACTCTTCTTAAAATAATTATAATAAAGAATAATTTACTTAACTAATTAAGAAAATAAAAGGCTTAAAATTTTAAACTATTTATAAATAAATATAAATAAGGAATTTTGTAGTGAGTTTAAGTAATGATGTCATATTATTACGATTCAAAACCTTTTTATATCATTATTAGTTACATGGAATTTTCCAACTACGTATAGTACTTCTAGACTTAAACCTAACCGTTACTTTTATTTCTTGAAACATATCAAAATTGTGCCTATGATTGACAGATTTGGATTTTCGAGTCTATTTGATATCTAGGGAGGAATGAGAATTCAAAAGCGTGTCGTCGTTTAAGCTTTCTTCGTGTTTAATTCAAAGTAACCGATTTTAAAGTGTTGAAATTTATCAGCATTCCAGAAAATTGGCCAATTTGAATAAAACATCAAAATGACGTTAAAACACTAGCTATTGTGAAATGACTATTTTGCCCCCCGTTTGCACACATGTGTGAAATGACTACTTCCCTCTATTTGCAAGTGTAGTAGTTAGGAAGTTCATTAGGGCAAAATTATCATTTCACCCAAAAAGAGATACTAATTTGACTAAAATACCCCTCGGAGTTAGTGTTTTAATATTTGTGTGAGGACCCAAATTGCCGATTGTGGAGGATTGGGTGATGGAATGGAACAACACAAAAGGGTGAGTGATGGAATAAGCCAGAGTAAAAGTTCGGTGATGGTTAGTGTCTTTAAGCATACAGAATATTGTAATTATTCATTGAACGAGAAATCTGAACTCTAATCAAACAAATAATGTTTTAAAGTCAAAATTCATTGAAGGATTTGGGAACTACTCGGTATGTCTTTGAAATGATACCACCGAATTTATTTTGAACAGATTTGATTGATATCAATTAAGGATTCAAATTCATCAATCCTAACAATACGGAGAAAGAAGGGAAATTGATCTCCAACTTCCAAATTTCGTTTTGGCCAAGAAAACAATGGCCTTTGCTATTTTGTGAATATGAAAAAAACATTCCACAAGGATGCAATCATATAAAGCTAAGGACGAAAGAGTTAATTCTCAATTTTATTCCAAATATTTGAATCAAGCTAATGGTTCAATCTCCGAGTTAATGATATTACTAGTTGGGAGATCATAGTGTAATAATTGTGATAATTTTGAAAAGTAATCTAGAATGCAATATTGTAATTATATGAGACTAAATTGACAATTAACTCAAATAAATAATATTGAAAGAGACGATAGAAAGCAAGCCTTCTTTTTTCACGAGGTATAGTGCCGAAGTGGGCACGTAAACGACTTCAATCCTTTACGCCTTTAACTTTCTATACGCACTCCTTGTCGTTTGGAGATTTTTTTTGGGCAAAGACCAATCATTTCTAGGAATATATCAACATTGAGGCACGCCAGAATAGATAGCCAATTGTCATTTCTTGCTATGGAACTTCTAGTTACATATTCATCTTTATTTATGTGCTAATAGTGCATAAATATGTGGGATTTCCTTTTGTCAATTTCACCTTTAATTTTGTATCTTCAAGAATCAAAGATATAATATATACGACTTATCTTCATTGCAAGACGCAATCAAGGCAGCATGTAGTTTAGGGTATTTCATTTGTTTATGGTTTAAGATTTTATTATATTATTAACATTATTGCCCATACTAATCAACCTCAATAAATTATATGATATGACCTTTTAAATATTTAGTTTATGTATTTTGAGAGCATGTTTACACCGTTATGATGTTTTCAAAAGTTTTAAATCCTCAAATTAAGGGTTATATTCACACATCTTTCTTGGGATTGTGGCGTAAAAGCGGAAATCATGGGAATGTCTCGATTGGTCGAGAGGCTTGAAACCTGCTTTACTTGAAACGATACGGTCCCTTTACTTGCGTAATTGACACTAGCGTAGAAGAATTTAGGGTGTTAGAATTGCTTATTTCGAGTTAACTGCAGGTTGGTATGGTGGGAATAAGCTTTTATGATGTTTTCGACATTACCAGTGAAGGTGCAACTGTTTTCTGCAGGAAGCATGTTGGTCTTCCTTTTCACTGAACAAATGGTGGCCATTTTTGGAAAAAGGAAAGAATCTATCAATTTTTATTCTTCAATCACATTGGTGTGTTTTGGAGGGCCCTTCAATCATTTTCTCATTCAACTATATATCAATCTTCATCATACGTTTTAGTTGAATGTTTAACAACACTTTGAAGCAGCCACCTTGCATGATTTCATAATTTCGCAGGCTGTCAGTAGTTAGGAGAAATAAATGTGTTAATTAGAATAACATTTTTTACATGTTTAGAAAATAGAATTGAATCTATAATTTTAAGAAATGGAGTGTTATTGATGACTTGAATGAAAAATTCATTTCCTTCAACTAAACCTAAGCATTTGCTAGTATCAATTCAAACGATCACGATTAAGTGATATATTAGGTCGCACTGAATAATATCATTTTAAATTTACTATTGATAAACGTCAAAACATTTACTTAAACGAACATACGATCATAAGGGGTACTGTCTTTGATAGAAAAATTGTCTTCCGAAATTTTAAAATTGTTTGAAATATTTACTGTCTTCCTCAAATTTTACATTTATTGACATTATTCGAACCCCTGGAGCCAAAATCTGTAAAGAATACTTTCACTATATATACGGGTGCATATATAAACCATTTTAGGCATTTAGTATTCCACACCTTCAACAACAATAAACTTTAAACTCATCAACTTGTACCTTATTCATTCCCTACTCTCCAACCTCAACCATTGAAAACAAGTAAAATCTTGGTGCCCACAATTTGAATATCTAACCAAAACCCATGAAATTGTCATGTGGCTTAAAACAATCCATTTTTAAATCCTTATTCCGCGTAGTTTATTGAGATTTTTTTGTTTTTTCCTCCTATGTATCTGTCTTTATTTCAGTTTGGACAATTTTTCGATAGAGATGTTTCATTAGAAGCTCAGTATATATATTTGTAAATATTCAATGACAAGTATTTTATTGGGATCTTCATCAACAGATAGCAGCCGCAATTAACAGGCGCAGTTAATAACATCAGCCATTAGTTGCAGGCAAATCTCAACAAGATCCTATCTAGCAAAGGGGGAAATAAATCAATTTATATATTGGAATTCCATGTGTGGTTTTATTTTATAAAGCATAGCTCGAGAGAGAAAAAACAACTCAAAATTCTGTGAGTTCTATGACCCTTTTGAAGTCGATAACAATTGATCTACTCACATAAATACTTCAGATAAATTCTCAATATTATCCTTTTTCATATACTTTGTGCAATCTTCATTAGAACACGAACATATTTGTGTTCTAATGAAGCACGCAACAGGAGGAAGAGCTGGAGGAGGAGAGGGGGAGATAGTTCAAGTACAAGGGGGACATATTATTCGATCTACGAGTAAAAAAGATCGACACAGCAAAGTCTACACCTCGAAAGGCCCGAGGGATAGAAGGGTGAGGCTATCTGCTCACACTGCTATCCAATTCTACGATGTCCAGGACCGCCTCGGCTATGACCGTCCGAGCAAAGCAGTAGATTGGCTATTCAAGAAAGCTCAAAATGCCATTGACAAATTAGCTGAATTGCCACCATGGAACCCAAATGGAGTAGAGCAAGCTGATCTTTCAGCTTCAACTTCTTCAATGGGGATACAAGAACAGAGTGATTCGCCTTCCGGGTATGTTTTCCAGCTTCAGAAGCAGATTCAAGAAGCAAACTATTCAAGAGGCTCTTGCGTTCCTCAAGAACAATGCATTGGAGATACAATGAAGACATTTTTCCCAACTAGTTCTGGAATTTCACTCATGAACTTCCAGAACTACCCTCATGAAGATCAGCTTGGCCTCTCTCTGCATACCTCAACCAATCAAGTTCAATTATCAGGATTTGAATCAAACTATGGGAAATCAACAGTGGATGATTGGGGTACTATTGGAAATCCAGGAGACAGTAATAATAGAATGGGGTTCATTTTCAGTTCATCGAACCAAGCAATTCCAGAGAATCCTTTGTTTTACCAGAGTCAAGAATTCAATCAAAGGGGACCCCTTCAGTCCAATAATTATTCTCATTTGATTCATTCTTGGGATCATCAAAGAGGATCAATGGCTACTGAGAATCATCAAAATGTTCATCAATCTTCAATGTCTAGTGGTCATTTTCGATCTTCGCAGTTTCAGGTTCCAGCAAGAATCCAGGGAGAAGAACAATCTGGTGGAGTTTTTCCCCTCAGGCCATCCTCGAATTCTCCTGTTTCTCACTTTTAGTGAAAAAGCTTTTGCCATTTTTCTACAGGTATGAAGTCTAATTGATATTCAACTTCATGGTTATTTTTTTTCTTCATTGTCAAGTTTATATCAGTAAAAAAAAATGTCATTCACAGCAACACTCTCATATTGTACCAATTAATATCTCGAGCGTCGTGCCACGGACCAAAGGGAAAAGTCATCCCATGACAGTCGACTCTTCATAAATTAACGTGTAATTAAATGTGAATAGCACTTCTAAAAACAGTAAGTGTTGTAAGTTTGAACTCTCCATCTATATTGTTACGTTTATTTGTCTAATAATCACCGCATCAAACTCTCATTCTGTATTTTATTGGTGTATGATATGTATTCTTATAGTCCCACCTATTCCTTCTCTCTTTTACATAATACCATATTATGCAGGTGAAGATCAAAGGAGTCGAGCTATAGTTTCCTAGCCATCCACTGATTATCCAGGAGATAATGCTGCATGATTACGTTCAAAATTATTGGTTGATGGAAGCAATTGACTTTAATATTATGTTGGAACATTTTTTGTTATATACATGCTGGTAGCTATATTTTGTTGTTCCCCATCTATCTTTTGAACTTTTTTATAATATTTTATAGAGTTTTAATTATCTATGTATTTGTGTGGTGTTGCTAGATATTCTATCTAGACAATGTACTATGTTAGCCAGTTGCATTCTTAATTCTTAGCTTTAATGTGTCCAACCTTCTTCCTCTCATTAGGCAGCATAAATTGACACTCTATCTTCTTCTTCTTCTAAGTCAAAACTCTCTGCATTGATATTAATGCTCTGAGTAGTGCATGAAACTTAAATGTATATGAATTACTTATATTTATTTGCATATCAATGGTAATTCGGAAGCCGACCTGGAGCACGTTTCAATTTAATTGGCCAAGAGCCCAAGATCGAGGTTGAAGTATATCAATAACAATTACTATGATGAGTTTATGAGAGAAGGGCCTTGAAATGAAATTTTAATTTTTTTTGGGTGGTTGAGAAAAGAATGCCAATTGTTATAAACTCAGAACAATGTACTAGTATTCACTTTCAACTAGTGTGTTAGTTGTAGTATTAGCAACAACTAAATTAGCATTCCATTTAGGTTCTGATTAATAATTTATCAATCAATGCATAAAACTATTGTTATTTTCTTTATCTATAGTATGTACATTGTGATGGTGTAACAGGTGAAAATTTTTATTATTTATAAATATGTGCGTCAATCTGATAAAAGCTGCATTTGAAATCGCCCAAATCTGAAGATTATCAAGCGATGAGGTTCATTATCGGTCTGTTAACTCTGGCAGCAACATTCTTGAGATCTTTGAACTTTGGATTTGGTGTAGTCTTTGCGTTTGATTTGGACTTGGAAGTCTTGGATTTGGGCGCACTGTTGGATTTAGTTGTGTTTGAATTCGTGTGCAGGGGTGTTGTATGGTCCCTGCATTAGACTTGGTTGTCGTCCAATTTAGATATGAGATTTGGATGAGGTCAGTCAGTATAATCTTTAAATTTAGATAGAAGACTTGAGTCTTTTAAGACACAGTCTTTTGACTTGGATATTGTCTGGTAGGAGGCCTTATGGCATGCTCTTAGTGTATTTGTTTTGAGCAATCTTGTTCTCTAGGCTTTGGGTGTTAATTTGGATATCTCGTGTAGCAAAGGCACTGCTTGAGCTTGATCTCGTATAGGTAAGGCGGAGTCGGGTCTTTTATAGCATATTCACAATCTTGGTCTTTTCTTGCCCAGAGAATATATTTTGCTCTTGAGGATGCTTGCTTGAGTTCTTCCGTGTTTCCGGGCATTTCAGATAATTTATGTAGGCATATCACTGCTATCGATTTACTCGAAGGGCCTTTGTGGGGTAATCCTATAGTTTATTTGATTTGAGATCGAATTGATTAAATCGATTTTAATGCTTAAATGCTTGAAATTCTGCTGCGTTTATGCGGCCAAATCAACTTTTGTCCACTAGTTATAGGTGCCTATTTGATCGATGTTGAAGATTTTATGTTAGCCGCCATTTACACCAAATTATGGCTTTTTGTTTGGGTTTATAGGTTGAAGATTCCGCTCTTTTAATGATTTTCTCTGATAAAAGTAGCAATCTTGAGAGGTTTTACAGCAGAGAAACTCATGAGTTGTTAACTATCTTTATGAACTTTTGTTGTATTTTTTGTTGTATTGAGATGGAATTTTGGGTTATAGGTGGGGTATTCGTAGAACTTTCGAGAACCTCTTCGATTGGTTGATTAAATCGCTTAGTTTTGATAGTTGATTTTATAAAATTACTTTGTATGCTTTCCGGCCAAAGTAAGGGCGCTTTATTCCATGAATCAAGAAGGTTGAACAACTTTTTTAGGTCGAATGCGTTTTTCGTATTAAGCGCATTCTTTGGAGTATTCGTTTTAAGCAAGATTCTTTCAGAGTCTTTTATTTTTATGCCCCCAAACTTCGGGAACTTCATTTCATACCAAAATAGCGAAATTGATCATAATAAATTTAGGGATTTTCGAACTAAACCGATTGATATTTAATTCGGAATTTATTTTGAAACCCTGGTTTAGTTAAAATTTAAGGGTTAATTAATGATAAAAACACAATTCCGTTAATTTAATTTCGGAAAACTAATTCCCACAGAACCCTTGAATTTACAGGTAATACGATTATAATTGGAGTTCGTCGAAGTACTAATGGCCATGTAATTATGCGTTGAAATTAACTTTATTTAATTATTTTAATTAATCCAAATAAATTGAATCTAATTAAAAATAATTAATAAAATTCGACTGCCTACAGATGGCTTTACAAGTTACGTCTAAAAAACGAAAGAACATATGTTACACTTTGTTACATTGAGATAAATCCAAACATTATGGAGGTATTTAGATTATCTATTATATTTTGTGAGATATTTTTTATTATATTTTGTTAAAATTATGATCTGTGTCTTGTTTTTTGAAAATTTTAATTTAAAAATAAAAAGTAAAACAACTTTGGCGTGATCTTGTGAAGTATAACGAAAAGAGTATCTCAAAGAAATTAATAACAAATCCATTATGAAAAATTTATACACATTCAAGTTCAACAATTATGGAACGTTTAATATTGATTTGTATAACTCCTTTAACAAAAATGTAGAATTATTTAATACCCAAGTCTAACGGTACTTACAAATTACAATGAGAAAAGATACATAAGCATCTACATATGTATGATGTATTATAATATACACGTCAACTTAATTATAACAGATTGCAAAGCTTGTGGTGCTGGGTGCACCACTCATATCATGCTCATATTAGGAAGAAAAAACATTAGAATTGGGCTTTGAAAGAATGCATATTGATATTATTGTGAAATAATGCATATTAATTACATGAGCTTCTTAAATCTTGGAGTGCAAGAAATTCTTTAAATGTCGATACCGAAAAAATGCATTTAGACTAATATCCCCTATTATTTTAATTATGAATCAACCATATTTAATTTTTTTATTTTTTTATTTCTATTCACAATCTAATATCTAATATATTTCTAATTATAACAATTAACATCCCACAAATTTTTTTATTATCACATAACATTGCAAAAAAGATCGAAACCATTCCATCGCTTCTTTTAGCAGCTCCAAAATCTGCATTAAATCGCAGTTTCGGCATATTCGATGATATAGATTCATATTATAAATTATCAAAATAACACAAAGTTTAAATACTAACATAAACCCAAAAAGCAATGCTCCGTGAAGATTAACTACAATAATGAGAGATTACAAACTCAAAAGCATCAAAATCAATATCCAAAATCATGAAAAAATCAAGAAAATGAAAATAAAATAAAAAGAATAAAAAAGTTGAAGCTTTATATAGCCGAGTAATCATAAAGAAATCAAATTGCCATGAGATTACAAACCTCATAAATCACTAATTTTTGTGTAATGTTATATAATGATACAAGATAATGAGTATTAATTATTTATAATTTGAACTATGTAATGGTATATATTGGATTGTCAAAATAAAAAAATAATCTAGAAAAGAGTAATGCTGAGTTGATTCGCGATTTCAAAATAATAAGGATATAATAGTATAATCCGTTTTTGAGGAAACGATATTTAACGATTTTGAGATCGTTTAGCGAGCAGTGTGAGTATTATTGTGGATATGAACAGATAAATGGGCTGAACCAGGATTCATTATTCAATACATAATGTTCGGCTTTCTATAATTGGGCTTTGAACATTTCTTCATGCTTATCCAACAACATTTCTTTAACATAAGTTAAAAGTAAACCATCAAACATCCAAAAAAACATTAATATGAGTATCGGACTTCCCATACTAATATTCATCAAGGAAAAACAGAGTAATGTTAGGCTGGTAGCTATAGTTTCAATCTCATATTAACATGATTTTTTAGTCTATCTGTTGTTTTTTTTCGTGTCTACTTTTGTATCCTATGACTAAAAAGTTGTACGCAATATTTTGTAGACATAATAAATAATTTTCATATAACTATTCTAATAGTTAATCGATGGTGTACAATTTTTTTTAAATATGATATACTCCGTATGAAGTAAGATATTCAAGGGAGGTAAATGATTATTTCAAGATGACAAAAGACTAACTCGTGGAAATTGGACAGCATTTTCAAAAAACGAACCGACTCCGCATAAGAGTGGTTCAGACTTCAGATGGAGGTAGGGGAGGACAAATGAAAATTTTGGATGATAGTTCTATGTTCTACTTTTCTTTTGGATGATATGGGAAATCTTGTACAAGTTTGAAAATGTTGAGATAAATGAAAATTTTCTTGTTAGTTGAAATATACTTGGTGTAAAAGATAGTTTATCACTCAATATAAGCTACCAACCAAAGCTTAATTTATATTTATAGCTCTCAAATATTTGAGAAACACTCTTTTTCGCTTAAAATATTTTGCTCTTTAACTTTTAATAGAATGCGGAGTAGTGTAAAAGGTGATCAAACCAAACTATCGAGGGAAATGATACAGGTATAATAAAGAAACATTAACAACAATAATTGCCAAGACAAAAAGAAATTACAATTGAGAGTTGCCGATTCTATCATTTCTGGCTACAATTTTAAAGAATTCTTTTTTGTTTGTTAAGGTTAAGGAAAACCTAGACTTTAGTCAACACTCAAAGTCGATCATTGACAATACTAATATTACACATATTAAATGACATTTTTTTGGACAAATGGCATTTGTTGACTATTTGTTCTTGATTTTGTACTCTTATTTTCTTAATCTTGGAAACCAAATATTTACGGCATCCTTTTATATTTCATTAATGCACACGCTAACTACATAAATACAAGTATGTGACCTTTTTCCACTTGAAAATCACCTTAAAACCACCCTCAACTTAGCTTGAGGAACACCAAACTATACAATCAACAAAAAACACCTAAAACCTCTTTTCTATTACAATCTTAAAAAACTCCCAATGGGGCACGATGATGAAGATGATCATTCACCTTTCTTTAGCCGTAGAAACAACCAATATGATCTTAAAAGCAAAATCATGCTCACCGCTATACTCTCGTTGTCAATAGTAGTCCTCCTTATTACCATTCTTCATTTGTATACCAAATGCATCCTCCGTCGCCAAGTCCGCCGTCGTGCCACCACCCTTGAACGGATGACCGCCACCCCTAATCCGTCCGAAATCCGCTCCATAGATCCACCCAAAACCGGCCTCGATCCATTAATCGTAGCCGCATTGCCTACCTTCGTGATCAAGAAAAATGATGAAGTGGACTCCATAATGGAATGCTCAATATGTTTGAGTTCACTAGAGGTGGATGAAGTGGCTAGAATATTACCAAATTGTAAGCACTTATTCCATGCGGAATGTATAGATAAATGGTTAGAAATACATGTCAACTGCCCGATTTGCCGGACCGAGGCTGAGCCACGACAGGTACTAGTGGCTGAGACATTTGAAGGTCGTGCACCACCCACGGCTCCGCCTTTGGAGGGAGTGGATTATCCAACAATGGTAGAAAGCATTGAAGGGGCATCATCGTCCGATACTAGTGGTTTGTTACAATCTTCTTCGTCCGGTAAAATTGGTCCATCAACTTCAAGGTTGAGTTCATTTCGGAGGATTCTAAGTAGGGAGAGATCAAGACCGAATCAATCTCAATCTTCTTGTGGAGAAGATGGAGCAACACATAATGTGATGAATGTAGATCTTGAGAGACAATAATGACTACTTGACTAGTGTATATTTTTGGTAAGTTCATGGCTTCATGCATATATATTATTATACTCCGTACTATACATACATAAATTTTAGTTCTTTTCTCTTCCTATGTTGTTTGCCAATATTGATCACTTGATCATTAATTCTAGTCATTCACTTTATGCTAGTACATGCATGTGTGTCTCAGACTTCAATCACAGATTCATAGTCTAAACACAATAACAAATTTGCACAACCAGTTTTGTTAAAGCTCATGTGAATGTAATAAAGATTCTTGAGTTGCAAGATTGATTTGATATTCTTAGAAGTAGAAGTTTGCACACAATTTCAATATGATGTGACACTTACAGTGACATACAAACTACTCATGCACATACGTTGACCATGATACGGTTTGAAATTTATAAAGTCAAAGAAAACTACCTACCTCATTATGATATTATTAATTGTTACAGTGACATAAAAACTAACATTAATAAATTTCATTATTGCAAATGGTCCATATACACTACTTGAATTAGATCAATGGCCGAGGTAACAAATACTCATTTCATATTAACTTGATCGGAATATTTTTATCAACAAAATAGTCAACTTCTCTAGAACTCTGTTTCGACAAAAATTTATAGCGCATGTGCGCTACAGGGCTGAAGCTAGGAAAACTTTGATATCAGATAAATGCAAGAACCTGAGCTAATAATAGATCATGCCAGTTACTGTAAGATCTATCATTAGAATTATGAAGAACAGAGAGATACTGACTACGGCTAATCGCGATCTGCCCAAAACAGAGCTGCCATTACTTTAATCTGCAGAAGACGGTCCGATTCCTCCACCTACTGTGCCTGTTGAACTTCCTTTACCTCCATTTGAGCTGTATAAACAATATAGCAGTATTCAGTTGATGACTTGAGGGAGGCATTATAAGTACAGAACTAGTTGAAAGAAAGCATAACAATAGTGGAGAAAGCATATATTAAGGTGCATCACGATACTATTAAAAATTAAAAATTAATCTAGGTGAAAATAATTAAGATGAATGACTTGATAGTGTTCATCCACCTCCATTGCACCCCCAATTGGGGGTGAATGAGGATTAATGGACGCAAATCATTTAACTGCATTAACATAGGTGAAGAACAAAACTAAGACCTCAAACTGAGGGATTAAAAGAAATACCCCTCGATTCACATTTGTTCATCTCAATCCACAGAGATCATTGTAAGCATAATACTATTATTTTGGGGCGTTTTACCTTTCACAGTTATGCTTCTTGAACTTAATATAATATGATCTGAAGATATCGGCGATCGTAGTTAGGCGATGAAGATGAGCAATGGTTGTTGATGTTTTATAACTTCTCTTCTCTTCTCTTTATAAACTTTTCATTCTTATTTTAAGATGATGATTCTGATGATAAATATCTATTTTTATATAGTAACACTAATGAACTCAAAGGCCCAATACTACTAATGATCAACTTAATGCATCCTTAATGATAATCATGAGGAAGAAGAGAGGGCTAGAAGTTATGTCCACTAAATATATTTCTTAATATATAATAATCATCACATTAAATCTTTAATAATAATAAAAGATTGATCTTTTAAATATTATATGGACCATTAATTAGATTATATTATTAAATTAAAATAATCTAACAATCCCCCACTTGGTCCATACAAAGGTTTGATGATTGAAAAGCTATAAATTAATGCGCGCTTCTGATGGGCCAGCAATTCAGTCAACTATAATATGAACTAAACTATACGGATCGCATGGCGGTCACGTGTCATTTTAAGCGGCGTGATTCGCCCAGCTAATAGCGAATAATTTATCAAAATACTTTTAATTGAAATAGATGTAAGTTCTTAACTTTTCGAGGAAAAGCTTTTCGTGTTATGCCAAATTATAATAGGCCATTATGCATGCTTAATGTATATGAGTAACACTTTATTTAGCGAGAGAAACATAAACTTTAATTGAGATTCATAAGGGACAAATTTATTTAGACAAAATCGTTCATACATATGTGAAATTATTCCTTCCGGTTAACAAGGCTTTTCTATATGACTCATCGGCTCTGGTATAAATTGCTGGGTGGTGATCACCCAGTTAACATATCCGCTACCATTAAGTTTGTACTAATATGCTTTCAGTAAGAGCGCTTTTTGTTTACCAGCTTTCTTAACTTTGACGGATAAGTACTTTTAAGATCCATATGTTTAGCACTTTTTAGTCTTTATCGTTTTAGAAAGAAGGCAGTGAGAATCATCACAATAAATTCTGATGGCTTGGGTATGCTTTCGACAATTCGAGTCTTGAGATAAAGTTCCTTGATCCGGCTTGAATTGTTGCCTCAGAAAATACACTTAGTGCCTCAATAGTGGAAGTAGCTATAACCGATTGTTTCCAGCTTTTCCATGATATAGCTCCTCAAAACTAATAAAACATGTAGCCAATGTGTATTTCCTTGAGTCAGCATCCAGCGTAAATGCGAATACGAATAACCAATCACGCGGTATCCGATCTTTTATAAGTAAGCATTTAGCGAGACTTCAAATGAGATTGTATCCTCGCAATCACTATGGTATTAAAAAAAGAGGTCAATAGTAAACAAATGAAGGAAAAAATGTTAGCATACTCCCTTGAGCTTAAAAGTCTAGGCGTACACATGAATATAAGTGAATTGAAAGCGGAGAAAGCAAAATGTGAAGATAGGCTGAGGCGTTGTTCAACACGATTATTTACATCATTGACCTTCTTTCATAAAGAAGCGATTATGTGTGCATCATTCACATACAAAATCCATTTGACGAATCATTGAAGAACAATAAGCTTGATGTCGAAGATAAAATGTTGAAGAATAGTTGTCATCGGCTTTCGGTAATGACCATATGCACAGGTATCATTAAAATTCTTTGTCCGTCTCTTAAGCAAATATTTATACGGAATGGCTTCATCTAAATGACGTCTTATGACCACAAAATATCTATAACCTTAGAGATATGGCGGCACAAACTACGTTGGCTTTACAAACTTTCGACAACTATCGAGCTTTATTTATAATGAGGAATACATGATCTTTTTTACTTATAAAGCGGAGGCCTAGAAACGTCCCTCGTTGAACCCGCGGTGGATTCATTAAGGTCAACAAAGTAAAAAGGAATTAGAGAGTATTGTTCTTGAAAGAGGGTGAATATGAAAGGAGTATACTGCTTTAGCAGGCTTGCTTTCTGATGGAGAATGATTAAATCTAATGGAAGGCAAATCTTGAATGGGCTTCGAAAACACTCTTATTCAATTTTTCTAGCATGTGATCGAGCATGATATTAAAATTGTGAAAAAACTGAGGTAAGAATGTTTAATGCTAACGGCAACGAGAAGGAAAGAAATTAAACGACTTCTTCTTGTGTACTTTTTTGAGCAGCGGTAAAATGAGATCGTGCAAGCACGATGACCAGCAATGTCTAAATGGATATATATAAAATTCAACGGTTAATTAACGGCTCCCAAAACATTCATCGATAAATAGCTTTAATTATCTTGAATTCGGCCTAAATAAATCCACTTCATTGATCAAATAATTGAAAATTTGTGAAGAAGCTTGCTGTAGGCCCAAACTCTTGAGCCTCTTGTAGAACATTTTGGCATATATGCAGGAGCATAGGCCATGAAAATACCTAAGCAAATAATAGAGATAGTTTTCCTCATTCTTTGCATCTTGGTGGGTGAAGCAAGGTCACAGTCTCTTACCCCCATGCATTTGAGAAACACATGAAAAGCCATTCAAATGTATCACTAACTTTGATCATCAAATTGTCACGGCACCAAATAGCTTTGTGATTGTGGTAGAGATCAGAAAATCACAGAACTGAGCCAAATATGAGAAACAAAAATAGTTGTTATTAGTAAGCTGGCCAGAAAGCACATATATACTAAATTGAGAGAAATCACAGTATTTATATGGCAATCATACAAATACGAAAAAGGAAAAGAAATAGCATAATAGGAAGTATTCATTGTTTGTTCTAAGCGTTGGCATCAAAACTCACCGGCGTCTTAAAACACGCATAGCCATCTTTGCGTACTCATCGACGAAAGAATGTTGTAATCACCGAATCTTAAAAGTAAAGTAGAATAGCGTAGAAAGAAGGCGAGCAAATAAAATTCGTGACTCCACTTGGAAGCAAAATGCTCAAATCCCAGCAGGGGAACATATCACGGGTCCCTCTTCCACTCTAAGAAAGTTCTTCGTATCAATTTTCAGAAAATCGGCAGATTGTATCCCCAGAATAAAATAGCTGTCTGACGTCTTATCGACGTGCCAACATTTTTATTTGCCTCAATGAGCAACCCTTGAATGTCACTAATTTGCCTCTTCGAACGAATAAAGTGAGCCAAGCTACGGAGGATCTGAAATCGTGATTATGTGTATCATCCCAAAAAGAAATAACGTAATGCTTCTTCTCAAAAACATATCTAAAGTGAATCCTAGCTTCACAACCATTCCTCTCTTCCTTTGCATGGCCTTTTTATTTAATTAGTATGACTTATCTTCTTTTCAACTGTCATTTTCATGGGGTGGATCATTTAAACTATTCTCCTTAAATCCTAGTTTATTACAATAATAGTACATATAGCGAGTGATACTACTTTCTCAGTTTTATATTTGCGTTTGGCCGGTATTCTAACAAAGCCTCTAGACATCTCCTTGTAGAAATTCGAAAATCGCAACAACAGAAATTCAGGGGACTTCCATCGATCAACATCATTTGCATAAAAAAAATCACTATCACCTGTACATTAATGCACAAATCAGAATAACATGCAGAGTACAAAAATATTCAAAAACTCATTAATACAAACATACTCTGATTAACTTAAAAACTAATATGAAAACAATAAATCACTATAAACAACTTAAATTCTTTGAAACATGTACTCTAAATACTTAGATCGGGATACAAAAGATACTTCTAACTCAATAATAACACATATTTATTTAAAATCATCGCATGAATAAAAAGTGATCGAATTAAATAAAACAAAAATTAAACACTAGAAAATAAACAAATATAAAATAAAATCATTATAGGATTCCCAATTTACATGCGAATAAATAGGTTTGTTGAGCCAATCAAAATCAATCTTATCCTTAACCTGATAGAAAAATCAAAGGAATCAATCTTTATAGCTTAAAACAACAAAATCGGATTAGTAACATAAAATAAATTACAAAATAGCAATTAAGGCAGTTAAATTGAACTACACAAAACATACCTTTACTGTATCTCGATTATAAATTGAAGAGGCCGATAACAATAACTAAGAAAAACTTTCGAAAAATGATTATTTAACAATTTAATTGTCTTCAAATTTTATAGAAGATGATGATCATTGGGAGATTTCCGGTGGAGAAGCAAAAAAAAGTTGTGATTAATGATGAAAAATCTATTATATTTGTTTGGACATTAAATGAGTCTTGATGGATAAATAATTAATTGTTAGATGGGCGGCGCGGCCGTAAGTTAGTATTATTAGTAGGTTAATGACATGGCGTAGGAAGCGTTCATTGCTAGGAAATCGGAATATAGGAATGGCTTTCGAGGCGATGATGTCTTTATTTAATCTGTCGGGACTGACGAAGCTCGAACTTGCAACTTTATCCCAAAGGAAGAGAAGGCTTTGTTGTCTATCCAAGCTCTTTCCCAGTTAATTGATATCAAGTCTGGCTAGCTCGGCTTAATAATTAATTGAGTTACATGTATGAAGGAGCTCAACTCTTTAATGATGACAATGTGGTGTTGTTCGACACTCCGACTCCTATGGTGAACCTAAGTAGCTCGATCAACTTCTTGTTGTTGATCCAAATTTTTAATTAGGTATAGAATAGCTTGGTCCCATCGAGCATCCCATCACCGGTGATATAGGATGCCCCAATTCAATCAGACATGAACAATAATAGGTAGTGAGTAGTGACCCTTAATAAAATTAGCTAAACTAAAATATGTTCTTGTTGACATTCTATACTTATGTACACAGTACACAATCTTGCTATTGATGCAACTAGATTAAATCTTTGTCAACTTCTCACCTAGTAGATGTACTATCTAGGAGTACTGGTTTCTTCAAAAAGGCTAGCTTGTACCAATCCTCCATATGAGATATTGGGATAGACGAGAGGAAGACATAATCCAGAAAGTGCAGAAGCGTAGAAACCCTACTACATGTGATCAATCAAAGCTGTCATCACGATGGAATATGATGTTCATATCACTATCAGCATACCCCCCCACCCCATCCCCTGGGCCAATGAGTCAATTGGTATTCACCCATATTATTGGTTCTTGACAATTCATTATCGTTTGATCTTTATTTTTTATCTGAAATAAATGGCGTTAAAAAGGTCGCTTGAGGTTTATGATACGGGATCTGATGGAAGATTCAATTCTTAGGATGTCTTGGAGTGTCGATGCTTAGATCTTTTTAACTTGAAACTTGTCATATTTAGGTTTTGTTCAGCATAATGGTGGCTGCGTATCAGAAGCGAGAAGGTGTTGATCTTTATAAGTTCTGGCTCACAGTTCTTTCTGAGTTTATTTATCTTGGAGAAGATTTGATACTCTATTTTCAAGTGAATTGGAAGGTATATTTCTAACTTAATTTTTTATGTAATAAATTCATCTACATAGTTATGAGTTTTTATCGGAAGATTATATCGTTAGATACATATAAAATATCATTTATATATCAAAATCTGAACAAGAATAATTTACAATCAAAATTTATGTTTTGTTAGATGATTAATGAGTTGAAACCATTTCTTTTTATAAAATATAAAGAGTTGTGAAGACAATAATTGTAAATTATATATTAGTCATTGAAAAATTCTAGATCCAGATCAATTTGCAATAATTTCCTTGAAATAATAAAATATTCCGTACATATGAACACAAGAATAACTAATTGGAATGAAGAAACACCGAACCAAAGTTACCATAACATTACATCAAAAGAACTACTAATAAAGAACCCCTGGCAGATCGAATCTTCTTCAATAGAACATCCCAACACATATGACAACCTCATTGCATGTGATTTGCCATCTAACAACAATATTAATAAAAACGAATTAATGATTGGCTGAACAAGTAACTAACTTCACCCATCCCTAAGCAAATTAAGTTTTGTTTTTTTTTGTTTTTTTAAACATAGTGGTGAAGTGAAGGGAAAAAAAAAACAGAATGAAAAAGGAAAATAAGATAACATTAGAAAATCCTGATTTCTAATAAGTTTAATATCAAGATCCAATGCCTTATGCTAACATTGAAATTTCCATGTTCCCCACTTTAGATACAGTCTCCAGTGGTTTCTTAATTCTTACCTTGCATGCAGAGAATGGCTATGAGAACATTTAATTTATCAAAGTGAAAAAGAAATAAAAATGAAATAGTTACGCGATTTTTCTAAGATTGTTACCAAATTTCTAAATTTTCTATTTGACAGTCTTAGTATTGATGTTAAAAACAACAAATTGATGAAGTGCATATTCTGATTATAAGTAATAATACGACGCACCTTTAATTGGTTAGAGGGGACCAGTTTGGTTTGATTTAAATCAGTTGACAAGTTGCTCCTTGTCCATTATTGGTCCAGTGGTGTCCATAGATGAAGGCTGTGATTTGGTTTGTGTATCATCTTCCATCTTATTCATGTTCTGTTGGTAATAAATCTGTCTCAGTCTCTCAATTTCCCTTTTCAGTGCTTCCTGATGAGCTGCATGCATGTAAAAAAGAGGCACTTATTAATATTTTAACCAAATCAAACTCGACTTCTAATAAATGCAAAGAAATAACAATAGAAAATATAGAGATGCATGCACATTGACATGTCAGAAAAATCACCTTAATTCTATTGAGCTTGTTTGCTATACGAAGCAATCAGAAAGAACGAAAAATCAATAAATTGTGTCCTTCTAAAATTAAATCATCGAATGAAAGGAAGATTAATAATAATGTAACTTCAGAAATTTGATTTCGTTCCTCACAAAAAGCTCTAATGCTCAATATAGTTCAATTTTCTTTTTTGTAATTTTAAGCATAATTGATTTCGTAGGTTCCATAGAATTCCTCGCCATCAATATTAATTAGGTGCATTTTTAATATCAACAAATCAATATTAGTATCAAATATCAGACTAAAACTAAATGTGTTGTGTTACCATCTTTGAAAATTTGGTCTTGAGCAAGAGCGGCCATTCTTTGCTTGATAACACCATTATCAACAGTGAGAACCATTCTTTGCTGGTCTAGATATGCAACCCTTGGTGACAAAACGGATACCTCGGCCTTCAAGACACGTACGTGAGCAAGAAGAATTAAAAATAAAATTCAATGCAATCATAATTTATAATTTAATACTTATAATTATATTCATATAATAGTAATTATTTATAATTTGATACTCATAATTGATCGATAATGAAACAATGTATCCATACTTGAAGTGAAGTGACGCTACGCTCTAGCTCCGATATGTATTGCAGTTTTCTCACTCGTGATCTTTGGGCAGATTGCCTATTTGCCAAGATTCTCTTTCAAACCATAAATAAAACAGTTTTCATTATCACCAACAATAATATATAGCTTACAATTTTCTAATATGGGTGAAAAATGAAATTATTTACTTACATATCAAAATTAAAATGAAGAAGGATAAAGGTGAAGAAGTTAATTACCTCTTAATCCTTTTTGGGTCAACTAATTTCTCGCTAGAATTCTCATTATTACTACAAGATGGAAGTTGACCTTCAATTTTGCATGAACTATCCACCTCCTCAGGTTCATTTTTTAGCTTCTTCATCACCATAAGCTCATCACTACCATCATTAAAAAAATTCATCTTATTATTATCTTCACTAACACTATTAGGATCCGAAGGTGACGACGGATTCGAGCAAGACACTGTGGGGACCGCCCCTCCACCGCCACCAACATCATCGGTGAACATTGACATAAGTTGTTCATCATCAAACCTATCAAATTCACTACTACTATTATTCCCTGAGCCTTGAGTAGTTGATGATCTTCCACATTCTTGATCTAAAGGCATTTCAAGAAATGCCACTGAGTCGCTTATTGATCTACGGTGAGACCCTCGCTTAGAGGACGAAAAATCGAAGAATTCGTCCACCCATGATGGGTTGTTGTGATCCATTGAGGAGACTCTTTGGTGACTGAAAAGATTATCAGGCCAACCACTACTTGATATTGCCATGTTTGGTGCTTTGGGCGGTAAATGTGCCATTGGGAGTAATCGGATAAGAATGACCGAGTAATATTCTAATATCGATCTATTGGATTCTTCTTAATAGAATCAAATCAAAACTATAATGCAATGAAATTCGAGAACAAAAAATTCTAAGAATAAGAAGACATGTATGCATGCAATAATATAAGTGCTATCTAAGCTGAAAAATGAATACTACCATGCATGCTCTATTGTGTAATAGTGGGGGAAATCGAAATCAAAATCAAAACTATAATGCAATGAAATTCAAGAATAAAAACTTCTAAGAAGAAGAAGACATGTATACATGCAAGATTTGGAAGTGAAATGAGGAATTCTTTTTATTATTATTATTATTTGTGAAAGAGGTAACGGTGATGGTGGTGCAAAGGGTTGGGCTCACATGGGAAGATTGAGACAGCTATCAACAGCTGGTTGGGAGGTCCAATTCTAATGGGATCACCAGAAGGCAATTGCACTTGTGTTTTATTATAAACTACAACATATAACTACTAAGAGGTATCAGAGACCACATGACCTCGTGATCGTCTCTTCGCTAAGGAAAATGAGAATAACAATTAAAATATACGGAATATGTTACACTATTTTTAAAGAGGTTCCACTAAACGAAATCAGATTGTGAATCATTTTAGATGTGTGATGTCATAAATTAAAGTTTATTTATGAATTAATCCAACATAATAAAAATATTATCTATTATTTCACAATAATAAAATTAGATATTGAAGGAATATGAGATGAAAGTCAAGCCTGAAGAGTCGAAGTTAGTCGAAGATGAAGGCTGACGTTTTGAATGGTTTTGGCGCGGAGATGTTTGCTTTTTAATTCAATTAGTTTCATTGTTTTAGGGCTAATTGATTTAGGTAAAACTGATCAGCTATTAAGCTTAGTTGAACTTTTATTAACATTGATAATTCAAAGTGGTAGCTGTCG
Source organism: Lithospermum erythrorhizon (assembly GCA_019722365.1). NCBI lineage: Eukaryota > Viridiplantae > Streptophyta > Magnoliopsida > Boraginales > Boraginaceae > Lithospermum > Lithospermum erythrorhizon. Next base: position 149,602 of record JADFUC010000789.1, on the reverse strand, counting down.
TAATGTAGCGAAAATAGCAGAAATGAAATAAGGTCTCTCTCTTTCTTCTTCATCGTTGACCAAAGTGTTGACTTTTCCATTAAAGCTTCTTCGAAGCTTTCTTCTTCAATTTTAATGGCCTTTTCAAATTAGTTCATCAATCTTCATCTTCTTTTATAGATAATATAATAAAACATTTTGGTTTATTTCATCACAAAATATCGGACATCATGATACTTGCAAAAAACTGGAAATATCATAACGTACTTTTCCGTGCCTAATGAACCAACTGTTCGGTCAGTCTCGTGCATGTGCCTCAGTGCCTTTCATCACCATTATTGATAGCCATATTGCCCATATATATAACCTCAGTTATCCATATTCAGATGTAAGAACGTGCTTTAAGTTATAAAAAATTATATTTCCTCACTCTTAACTTTGAAGTTTATTTATGCTTTTCTTAGGGTTATTAACTCACAGAATACATCACGATCGATTATAAACCATTAAAGGTGAATTGGTTTTTAAATAATCTAAAGTCGTTATTACTCCTCCGATCCCGATTTCGATATCAAATGTACGTACAATGTACTATCGTCTATCCATTAAACAATAGAATGGACTCAACAAGTCGTGTATTGTTACAAAAAAATATTATGTGTATGCCATTTTAATATATAGTCAAAACTATAATACGCTAATTTACCAAGTTTAGCTTCACAATTGCCGCCCAACTGTTAGAATCTTATAGACACTCTCAACATAACTAGCCTATCAAAACATCCACCACTACTCCATCTATTGTTAACAAAATACTTCTTCAATTCCATACATATTTAATACTGTAAATATAGCTTATGATATATATAGTGATGTATATTATTATGGGTGTTTTATCCAAATTGAGCACAAATGAAAATGAACATTTAATAAATAGTTTTAGTATTATAAAGACACAAATGTCATTCATTTTTTACCAATGATGTTGTCCAAATAAAGTTTTAACATATGTGAACCACGGATGTGGATATAAATTGTTAACATGGAGCATCAATAAAGAACATCATCATTAATGAATTAATTAACTTTACCTCATAAATTAGGTAGGAATCACAAACTTTTAAGGTAAAAAGTTTTATTCTAAACACATATATATACCATCCACTGCTGAAAATGCCTCACATGGATCGGGGCTACAAGCTAAGTCTTCTGCAAATAGAATCATAAGCATGTGTAAGTATAATCTGTGGGTCGTACTATTTATATATGTACATGGGGATGTCTGTATTCTATATCTTACCATTTACCAATAGATGAGTAAATTGCTAAAAATATTTATACATGCAATTTGATATATATAATTATATAAATAGTTCTCGAAATTTGACAAAAGTATAGATTAGTTTAGAAAATTAGATCCCGAAGTTTGATGCGTTGGTAACAAAAAGTCGTGTATGTTAGATAAGTGATGGGCATAATAAAATCTTTGAAGTTGTACAAGTATTATACATATAGTTTCCGTGAATACGTAACGGTTTATTAAATACAAAGGCTATATGTACAATAACTATATAAAGTCCAATAACTAATTTGCATCAACGAACATAAGACTAACTCATGATTATATTGTCGCCAAACTCTTTGATTTGTTTGCACAATTATATGTGGGAGTTGGATGTATGGGATTGAAAAGATGAGCTGTGGGATTGGTGGGAAGTATGTGAAAGAGGTAGCAAGCTATCATGCTAAGCCATGTGAAGTGTTTGCACGCTCTGATCTTCCTTTATTTTGTCTCCAGAATACTTTCACTTGTAGGCCACAACTCCCCTTTCTCTTATCTTCATATTTTGTAAACTTTCATCAATCTTCAAACTGAAACTTGTTCCATTATCAAGTGTTACCATTTCAAACAATAAAGATCTGGAACTGAGATGATATAAATGGAGTATTTGTGTTTACTGTTTTGCATATACATTATAGTGCAACTTGGTCCGATTCATGATTTATGTAACAGACATGAAACAAATCAAGATTACAAGAATGAAACAACACAAATACTAACTAAATAACCAAAATCTTGAAAATACTACGTCAATAAGCATCAAACACTACTCCAAAATTTATGGAAAACACATAAAGCATGAATTGTAAACACTTGAGCAACAAAACAATCACCAAATAGTAATATGGATGATCATATATTTCATTCTTCATTTGCATTGACACTAACAATGACTAAAACTCTTGCCATTGTCCAAATTGTTTGCTTGTTTACACTACTATTTTCTTTACCACCGTTCTGTTTCAATGCATTCTCTGAACACCAAGAGGCTAAGCCTGAAACAAAATCCATAGTAGACAGGTTCATTGATTGGCTAAATCAAACTGGACGAATGTACGAAAATCGCGATGAATGGAATTTGCGTTTTGGGATTTACCAATCAAATGTTGTATTAATTGATTTCATCAACTCTTTGAATTTCCCTTACAAACTCACTGACAACGTATTCGCGGACCTGACGAGCCAGGAGTTCAGATCAAAGTACTTTGGTTATAAGATGAATAATAACTACACCTCTGAGCCTCATTCTAATTCAACATTCCTCCCCTTTAAGTTGCCACCAATCATCGATTGGAGAAATCGCGGTGCTGTGAATCCGGTGAAAAATCAGGGCCAATGTGGTAACTAGTTTCGTGTCAATCGAATTTCTATTCATGGGTGTTCAATCGATCACCCAAGAATATTCTACTCCATATAAATTTTCTTACTACTAACTGTATACTACAGAGTATATTTTATATCGAGTTAATATGTCAAGTCATTTATACTAACTATGTATATTTTATATTGGTTAATAAGTCGCGTCAATTGTAACTAATAATTTTTAGTATATATTTCGAACAACCAAAGTTTGGGACTTAAATTTACCACTACTTGATAATAGTCCTGCTTTAAATTATACAGGAAGTTGTTGGGCTTTTTCTGCTGTAGCAGCAATTGAAGGCATAACCAAGATCAAAACAGGCAAGTTGTTGTCCCTTTCAGAACAAGAGCTGGTGGATTGTGATGTTCACAGTGATAATGAAGGCTGCAGTGGTGGTTATATGGAGAAGGCTTATGAATACATAAAAAAGAATGGAGGAATAACCACAGAAAAAGACTATGCTTATACCGGGAAAGACGGAAAATGTAAAACCAAGAAATTGAAAAACCATGCAGCTAAGATATCTGGTTACAAAACAATGCATAACACCGATGAATCGGTTTTAGAAGCTGCGGTATCTAGGCAGCCTGTTTCTGTAGCCATCGATGCGAGTGGCTCGGAGTTTCAGCTTTACTCAAGTGGAGTGTTCACAGGGGATTGTGGGAATAGTCTCAACCATGGGGTGACTATAGTTGGATATGGTGTAGAGAAGGGTGTAAAGTATTGGCTTGTGAGGAATTCTTGGGGTAGTAAATGGGGGTCTCATGGTTACATTAAGATGCAGAGGCACTCTAGTAACGAAGGTGGTATGTGTGGTATAGCTATGCGTGCAAGCTACCCAGAAATATAGAATCAAAGAGCCTTTCTGGTGAACCTAGTGTAAGACTAAATATAAGATTGATATTGGCATACATAATTCATAAGCCAAAAGATAACCTGTTGTATTCCTTTCAAACTGAGTATATAATAAAAAGTACTAGTATATAAATGAACAAACCATCTTGGGAATTTGATAAAAATGGAGACTTAATCCTAAGAGCTTTCATTGGTGCAATAAGACCATTTTTACATCAAGTATGTAACTATTTGACTACCACTATATCAATGCACACAAATTACACAAATTAAGTCTCGATTTTTATCGCTCCAAAGATTGTGATTCTGCCCCGTTGTGAGTAAAGCATCTGAAATTGACTTTTTATTGGCTGAGAGATAATGATGTTTTAATTTTTATGTCATATAAAATTATTTTTATATCAATAATATTGATTTTATTTTATTTTCAAAACTTAATGCTATTTTAAATTATTATTATTAGATTTACTTTACTATAATAATTTAATTATATTTTATACATATTTTATTTTGTATACTTTTATAAAACTATTAATAGATCCTACATTCTAAATTAGGTTTGTTCATTTTTATTAAAATTAAATAAGACAGATAATATCAATTATTACATATGAAGTTTTCATATTATATTATGTTATATATGTATAATTTGAGCAAACTCTTTTATTTTAACATTTTGCATTTAAACAATAGAATTTGAATACTTGATTTAGTAATATATATATATATATCTGAAGTTAGATATGTATACAAGTTTTACATTATTAAAATTTTCACTAGATATCACATTAGTTTTACATTATTTTTTCATTTGCCATATATTGAATATTCTGGGAAATATATATAAATTAAATTGAAAATAATAAGGGGATAACTATTCAAATCAGCTATAAAACGTAAATAATACATCCAAAATACCGGACATAATAGACAAAGCTAAGGAATTCGCGTTTGAAGGCGTGATTGAGAAGTATCTTTGAGTAAATGTAAAATCATTGCTTAAAACTTAAAACTCAACATTTATTTTTGAGCTAGTTCATAATTAATTAGGATTCTAAAATAGAATAATGATGCTTGATTTAAATATTATTTTCTTTGAACTATACATAATAGTTTCTATTTATGAGATAAAATTGTTAAAGAAGATATCAAATGATTAACATTGGCTAGTTTAATATTTTGTTAGTTGGGACAATTATTAAATTTCAAACCGTTATAGAATGACTATATATAATAAAATAGAATGATACTTATTTAAGAAAAAAGATATGTTACATTGAAGGGCCAAAATAGTAAGCAAAGTGCAGAAAATGAAATAGAATTGATCTTTGATAAAGGTGATGATACGTGAAGATACTCTGACTTTAATTATGAAATAGAGAATAAAGATGGAGAGAAATTTTAGTTGAGTATGTCTATTGATTTAGGCAATAAAGTTTAAAATATAAATTATATTTTGATTTTAGATTTTGTAGTTTTAAAGTTTGGTGAAGATACTCTCTGCTCATATGAGCGTAATTTGATTTTTGTTTTATAATATTATGCATGTAGTTTCATCCATGAGATCTGATCTTATAAAGGTATGGGATCTTGAAAGAAGGCATGAAGAGGAGGTATTATACTACGAAGAAATTGATCTTATTTTAAAATATATAAAAGTATATTAGATAATTTTATTTTTCCAGAGCTATAGAGATTTTTATGTTCATTTTATAATTATAATAATGAAATGTATGGCAAGATAGGAGGCATGAAGATGAGGTAGGGTATAACTGCAGCGAGGAAATTGATACTCTTTAAAATATATAAAAGGGAATATCTTTATTCGATAATTTTATTTTTCTCTTCTGATTTGTATTCATATTTTGTAATTATAATAATGGTAGGTATGTAAAGAAACTACTAGCGATGAAAGCATGCCTTGCACTTCTTCACCCAGGATTTACAATAAACGATCTGACGTTGTTAAAAATGGAGTATTTGATTTGCTAAAATATTAAGTAATTACAATAACTGACCCGAATAAGCGAATCGGAGTCATTTGAGGTAGGTTGAGCTTAAGTACCACTGCTCCGAACTCAGTTTGGATCCCTATTAGCTACCATAGAAAGAAGGATTGTCGGTAGGGGAATATAACTTGATGGCCTGAATTACTAACAAAAAATCAGAAAATAAAGTGTGAGTAGTTATCTAGGTTCTAATCTAAATAATTGCTCATCAAAGCATGCCAAAGTCTTGAGTTCAGTAGATGAGAACACATAAAGCATTCTCATCTAAAATCATTTGCCTTTAGTACGTGCTTTAACTTCGGCATTAGAGACAGCTTGGCTTAATTAAATGATTTTTGAAAGGAAAGCCGAGGAGATGTTTTTAATATAAGTGATGATCAAACTCAAAAGAGAATATAAATTTGTTCATAATTTGATACCCACAGCGACAACTGGCTTTCTACAACAATAAAGCCCAAAAATAAATGTATATATAAATTATTGGTGAGTAGATGCAAAAGCAACTATCTTTCTAAAATTGTTTCACAAGATGAGGCACAATGGGCTCAACCAAGTGCTCCCAAATATTAGTCCAGGCCACGTAATTTAGTCGGTAGTGTAGACTGTAGCTAATGGCCACATGCGATTATTTGCCAGGCTGTTTAACATTATGAGAATTGTAGTGCATGTGTTTGTATTATTTGCAAACTTCAATAAATGGTGGAATATTTACAACGCCATCCAACATCAACATATATCAATATTTTTAAATATTTTTCATTTTAAATGAGAATAAAATAAAATAAAAGATTAAATTGTATATGCGCTTTACCTACATAATATTAGGAGGTTTGTTTTATATTTATTATTTCTGATAAATAAGAAGTGTTAGTATATAATATGATGAGTTATTTTAATTTATTCCATCACATTTAAAAATTAAAAGATAAGTATATTAAATATTTGATTTCATACTACATGAAAACGCATGAAATAATACTTGCATTTTTACCTAAACCCAACATTTGATTCGTATATTTAATTTGTTATAGCCAACAAATATAAGCCAGGTCATTACAACCAAGTCGAAGGCCCCCTCCCCCCATATAGGCATATACTATCACATCCCATAGACCCATACTATAAAGCCTCCTCACACCACTCCATTCTCACTATCCACCACAAATTCACAAAAAATAGAACTAATAATAACATGGCTACTTTCTCTTCTATCTCCTTCCTCCTCCTCACCCTAACCCCTCTTTTCATTTTCCAAGTCCCCCAAATCTATGCTCAATCATCTTCTGCCCCTGCCCCATCTCCACCGGGGCCTATCAACATCACCGCCATCCTCGAAGAAGCCAGGCAATTCTCCATCTTCATCCGCTTCCTGAAAGAAACACAACTAGGCAACCAAATCAACACTCAAGTCAATAGCTCCACCGAGGGCATGACCGTTTTCGCCCCGACGGACAATGCCTTTAACAATCTCCCTTCCGGGACACTCAACGACCTTTCAGACAAACAGCAAATCCAACTCATCCAATACCATGTTCTCCCAAAATACTACAACCAAGAAAGCCTTGTAACTGTTAGCAACCCTGTTAGAACTCAAGCTACAGGGCAAGATGGACATCAATTTGGATTGAACTTCACTGGATCAGCTAATCAGTTGAATGTTTCAACTGGAATAGTTAATACACAAGTATACAATGCACTAAGAAAAGACCCTCCTTTGGCTATTTATCAAGTGGACAAGGTTTTGTTGCCAGTTGACTTCACTATGCCCCCTGCTCCGGCAAGTTCTCCTCCGTCTCCTGCCGCGAAGGGGAAGAAAGAGGGTGGCGCTGCCGCGAAGGACTCCGCTGCTGAAGAACCTTCACCGGATACTAAACCAAATGGCTCTGGAAAGATGAATTCAGGGTTGGGATTGTTTTCAGGAGTTTTCATCATTTGCATGGCAATGCTTTCTTGAATATCATTTGATTTATGAAATTTCTCATTTGATGTAAAATTGTTGGTATTTTTTCCTTCATCTTTGTATTCACATTGCTTTGATTATTGTCTATAAGGACTATTTAAAGTTCACTGAATTTTTATGCCCTCATGTTTCCAGTCATTTAAAAAAAAATGGATCATATTAAGTTTGTCACGTTCGCTCACATGCATGAAGTCAATGAAATTAGTATACTACAGAGTATATATCATCTGATGCGGTTACATGTGTATAATATTCTCGAAACAGTACTTTAACCATTATATATGAAGTAACCATTTAGTAATTAAATCGAATGTTTGAATTGTTACTTCTATTTGGACATTTATTTATGGTAAGATATTATACCATACACAATTTCAATGGATGCATGGTCTAGATATAATTGGGGGAAATTAATTTGTTACTGTTTAATAAAACTTCAAGATGGTCAAATATAGAATTTAATTTTAATGATGAATTTTCTCATTCTTTACAATAACATAAAATGGTACGTAGTATATAAGAGTACTTTCATTCATCTTTTATACTAGTAAAATTTTACCAATATAATTTGATGCATGCCGATCGTCATTTACTATATGTCCTACACACTAATCTTACTTTAGTATACTTTTGAGTATATATAATAGTTCATTATATGTTCTACACACTAATCTTACTTTATATTAGTATACTTTTGAGTATATATAATAGTTCATTTTCAGTTACTTTTATAAAATTTGTATAAAGTTAAAACAAACCATTGAAATAAACCTACGATGTACCCAATTGACTGTCCAATGTGGATTTGAAGTCATAAAAGCAAAGAGCATTTTGAAATTTCCCAATACTTTGAGTTAAAAGTTCACCAAAGTTTAAAGATTCTCTTGATTTTTAGTTCAGATTGCTTTGTTTTTCTTATAGATAAAAATAGAGTCGAACATAAAAATTATTTGTCCTTGGGCTATTATACGTAGAAAATAAATTTTAATGGGAGTTGCAAAATAGACCATAAAATAAAACAAGTTAAAAGTGAGGTGAGTAAGAAATGCAGTGAATTTTTTGGAGTATGGGGAGTCGTCTCCTTGTGGGGCTGACTTTCCTGCAAACTCTTAATCATAATCTAATGATATTTTGCTTTCCATATTATTTTAGAATATCAACTTTGGAGTTTAGCTGTTGATCTTTACTTCCTTTAGAATATTCTTTCCCACATTATCAAAGGCTTCAACTTTCCAGGTCCAGCTCTTCATATCTTTAAACCCCAAACACCCCCACCACACCCCCACCCCCATCCCAAAGATTATCAGATTCCTCTGTTAGTTGTTACAAATTAAAGATTTCACAGAAAAGTAAAATGTTGTCACCAAGGATACGTTTGTTTCTTCACTTGTCGTTTATCATTTGGAATTAAAACTTGGGATTTTCAGAAATTTTCATTAGTAAAGGAGGATAGGTCGACTAGCTTAGAGGATTTGTAGTTTATAATTGCCTTTCCGGAAAACTTGTTAAGAATTTATAGCATTCATAGTAAAGCCAATTGGTTCTAGAGGAATAAAACACAATACCTTATTAATAGGTTTTTTATCAATTAATGTAAATCTGGATTCTCAATACCCTCTCAAACCTAACGGTCACTTATATGTTGGAAGGTGATCATTTCATTTGTTATTCATAGTAATGTACAATATAAAAGAAGTTTGATATTTTCTCACTCAATTCGTTGATAACGAAACCCCAAAATACGGAATAATAAAGAACAGAGTGTCTATCAATAAATTAGGCTAATTCTGAGACAAATAGACGACGAAGAACATATTCCAATCTTGATAAACTTGCATTGTGATATTACCATAAGATGCCTTTGAAGCTATAGATGGTGAAAGGAATGGAGCAGGATCATGACAGAGTATAATAACAACTAAAGGTAGAGTCATGAAGAGGCTTTAATCTTCCCTCCGTGTTTTCCCACACTTCTTGCACGTATAAAATGTTGTCGATGGTTCATCAGCAGATCGGATTTGCACTTGGAAAAAAGCAGCTTTGTTGTGGCCACAGTTGTCACAGATAGCTGCAACACAGATAAATGCAGCGGATTAGGAAGTAAATGGTTTGTCCATTGGAACCTTTAAGGCAAGGTAGACACCGCCTCATTAGCATTTCACAAGTATACAATAACAACAAACAGATAGCACAAATGCAGGAATCCCCAAGCAAAGTAATGCATTTACTGGTCAGGGAGAATATCACCTCTGTGAAAAAGGAGTTCACTATTGTACAAGCTATCAATGTGTATAAAGGAACTTGACTCTTGACTCTTCTAAACCATCAAAGCTAGTTAAAATCCTCCTCCAAACAACCATTACCACTTCTACCAAAAACAAATAGTTCACTTTTGTATTGTGTAGCAATACGAACTGAAAGCCCTTGTACGATATTTGTAGCTAACAAATAATACATCTAGCATAACTTCAATTGCCTAAATATGTGTTTTATACCTACATGTATTTCTTAATTTTTCGGAAAAGACACAAATATCTCAAATAACTTGCGAGACTGTTAATTTAGCCCTTATTATACACCTAGGTATTGCAAATGTTGCTTGATGTAGACAAATAAGTGATCCCAGTGGCCTGCAGATTACTCAAGTTTATGGATTCTATGATGAGTGCCTGAGAAAATGAGTATGCCAAAGAATGAGACTATTTGTAAATTCACGCGAGATTCAGTCTAAAAGCATTCATGTTCAATACGTTTCTGATCGCTAGTGTTATCTAGTGTTGGTTTAGTTTACATCTCTATATATATTTGTGAAAGGGAGCCCTTCAACACATATTCTGACTCCATTATACAACAGGCGAATTAGTTGAAGGATTCAAATATGAAGAATTATAATTAAGCACATCCATCTAAACACAAAAATTGGTTAGGTTCAGGAAGTTAATAGATCAGGTACAATCCATTAGCACAAGACAATTATCCCAGTTATGTTCAAATGGCATCCCATATCATCTTAGGTTTCCACATGCTCCTTTCGAACTCAAACAACCATACTCAGACAAGGCAAATCATTATACCAAAGTCCAAACTACGAGAAACTAGCAACAGTAAGACACCATCATCAAACAATCAAACCGATAAAAATCTAAAGTAAACATTGTTTTGAACAAATGTGAAAGATTAGAACAACCCATTATCCAAAAACACAACATTAAACATTAAAAGGTAGGAAAATGGAAGAATGATATATACTCCCTCCATCCGAAAAAGATCATCTCACTTTCTAATTATGATGCATCAACTTTTTAAACTTGTCATATAGTCTTTTGTAAAAAGTATATCAAAATATAGCATTTTCACACTACTTCACTATTACATTATAATTTCGACTCAAATCAAGTTTGTTGTATGAGTCAATTAAGATATCAAAGTTTGTTACTTTGATTATTGAAAAATCAAGCCCGGCAATCTTCTAGGGACGGAGGAAGTATCAAACTACAACAAACTAGCAAGAGCAAGACAACATAATCAAATAATCAACATCTAAAATCATTTTTTAACCAAATGTGAAAAATTAAAACAACCCATTATCCAAAAACATTAAAATCCAATATATACACAATAATTAATTATGAAATACCTTCAGTTTCTGGTGCATTAGCCAAGTCATCTTTTGTGATAATAGAATCAATCTGCTTTTTTACCAAAGGCTGCTTTTTCTTAATCTTAATCTGCAAAACAAAACAAAAACCACATTAACAAGAATCAATAATAAAATGAATATCCGGTTTGCAAACTTATTAAAAAATGAAAATAAAGAGGTGTCCCAAAATGAAAGTCCAGAAAGTAGGTAATACCTTGGGAGCAATTGGACAAACATAAGGACAAGTAGGACAAAAGAACCTAGCTGGATTACCCATATGAGGCATCTCATATTGCAATAACATACCACATGTTGGACAAAATTCCATCACAATTAACCAAAATCTATAACCAATAATGTGCCTAGACTAAACAGATTTTTTATTTTTTTATTATATGCCCTCGGAGAAACTATTATCCGGGGATAACTATAAAAATAAAAGAGAAAATAGGTTGAAAATTAAGCTACGTTGGGTTTAGAGGTTTGGTGCGATTGTCCGAATCAAAGATGTTAGAGGGACTGGGGGGGCACAAATACCAATCGGACTGTCATATCAAAATGTTGGCCTTACAGTATAGTCCAAAATGGCTTAGCTGTCAAATTACTATTCTAGCCTCCCTATTTGTAAGAGGGAGGAGATTTGCAAAATCTGCTGGTCAGCGATCTTGTTGTGTATCTGAAATCTTTTTTGTGCTTGAAATAAAATGCTGATAGAATTACGTATTGATATGCAAGAAAGAAGATTATCACTACGGATTAAACACAAATATATCTACTAATAATCTGGCAGCTCCTGCTTGATGCCAGATAATGCTTGATGATATATATCTTTATCTTGGAGTATATATCAGCTCACGAGGAATAAATTAAATACATAAAATAATGCATCGATTAGAAAAAGAATCTTAGAAAAACAAATATTAATCCAAAAGTAATAAAAGAAAAGCTACTATTTAAGCGCTGAAAAAAATGTTAGATTAGCAAGATCTAATGGAACAACCATTTACTTCCTCCCAAAAGAGGCGGTTCTTGACGAAGAGTTTTTTCTTTTTATGTGAGAGGAAGGCATTTGATGGGAGGAGGCACGATGGTGGCAAAGAAAAATGGTGGTTATTCGCTAGAGTAGTCTTGCCCCGAAAAGAAAGTATGAAATAAGCAATCTTTGATAAAGTTAAAAGCAGAGACAACCACGGTGAATGCTGGGTTTAAATCTGGGTTATTAGCCCAATCGATTATTTAGATGCGAAGTTAAAGGCCAAAATTTTACCCTTTGTTCCAAAGATTTCTAGTCATTCACGTTATCATTTTGCCTTAAACTAAACATTGTTAATTAATTTGAATGTGGAATACATTAGTTTGAGATAAATTTTGAGTGACGTAGTATTGGGAATTTGTCGAAATTATTAGTTCAAGGTAAAATTGGACTAACGTAACAATTTGAATAAAAATATTCTACTGACCGTATTAAAATGATTAAAACATAATCAAACTAACATATTTTGAAACATAAATTATAAAAATAGATACTTTTTTAAAGGTCGATGATGTTTATTGTCACATGTACTTGAAATATGATTGATATATAGATTGACACCAATCAAATAGTAGTAAAAAGAGACGCCACTCAAATAGGAAAAAAAACATCTTTCCTGCAAAGCAACTTGGCAGAAAATCTTTATTTCAACAGAACAATAACAGGTTTGAGGGAGCATTATAAAATCTAGAGTACCAATGACTATGTGTCACATTTTTCTTGGGACTAAACAGTTGAGAAAACAGGACATATATCATTTCTAATGAACAACTTTGGAATGTTAAGTTTCCACAATCACCATCAGTAACAGCGAGGCGAAGAGCTCGCATTCAAGGTCGATGGAGTAGGGGACTAATTCCTCCCTGGAACGTCAATTTCATCTCCTGAAGGTTGAGCAGAGATACTCTGAACTCAAGTAGACTGTGTTTACTACAGACGAGATGGTCTGTGCAATCTCTCTCACCGCTGCCTCGATTTGCACCTGAGTGCTGATAAAAGGCCGGGTTACTGGAAATGGCTTGACCAATCAATTGGGCACTCTTAGCTTCTCCCTGTCAATGAAATAAAATGTGAAGACGCATCAATCACATGGGGAGGAGAACAAAATACAGTGTACCTTTAACAAAATGAGGTCGATACAAACATAATTCAACAAATTTATCGAAAAGAATGGGTGGAAGTATTGCTTCACAAATCACAATATAAATATATGAAAGTATTAACATTTCAACTAAAGTGGTTTGCAAGCACTGTTTCCTGAGTCCTGACATCAATCGAATGAAGGTCAAGAGAAATGTTGAGACAATTAAGTATTCATCAATGTTCATCAGGTTTAACTTAATAAGAATGGCACTGTATGTTTTGCCTGAGCTTTAATAACAGTTTCCATATAAGTTCTGTTCCATTAACTTTACCGAGTGTAGAGTACCACTCACATAAAGGCTTCATAAATAAAGAACCATAATAGGGAGTAATTGATACGGAGTATGACAATAGGTCTCCATGAATAATGTTGACCAAACTACATAGGTCAGCAGAGTGAAATGTATGAGTTACCTGAGCTTTGATGACAGCACTTTTCTTGTCTTGTTCGGCCTTTTCTACAACAAACTTGGCCCTTTCAGCTTCTTGTGCAGCTACTTGTTTAGCTTCGATTGCAGCTGTGAATTCTTTCCCAAAAGTAAGAGCAGTGATGGCAACATCATCTAAGGCAATATTGAATGTCCTTGCTCTCTCCATCAGCACTTTACGAATTTCTCTACTGACAGCCTATAGAACAGTAAAAACATAGAATATAACGCTGTAACAAACGGTAACAACAATTCACGAGAAAGGATATATGTTTCTCTATTTGTCTGAACACTAAGTAGACAATAAAAGGCCCAGAAACTCATCTCTCACTATGTGATTCAACACGAATGAAGCATTGATCTATCATTATTTGAGCTAACGATAAATAGCCTAGGAAGCTACCTCTCGCTGAGTGATCAGCTGGCTGGCATTATACTGGGCAACCACAGCTTTCAGAGTCTCGTGAATTATTGAAGGCAAGACTCTTTCACTGTAGTTCTCACCAAGAGAACGATAAATGGTTGGCAGTTGATCTGGCACCGGACGTGTTAGTACTCGTAGTCCAATTCTCACCTATAAAAAAAGTTCAGTTGAAGCAAACCCTCAAAAAATTATCCATGAACAGACATAGAAAACAAAATAATATACTTAAAGAATATCATTATAAACTGTTCATCCAGTGGAATAAGATATATAGGCAACCAACTGACAACGTATTTCTGAAAGTATAGATCAGGGTAAATACTTTGTTTGTACACAAAATATTTCACACAAAATTTACTGCAGTTCCACATAATACATAGACAGAGCCCGAAATGAACAAAAGCAGCTTCATAAGATACAAACTACAGCATAGATTTTATTCAATCTGCAATAAGTGCTTCTGATTCTAACTTTACAATATCTTTAATGAGATATCATTACACTTCAAATGGTCTATGAGACCATCTTAGTTGATCATAAGCTATTTGATGGAATATCTACTCGAACAATGTAATTAAATGCTGTAATCCCGTAGGAAATAGTATGTACAAGAGTAAGTTAAAATTAATTCACAAAGATGAGTCTCAGTGGTGGATTGGGTGGCAGATTGGAGTACTCACGACACATGCATGCACGCAAGAACCATATACATTATAAAAAAAATACGCTGGCCAATTGTAAGGAACTGAAAAAAATTTAGCATCATCTACAAAATTATGCAATCTTTTTGGGCCAAAGGACAGAGAGAATACCATCTGCAGATCACGACTTCCAGAGGTGCTCTCAATCAAATGAGGACGAGCACGTACATCATAAATCACTGGCCTGTCAAACCATGGGATCATGAAGTGTGTCCCTTCGGGATAAACCTGCATATTCGTCAGAAAATTAGAACACTAAGTAGATTAATCAAGTGAGTAGAATTTAGGTCAAAGAAATCTAACTACCAAATAATTATATGTTTTACATGGTATATTAATTATGTGAAATAAGATAAAATTACAGGAAAAAGAAGAATGAATGAGGAAACCTATGAATTCATAAACAAAAATCACTGCAATACAAAACAACAATCACTGCAATACAAATATATTCAGCTGAATCCACATTCCACAATATCATCTCGAAAAAAATTCATGTAATTTGTAAATAAGTAAAATCCAAATGTCCCAAGGAAACGAATGGTCTTCTTACACAGTTCTGCCCTGGTAAATAAGTAGTGTGAAGCCTGTTAGACATGTAGATTACATATTAATTTATTTTCATTTGCATTTTATTGAATGAAGAACTCTTCTAACCACAAGTTCTTTCAACTATACATAGAACTTAGCATAACACAAATTATAAACGACACACTCACACACCACAGTATATGTCTATTATAAGAGCTACCTGTTTTCACACAATACGAGAAGGTAAACAACTTCTAAATGTACTTAGTTACAGCTCACCATCAGCTAACAAGTGCATAAAATGTACTCCGTATATTCAAAAGAGAAATTACAACCTTTTCTTTGACACCAATAATGCGATTGAAGACAATGGCTCGATGACCACCCTCGACATTGTAGAGACTGTTGGAAACTCCGTAAATACCAATCCCAGCAAGAAGACCGAGCTTCACTAGAGCTGAAGCTGGTCCAGCATTAGGCATCTTAGGAACTTTCACATTCTCGAAATTCATCTTCCGGAACCACTATATTCAACAGAATTATGTCACAATCACACTATAAACCTCATAATAAAAAACCAAAATAGCAAATTTACTACCAAAGGCACATTTCAAAAATCATTTTTTATGGAAAAATAATATTTTATTGGGTACATACAGTTCATCATTTTACAGTAATTTTACTATATAAAACCCATAATTTAAACGAAGATAGCTATCTTACTAACACTGAAATATTACAGTTCTTCATAAACATTATAAATAATTTATTTTGAAATTAAAAAAAAATGTGATTTGGGTTGATATAGTTCATCATTTTGCATTAATTTACTAACAGAGGGATATTAAAAATCATTTCTTTTTATAAAAAGTAAATAAATATGATTTCACATTAATTTGAATATATAAAATATGTGATACCTGAATAAGCAGCGAAAAGGGTTGAAAGTTTATCAAGTGCAAAACCCTTAAAGAGATCTAAAACCCTTTTTCAAGTTCTATTGACTACAATGTTTATAACCACCGCTTTTTTAGGTTTCTTGTCCAAAAAGAAAAGAAGACAGCTCCGCATTATCTGTGTTATTTGGGCTGTTTTGAAGGTGCGCAGCCCAGCCCACCATAGATTGTTGAAAATTGAAATTATCAACTGGTAAAAGTCCGCCATTCCATTGATTATCGAGTAGAAAGTATTGTTCTAAAATAAACAAGTAATTATGGAATTGGAGCAAAGTACATTCACATGATATTATTAAAACCCACCTCGCTTATAAATGCACATTTTTATGTATAAATCACTGAATCTCATATGAATCCAATACCCGCTTGAGATTCAGCCAAAAACCCAATTCGATGACATCTAGGTCGGACTCGAACAAAAAATTGTTCAAAAGTTCCTACCCGATCAAATCGATAACAACATTATGAATTGTGATAAAGTTCTATATTTAAAAGTTCCTAGCCAGCTTTGTTGCGGCCTTCCCCTTGGTTGCTGCTTTCTTCCTTTCCTCCCTTAAATTTCTACCTCCATCCCCCACCTTCCCTTCCACCCCCTACGGTTATGAGGGGCTTCATTTTGTAATTAACTCAAAAAGTTTTAATAAATGGGTATTGTGAACTTTTAAACATTTCAATGAAATAATTACAATGTAATAAGAATCCATAAATACATTATTTTATTTCATTGCACACATTAATGTATCTATTTCATTGTATCGATTCAAATTGAAATTATTATGGAGGAATTATATTATAAAATTTTATTTAGTCATATCTTTTATTCTAATGTATACATAATCAAACATGTATAGTTCAACTTAAACGTTACAACATAAAAAAATCTTTGCATACTTGGATGTTCTATATATCTTATACGCGTCTAATATTTAGTTTCATATAAAAATTAAAGAAATTAAAATTCATGTAACTCCAATGATACCTTATTAATTTTATTTAATCATTTACATATGATTAAAGAAATAATAAAATTCATGTAATTCCCATGATAACTTCTAATTTATTTAATTCATCATAAACATTGGACAAGACCAGCCCAAAGTTAATAGAAATTCTGTATTTGATAAAATTACAATTTAAAATTATTAATTTGGAGATATAAGAGATGATTAGAAGAAATAGCATATGAAGTTTTCTTTTCTTACTCAACATAAATTATGAAGCAAAGGAGTCACCATTGTAGATTTCATAAATCATTCAATTCCATTCTAAGAAGAAAAATGAATAAAAGTTAATATCCTCCTCCTAAAATTCACAACAGAATTAACGTAACTTTCAAGATTTTAAATTTAATTATAATTTCATAATGATGTAAGTACATAAATACAATTACTAATACTAATTAATTATCATTAACTTTTTTATAATTAGCTCAAAAGTTGAAATAATAAGAAATGTGGTAACTTTTAAAGAGATTTTAATCATTTATAATTACAATGAAGTAAATTCATAAATACATTATATTTTATTTCACTGCAAACATTATAGTATTTCATTGTATCGATTCAAATATAAATTATATGGAGGTATTATATTATAAAAATTTAAGCGGATATTTAAATAGAAATTATAATGGAGGTATTACATTATAAAAAATTTATGTAGTCATATCATTTTATTCTAATGTATATAAAGCATTTATGTGAGTTTTACTTAAAAGTTAAAACATAGAGAAAATATTTCAAGCCCGATGCCTCTTACATACATATTCATAATACAAGGCTTTAATATTTGGGCTTATCTAAAAATTAAAGAAATTATAGAAGTCATGCCGATTTCGACAAGCCTTTGTTTATTCTATTTAATCATTTACATAAAATTAAATAAATGGAAAATTCATATACTTACATGATATCTTTTAATTATATTTAATCCTTTACGTAAAAATATTTAATCCTTACATAAATATGAAAGAATTAATAAAATTCATTCATCATTATTTGTAAATCACTCAATCAATTTAATGATTAATAATTATTATGAATTAAAATACATAAATATAATTTTATCTTTTTATAACTCCTAAGTTGTGAAAAATAATGAGTCATTATTAACTTTCAATCAAATTAATGAGTTATAATCATCATAAATAAAATATTATATTAATATAATTATTTATTTTAAATAAAGAATTTCATTTCAGTGTGTGATTTTGGTTTTCTCACAAAAACGGGGTTAAACACATTACGCGACGGCACTTTTTAGCGATATGACATGTATATTCTAAAATTACTAGATAATTATTGGTTGATTAGTCTCTTCATTTAACTAAATTTATTGGTTTAATAGAACAACTAGTATGTGCTCTAATAATAATAATAATAAGCTTGAGTGGATCTTTTATTTTCATGCAAAGAGTGATTATTTATCAAGGTTATTATTATTAGTGGTAGAATGAGGGGAGACATAGGAGATAGGTGTCAAAATTTTTTAAAAATAATTTTTTATTATTGAAAAATAAAATTTTATTACTCCGTATATATTTTTCTGAAAGTTATTTGGTTTTACTTAATTTTGTATAATTTGATCTCATGTCAATTTAATTGCCACCAATTCATGTTAGTTTAAATAATTTTCATTTTTATGATTTGAAATATTTGGTGTCCATAGTTGTATGTCTTTGTGGGCATGTATGCGTTTTTTCAACGAGTACGTTGGTACATGTGTATGTGATAGTTTTTTTTTTTTTAAAAAAAAAAATCTATCCACCGCCCCCTTACAATGAGAATCGAACCCAGGACCTCTAAGTCAGTGGAAAGCTTCCTAACGACTAGGCTATTCGATGTTCTCGTGTATGTGATTGTTGTTTGGGGCTAAGATGGATGAGAAAGGCAAGAGATAGTGAACAGTGAAGTCACTCTTTGGATGCGGATTTTTATGGCACATTTTTCGTATAGTTCATTGATCTTAGGACCACTAGTAGTCTGATCTATATAGGTAAGGATTATCTTGTGCCTCATTTCCAGTATGATGATCTAGGACGATAGAGAGATTGATCTTGAATCATTATTAACCGAGGATCAATAATATTAATTAAATGAAATATTTCCATTCTTTTGATTTATTGTGTATTCTTGTGAACAGGAGGGATAGTTTCATCAGCTTTTTGTGATGCATTAGCCGAAGAAACAGCAAGAATCGCAGCTGCCTCCAACATGAATCAATTATCACTTCATTGGGGGGTCATCTCTAGTCCCCATTTTCAAACCAATGACGAATAATATTGAATGTTTGGATCCAACCAGAAGAGGGTCCATAGTGTGGGGCCAATAAGTTACAATAGCCAATAATAATCTTCATCATCAAATGGGATCCTTAAGTTCATCATCAAGTCCACTAGTCAATCCATGTTCAAATATTCTTCCATCAAATTATCATCTAGTCAATTGGGAGCAAGATTTCTTCACTTAATGGTGATGATGATGGTGCTACAAAACCTACCAATAATAAAGATGCCAAGTTGTGAGTGTTCCATCCTTATTTAGCAACCAAGAATATCATCAATCTCTACAGGGTCCAAGTCCAAACATGTCCGCTACAGCTTTATTACAAAAGGCAGCTCAAATATTTGGATACTAAAATTGAGTAGATGAACTTGCAGACCATCAATTGACAAACATAGAAAAATTGTTACAAAGACAATTATTGTCGAGTACGTACAAGATGAACACTAAAACCCCTAGACCAAAGTACGTAGTAAAAGAATTATAGCTCTAGGCCATGGTAGTTAGCCAAGTCCCAACTACACCAAATATTTGGCTTAAGGTGGTTTTTAGTTGGTGTTTAATTAATTATAGGGTTGATAGTGGATGATACTTGATCCGAAATATCTAACAACTTTAATTATCCTATAAATAATAGATTCAGGCCGATTTTAAAATATTATACAATATCCAATAGAACCATAATAAATACATTTAGACAAGACTCATTGAAATCCGACTCGTTTATATTTTGTACACATTTGACGTACAAATTATTGGTCATTAATCCATTACTCACTCGAATGCATCCGAGTCAAATTCGTGTAGAAAGATCGTTTAATATCCGACTAGATGAATATAAGGAGCATATCTAATAAGGTTATCCATATTTACTCGAACCGACTGATCAGCAACAAACAAATTATCTTGATGATATAGCCCAACAGTAATGGGCTTATCCAATATTAGAAATGTATGAAGCATATAAGAAAAGCTAATGTGACTTGTTATCAAAGACAAGAAAATCAACAGTTTGTTAATCTCCTGATAGGTTTAACATTTAGAGCTTAAAATTATTCACAAAACCCAATTTTGATTATGTCTCCGGATCCCAATAGTACTAGTGGTGGCGCCACCCGTCCTAAAGACTCCAACAAGAAGAAAGATGACAAAAAAGATGAAGATCTCGTAACTTTATTTATTCATTTCTCCCTAAATTATTCTCCATTTTTATATTTTAATGTTTGACCTTTTTTATTTTGACTTAATTATTTTTTGTATAGTGACCACGGAATGTTACTATTAACATACTATTGAATTTAATTGAAGTTATGTCGAAGTTTGTTAATTGTGAACGTAGGAGGAGAAAGTAGATAATGGTGATGGATGGAGGAATGATTACCTAGATATGAAAATGGTTGTCTAGTTTTATTGAAATGGTGAAATATTGGGACATGTAACTTTAATTTGAATTGAAAGTATGATGGTAATATTAAAGTCGGTTATAGATAACCATGTTTGATTGAGGATAAAGTTCTTTATTTTGGTTTGTTGAACCTCAGAGATGTGTTAAAGTTTGAAGCTTGATTTTATTTGCTGAATTGATATGTATATATGAGTATTTTTAGTGGTTCGTTTAGTGTTTTGGTTCACTTAGTAGCTGAGATTTTATATAATGATACTTGATTGGGGATGGAGGTCGTTACTTTAAGGATTTTTTTCTAAAATGAATCACATTGTGACGATAAGTTTACCGACTGAATTCAGTTTTTTTGGGTTGTTGAATTCGAGAGATATCTTAAAGTTTCAAGCTTGATGATTTACTAAAATTACTGCAAGTTCTGTTGCTGGAGTTCTCCGATTATGAGATGCGGTCTAAAATGAGATGAATTGCTGAAAGTTCGATCCTCTATCTGTTTTTTCTTTCTTTCTCATAAATGAATGTTTCTTGAGTTTCCATTTCCGTTTTATTTTGTTTGTTAATAATGAAAGGCATGCTTGGCATCTTATCACCGGATGTTACGGTTTTCTCAACCTGCGTTTGATAAATTATTGAGTCGGGTGAAATTGATCTGTTGAGTGTTTTATTCTGGTTTAGTCAGAGGAGGATTTAGCTTTGAAGCAACAGCTGGAGTTGTATGTCGAGAGGGTTCAGGATACTGATCCTGGCTTGCAAAAGGTCGCTCTTGAGAGCATGAGGTATTTAACTTGTTAAAGAAGTTTTCTTTTTGGTTTGCTAGCTTTCATCATCTTAACTGATTTGGTAGTAGGAGTGTGTATATGGAATATTGAATATGCATATTGAAGTTTTATGTCGTTATTAAGAAGTAGATCGGTGCATGTGTGAAATATTTACTCTTAATATCTATACCTGTTGTCATTGCGGTTAGCTCCTAGGTGCTTACTATCTTGTTTGAGGTGGACAAATAAATCTTCAGTTCTCAACATCAGTAAAACTTGCTGATTCATACATATACATTAGTTTCGTGTCGAGAGTTTTGACACCTCTTTGTGAGTGCATGGAGCGTACATTCAATTACACAAATTACAGTTAGGCCATTGATGACTTTGGAAATTAATCATCCATTGGTTCAACCCTTCACAACCTCAATATATTGTGTCTTTCGTTCTGTTTGTAAACCATGTAAAATATAAACTATATGCTTAGCCTGTTCTATTTTACGTTGGAGGAAGTTCCCATGCATTTAGGATTACTTCTAGGGAAGACTTTGTATGTCAAGCACCTTGTTGTGAGTAGGATAAGATTATGGTGGCCTGAGCTCAATCACCGCAGTTGACACGGAGGTTAATATGCAGTGTGTTAAATCAATATGTTTTAATCTAACATAATTTTCCATGACAGGCAAGAAATTCGAACTTCTACAAGCTCAATGACATCCGTCCCAAAGCCTCTAAAATTTTTGCGTCCTCATTATGGAACATTAAAGACATACTATGAGAAGATGACAGACGCAGATTTAAAGGTACCTTGAATAAGGAGTCTCTAGAGTGCTCGTGACTGCAAATCTTATTTCATTAATGAGACCAAACTTAACGGAAACTGATTAGACATTTTTTGGGTGGATTAATTAGTTATTTTCCTGCTAACAAACAATATAAACTGACTTCATATTTTGTTTTTCATGCTTGCAGAGATTACTAGCTGATATACTGTCTGTTTTGGCCTTAACAATGTCTGCTGAGGGAGAAAGGGTGAGGCTTATATAGCGGACTTTCTACTTTTTACTCTCGCCAGTGAGTTATCACAATGGTTTTGATGTTTGTTTTCTCTGCCGAATTCATGGATTCTTTGCCATTCCTTGTATTCTTGTGCATATTTATGGTTGCATAGTTTGTGTAATAATTTAAAGAACTTTATATTATGGTAGGCAATATAATGTGTCACAACTTTGTCCTTGATTACTGCAGGAAAGTTTAAAGTACAGACTGTTAGGTTCAGAAGGTGATATCGGATCTTGGGGTCATGAATATGTCAGGTGAGTCCTATCCCTGGTGTAGTTATGAGTGCTTCATGTTGTTTGAGTAGTACTCAATAATTATTACGAACAACGGTACAAGTTAGCGCTGCGGTATCTTTATACTAATGGAATGTGCATTTACCCATAGACTTGACAAATAAATTGATAACATTGATATGGTGTTAGTTTTTACTTTTCAATGACATCAGAAACAATTCTAATTGTATCCTTGTTAGTCATTTGATAGACTAAATAGTTCCTCCATTCTATTGTAGGGTGTAATCCTTTAGTTATAGGAAATATTCTCAATTTTAGATGCAGATATGGACACATTGAAGTACACTGTGATCAGAACTTAAAAATTTGCTGCTCTAGTTTTGTTTACTTATAACATCTTGGACATCTCCGTTCTCTTTTTACTATCAGGAACTTGGCCGGGGAAATTTCTCAAGAATATGTGAAACGCCAGGTTAGAGCTTTTATTTCTTGCAACCCTTACATTTTTGTAGATAAATATGAATTCGCTTCAAAAGAGACGATATTTGATGTGATGCGTGCATATGATTCTAAACTTCATTTTTATCTCTTTTTTGGCATGTCTTGTTACTGATCCCATTAATTTACAAATTTTGCAATTTGTTGATTGATACCTTTTCTGCTAGCACACATCTTAATGGATCATAGATGTCCCTTTGAGCTGTTTCTTAATAAAGAAATTTAAATTTCACCACTTGCTACTTTTTAGATAGTATATGTGGTCTGCTAGTGATCCCATTAATCGATACAAATCCATATCTGGGCTGTGTTGAAGCCAAATAGTGCCTAACATTTGTAGCTACTATAAATTTCAGGGCGAGGAAGCCTCAATAGATGATTTAATGGAGCTTGTTCAACAGATTGTTGCATTTCCATATGAAGGTATTATCATCATTCCTTGTGATCTCAGTATAATGGCTAGATGTTTTAGAATATCAGGTTTACGATGTGTAACTTATACTTCTACACAGGATTTATGTGATATCTATTTTGTTTTTGAAGCATAATGCTGAACCTGAGGCTGTAGATCTGTTGATGGAGGTACTATATTTAGAGCTTCAGGTCCTCGTGAGTAGCATTTTTTTTTGGTAATTATATACTCATCACCTCTTTCATCGTTTACAGGTTGAAGACCTAGATCTTTTAGTGGAACATGTGGATAAGACAAATTACAAAAGAACTTGCCGTTACCTTACCAGCTCTGCTAAGTAAGTGATCCAACTTATCATGTTTATTTTATTTGATTACTTGTATAGCTCCCTTCTCTTTACCCTGTGAGCCATATATGGGAAGCTTAGTTGTTTCGTTTCTATCGTCTCTGTTTGTTTCTTCACTATTCTCATTTATCATGCATCAACCCAATGTATAAATTTTACTATTTAGCCACTTGCTATGGTTTTTGTTTTTTCCTTACATGTGGAATTTTTTCTCTTACAGATATCTTCCTGGACCAGATGATACATTAGTATTGGATATTGCTTACATGATTTACCTGAAATTCGAGGAATATCCAAGTGCGCTTCAGATTGCGTTATACCTCGACAACATGCAGGTTTCTCTTAAATGCATACTCCTGAATCTTGATGATGTAGATGAAAATTGCATTACTTAAAATAACTGAAGATATTTTACTTTCTAATATTGATTGTTCTGACCTCCTTTTCTCTTTGTTGACAGTATGTAAAGCAGGTATTTACTTCTTGTGATGATCTCCTGAAGAAGAAGCAGTTTTGTTTCATCCTTGCCCGCCATGTAAGTCATGGATTTGATACTTTTGCAAAATGTCTCAATAGTGACCTCCAGTTACTTTGATGATGCAATATGTAGAATTTTTTTGCTGCTCTCTTCTTACATGGTGATGCATGATCTAAAAAATCTTGTCTTCCAGAATTTGTATATGCTATCCTGAAAAGGACAATATATGAAAGTGACTCGACATAAATGGCATTGCCTTATAATAATATAATTAACAATGTAATAAACTAAATATATATTCCAAAATAAGGTTTCAGATTTGACCAAATAAAACTAACAAGTTTTGTTATCTATATATTATTGGTCAGTAGGACTTCAGACTGGAGACAGAAGTTGGGAAGGCCACTAAGAATCCTAGTTGAAATACATGCATTAATTTGTAGAATCTTATCAAAACAAATTGAAGTGTCAAGTCTTCCTTTTTTGGAATTCGTGTTCCTTCTAATATGCTACTTGTACATCCATCTCAAATTCCAGCCTGCCCCCAGTTTTAACCAACAACAAAAATTTGCATGGAGAACAGACCCTAAGCTGTTTTAATTGAGTGGCTTTTCTATTACATTAGAATGATATCTTCCTTGTTGGGTTTGCATTATATAGTTTTATGACAGATTAACCTTTCCAACCTAGATTGCTGATTAATTTTACAGACAAATCTGATTATATAGGATAATTTCAGATGGATTAGATCATTTGGATCAACTACAGTTCTTTTTTTATTTCAAGTTAAACGTAATATTTGAATGACACAAACACTGCTTTTAGCACTATATTTCATTTGAAGAGTTGTCATTTGTGCTCCCATTTTTTCTTGGTAGGGTATAACCTATGAACTTGATGAAGAAATGTGCGCAGATGATCAAGAAAGAGAGGGATTGCAAGAAATTGTCAATAATACTAAATTAAGTGAAGGTTATCTTACACTTGCTCGTGATATAGAGGTCATGGAGGCCAAGACTCCTGAGGATATTTACAAGGTTTGCATATTGATCTCTAATTATGCTTGACGTTCTTGGTTCCCTTACATCATGCTTGCTATTTGTGCTATTAACAATGTCAACATCAGTCTGATCAAGATCCACCCTTTTTGTTATTATTATTTTTGTTTAGTGATAACACGATGTCATCTTTTCACATTCTCTCTTGACTTAAAGCTTTTCTTTTCAGCCTACTTATCATACAATTTGGTCTTTTGAAAGCAAGCTTGCACCATTATTTCTTAACATTCTCTTGTGTACCTGTTAGGCACATCTACTTGATGGAAGGGCCAGCGCAGGTGCAAGTGTGGATTCAGCCAGACAGAATTTAGCGGCAACATTCGTCAATGCATTCGTAAATGCTGGATTTGGCCAGGTAATTGTTCATGGGATTAGGAGTCTCCCTCACATGTTTGTAGATGTTGACCAGTGTTTCCTTTGTCTGCAGGATAAGTTGATGACAGTTGCATCGGAATCTTCAAGTGGTGGAAGTCAACCCAATTGGCTTTTCAAGAATAAGGAACACGGAAAGATCAGTGCCGCAGCTAGCTTGGTGAGTTTATATGTTTTTTTTTATCACATCTAGCCCTGTATCCTTCATTGTTAAGACCCTCTGAGAGGTATTAATTGTCCTCGACGTTATAGGGCATGATCCTGCTTTGGGATGTTGATTCTGGACTCGCTCAAATTGACAAATATTTTCATAGCACCGACGTTCCTACCATCTCTGGAGCTTTGTTAGGTGTTGGAATTGTGAATTGTGGTATCAAGAATGATTGTGATCCTGTATGTTCTCCTTGAAGTTGTAATACCATAGTTATTTCCATCATAGTTGATGTGATGCTAAAAAATTTTGCTTCTAGGCTTTGGCTCTTCTTGCTGAATACATTGACAGAGAAGATGCTTCTACTAGAATAGGTGCTATCATGGGCCTAGGATTGGCATACGCAGGTTCTCAGAACGAGCAGGTATTCTTATTGGTTTATGTTGCCGTTTTGTAATATAATTTACATCCATGTACAGCATCAGCAAGTTCTGACGTTTTTGTGTCTTAGTTTCTTCATATTGTTCAATATACCTACGAATGTCTCAGTCTGATTTGACATTGTTTATACTCGTTCCTGTGCCAGATTCGAACTAAACTGACTCCCATAGTTGGAGATTCAAAGGCTTCTCTTGATGTGATCGCATTTGCTGCAATCTCTCTGGGTCTGGTATATGTTGGCTCCTGCAATGAAGAGATTGCCCAGGCAATCATATTTGCATTGATGGAACGAAGTGAGTCTGAATCCGGAGAACCACTCACTCGACTCATGACCCTAGGTCTTGGTCTTCTTTACCTTGGCAAGCAGGTACTGATGTTTACTAAAGTTGTTTGTTCATGGGATTATGATCAATTGGTGTATATTATCCCATTTATCTGAGATTTATACTGGTGTTCTCTTTCTTGAGGAACAGTATTGATAGTTCCATTTAACTTTTTTGTTTTATAGGAAAGTGTGGATGCCACAGCTGAGGTTTCAAAGACTTTCAATGAAAAAATAAGGAAACACTGTGACATGACTCTCCTCTCTTGTGCCTATGCTGGAACTGGGAATGTACTCAAGGTGCTTAACCAATATCACATCAATAAGGAGACCTTTTTATCGACATTAAATTAGAAATTTACATTATAAGGATTCTCAACTATTGTTTAAATTTCTCTTTTTGACATAGGTTCAACACTTCCTTGGTCAATGTGCACAGCATCTTGAAAAGGGTGAAACCTACCAAGGACCTGCTGTACTTGGTATTGCCATGGTATCAATGGCCGAAGAATTAGGCCTTGATATGGCCATTCGTTCATTAGAACACTTACTGCAGTATGGAGAACAAAATATTAGAAGGGCTGTTCCCTTAGCTTTGGCTCTA
Source organism: Lithospermum erythrorhizon (assembly GCA_019722365.1). Lineage (NCBI taxonomy): Eukaryota > Viridiplantae > Streptophyta > Magnoliopsida > Boraginales > Boraginaceae > Lithospermum > Lithospermum erythrorhizon. Next base: position 121,820 of record JADFUC010000789.1, on the reverse strand, counting down.
CTTTGCATATCAAACCCAAAGGTTGTACATGTTTCTTTCAATCTCAATGTAATAGGGACTAGGAGTAGGGAACCATCTCCTTCACTTATAATTTTCTGTGAGGCTCACTTCTTTATCTTTTCATTTAGATCACTGTCATGGACACATTAAGCAGGCTTAGTCATGATGCCGATACAGAAGTTGCCATGGTAGTTACATCTTTTTTATTTGCCTTAAAGATAACAACCTCCTTTTTTTTCTCTGGTATAAACTCACATCTGTTTGGATATTTTCAGGCTGCTATAATTTCCTTGGGGTTGATAGGTGCGGGAACCAACAATGCCAGAATAGCGGGCATGCTCCGTAATTTATCAAGTTACTACTACAAAGAAGCCAGTCTTCTTTTCTGTGTAATGCTGCTGTCCTCTTTTATGTGCCTCTCTTAACATTTGTTTCTTCATTGAATTCTGCTGATCATGTGCAAATTATGTATTTTCCAGGTTCGCATAGCTCAAGGGCTTGTGCATATGGGGAAAGGACTGTTGACACTATCCCCTTATCACTCCGAACGATTTCTGTTATCTCCGTAAGTGAAACACGATTTCTGTTATCAATTAGATTGAGAACTCATCAGCATTTCTATGCTCAGTCAGTGCACAATGTTGGCCCCACTTTGTTCAACTTGAGTTGTTCAATATGTGCAATTTGAGTTGGAGTAAGATTTAATAATTACAGGAAAAGAAAATGAAAAAATTATCTATTTATTAAAAGAGCATGCATGTCCATGTTTGTTAGTGACTAGAAGTCACCATCGATAATTTGATGTGGCATTGATTCTGTTATTGGCCAAAAAAAGCATGCAGGATCCTAGTATTTTTTTCAGATGTATATACAAGGCATTTGAGCAATTTGGTACTGTATGTTGACAATGAGACCAATCTGTTTTTATTTGTGTGGGTTATTTTGGTCTTACCAGTTAAATATTTGCTTATATGCCCTAATAGGTTATTAATATGGTGCATCTTTGAAGATTCAATCATTAACTGAGATCTGGCATTGTAAACTTCCCATCTATGATAACTTTCTAACCATTCCCTTTGTTTTACTTGCAGTACGGCGCTGGCTGGACTGGTCACTCTGTTGCATGCTTGTCTTGATATGAAATCCATCGTATTGGGGAAATACCATTATGTCTTGTACTTCCTAGTCCTGGCAATGCAGGTATTTTACTTCACCCAATAAAGCTAATTCTTCAATAGGTGTTATTGGTAAAACTATTTATGTATCTCGGTCTTGTTGTATTAATTTGTTTTTATTTCAGCCGAGGATGCTATTGACTGTGGATGAAAATCTCAAACCTCTATCAGTACCTGTCCGGGTTGGGCAAGCTGTCGACGTTGTTGGTCAAGCTGGTCGACCAAAGACTATTACTGGTTTCCAAACTCACTCTACCCCTGTGCTTCTTGCAGCTGGTGATAGAGCTGAACTCGCCACTGAAAAATAAGAAATACTAGTTCTCTCTTTTGATTAACTTTGGTAATTGGTATAGAGGAAGCGTAGAGTTGGGTGTGGGGCGATAGAGTTGCTGTTCACTGAGTATTTAATTTGAAGTAGAAGGGATCATCGTTTGTCTCATAAACTTCTTCTTCCTTTTTCTATCAAGGATTTTAGCGGACAGGAACGAGGAGAAAGGATCATCATCCTTTTCCTTCTCACTCCTCGTTACATGCTTAACATAATTTCTGAGTTTTCCTAGTATTGGCATGAACTGCCTGTGCAGATACATTCTATCCATCGGAACAACAGTGCCGTTATGTTCATTACTTAACTTGTTTAATTGTGCAGATACATTCCACTATCACCTATCCTTGAAGGTTTCGTCATCTTGAAAGAGAATCCAGATTATAGAGAAGATGTCTAGTTGATGAGAAGGGATTGAAGGACAACTCGATCGCAATCTACCATGTCCTCTTACCGCAGACTCGGCCTGTTCTGTGTTGTTAATCTTGGTTACGAGCCGTCTAGAAGTTACAGGATGATTCCATAACAACCTTTCAAATGTATTCATCAACTTGATGTGGCTTTCATTGTGTTGGCCAAGTTCCATGTTTTACACAATTAGATCTTTTTATTTACTGTTCTGTTTTGAAAGCATTTTGTTACTTTTTTTCTGTATGTTTTACCAAATTATTACTTTCAAGTACAATGTAAGCAAATCGTTATAATGATCTCCAAATGCTATGTGAAACCTAAGGGCTCTTATGCATGGTAGCATTTGACTATTGATATTAGCATTCTAAAAGTCCATTGATAAAATTATACATTAACGGCAATACAGCATAATAATCATTTCAACCGACAAACAAATACTGTAAACTACTACTTTGTTGATAAATAATGATCATGATAAATTATTAGGTCAATTACTTTGAACTTCTGAAGTGTTAAAGGTTTTATTTAAGTATAAAACACACTTCAATGACTTGGATAAATTATTGGTAATATTCGACACAAATATGCATGTTTGTCTCGAAATGAAATTTTATGGTTATATCTTATTTTCATGTCTTTCTTTTTAGAATGTCGTATATAGTGTATTAAGAGCATTGTATGGAGTAGTTTTGTTGTAATAATCTAATTCATAATATATAAATTTCAAAACACAACGAAGGAGGCATCGAAAGAATGTAGAAAACAGTAGAGGAGGCAGGATAGGGGTATGGGAGAGCAACTAATTTTGAATAATTTTTTCGGCTATTAAAATTAATAGAATTGTATAAATTCGTTTATTCATGATTAAGTTTTTTAATCTTTCTAAATTTGTATATTTATCTTTATTAATACAATATTAAATTCTTCATCATTGATTCTGATACTCGTCTTGGCAAAGGTTGATGTGATGGCTTAAAACAAAAAGTCAAAGCTTGAGTGTTGCATTATTAGTTACCTGGGTGGTTTAGCTAAAAGTGCCCCATATTATAAAATTCAAAAGGCAAAAGACAATAAATCCCCAACGGCTCTCTTGAAACCTTTTTATTCCAAAATAAAATTCAACTTAAATCTCTTCATCTTCAATCATCAAAAAACATGATGGAAATTATTACAACACCATCTGATCCAAAAAACCTCTCAAAATCCTCATCAAGAATCGACTTAAACATACCCAATTTATCCCTAGAAATACTCCAGTCGAAACAAGTGTCTTCGCCTTATTCCGCTCCAATTCGTGAGCTTCTTCTTCATTCTCCTTCGCCTCTTCGAAAATCGAGGACCCGTTTGGCTGAAAAGCTCGAATTTGGTGATGATGGAGGGGATATTAATAATGGGGTTAGGAAGAGGTATAAGCCAAGAAATGTGGGTTCACCCAGGGGGGTTAGGAGAAGTAGGAAGAGGGTCGACCAAGATTTGAGAGAAGAGAGGGATTTTGTAGTGGGGGAAGAAATTGCTAAGCCAAGAAAAAAGAGGCAAAGTGGTAGGTCTAAAAAGGATAAACATGGTTTGGAGGGTTCATCAATTCCATCAAGTATGTTATTGTTGTTGGTTTGATTAATTTTGTTGAAATTATTTACTGATCATTGGTTTTGAAAGTTATGTTCATGTTATTATTATTGAGTTGCTTAATTTTATCCAAAGTTATGTTCTTTAATTACTTATTGATATATTTTTTTATTGTTTTTGGGTGATAGAAGCAAATGATGATGAAGGGTGTAATTTGGAAAGAATTGGGAAAGTTGTTAATGATTTGATCATGTGGAAAGATGTATCAAAATCAAGTCTTTGGTTTGGATTTGGTTCAATCTGTTTCCTATCTTCTTGTTTTGCTAAAGGGGTTAAATTTAGGTATGATGGGTTCATTTTTTCCTAGAAATGAGTATCTAAATTTGTTTCACTGTCTATGTGCTAATGATGGAATTTCATGATTTCTTCAGCATTTTCTCAATGGTATCTCAGTTGGGGCTCTTATTGCTGGTTGTTTCGTTCTTCTCAAACTCGGTCTGCCAGAGGTACGACATAATTTTGTTGACCTTATTGATGTCTAACTATCTTATCAGAATTGTTATAATCTGTTGTGGTGACATTTTTCAGGGAGAAAACCTCTCCGAGTACTCGCAAATTGAAGCTTACAGAGGATGATATTGTAAAGCTTGGTAGGTTAATACTCCCAGCAAGCTAATGCTACTTAATTTACATGCGATGGCGAGATTGTTTTCTGGAGAGCCAGCCACGTGCCAAAAATTATTATCCCCATTTCACTGATTTTATTCAATTAAGAACACAGTGGTTGAATAGGCCATAAAAATTATCATGGTTTGGTTTGTATAGGTAGCACCACTATTAGTTCTTGGAGCTGAATATGGACATTGGTTTACCTTATGGAGGCTATTTGCACTTTGTAAGATCCTCACTAAGTATATCTGCCACATCTGATTAATTGTTCCAGCCAACCTTCCCCATCCTCCCCCCCAACCCCGTTTAGGCGGAAGCCTTTCCGGAGGCATTGGGGTATGTTGATGTTGTGTCTTGATTGTTACACTTCTATTGAACTTGCAGGCTTTTTCTTTAGCTTTACTGTTCCTAGGATATATTCTGGATATTCTGCTCAAATCAGGAAGAAGGGTAAGCAGCATGTTCTTGAAGTAATAATGGAATTAATAAGGGTGTTTGAATATGTAAAATGCTTGAACTTCATCAACCTATTGGGATTGTACAAAATTGCCTATACGCCCTCTACTTAAATATGACTATTAACTTTGTGTATGTTTGATGCAAACAGTTGATTATTTGAAGTCTCATACAATGGAGACATGGGAAGCTTGTTCTCACAAAAAGCTTGTTGGAGGATCCATAGTTACAGCCTTTTGGAATCTGACTTCACTTAAAACAAGAATATTAGCTGGTAACTCCTCTTAACAATGGTTTGTGATTCATCATATGTATGTCAGATGTGTGTTGAATATTTAACAATGGTTTGTGATTCATCATATGTATGTCAGATGTGTGTTGAATATCTAACTTTTGTGTGTATATGCAGCATTCATATGCCTTGTTTTAGTGAAATGTCAACGTCAACAATCCGGAGTGAACGTTGCAGAACAACCGGCAGCAGAGCAACAAGAAGAACAAGAGCTTGCCACAGAAACAGAACAAGGACACCAGCAGCAAGATGAGAAAGCACTAGTTGTGGTTGATCCTTGAATGTGCAAGAACAAGAACAAGAACAAAAGATGATGAGAAAGCACTAGTTGTGGTTGATCCTTGAATGTGCAAGAACAAGAACAAAAGATGAGAAAGCACTAGTTGTGGTTGATCCTTGGATGTGCAAGAACAAGAACAAACTTGTACTAGAAACATAAATGAATAGCTAGCTGATAGTTTGGTTGCTCTCTGCTCCGGCCTCCGGCCAATGAGAGATGCTAACACATTTCATTGTTGCAATGTCTTCTCTTGTATACATAGTTCACTATTGCACTTGTCTTGTACTACTACTTTTAATGTTCCTACTATTCTTGTGAATATAGTATATACTCTTCTTTTCAAAGTTAATAATCAAACCATCCTCCCCTTGATCTATTGCAATTCTAAATTTGCAGGTTTTGTGTTTTCTTAGTTACATTTTGGCAAATACCTAAATTTGTACTTGTATATATTGGAAACCAGAAACAATTTAAAGGGGGGTGAAATGCTAAAAAAATCGGCTCTAGTGCACATCGCTTTACTGATTTTGCCATTTCGGAAAAGGGGATATACTTCACAATTTATGTTTCTGGTATATCAACAATTAAATAGTTACTTTTTTTAAGAAGCAACTTCAACATGTTAAATGAATCATATATCAAAAGATGGTTCAAAACGAAATCATATCGACTCGGCAAAACACAGTCATTTAAATTGAGAATGAAATAGTAGCACTGCTTTAGTTACTACATAACTACAAAATAAACTGCAAAACATATCAACATACACTCTGGTTTGAGGTAAAACAATCACTTGGAACAGAATCTTTAATAAGCAACACAATAAACTATTTGAACAACTAGGACATTTGGAAAATTGTAACACACAATGTAATTCTTCAAACTTTTTGATCTGCATGACTCCATCCTCTTTAAATTTCACCAACCTGAGAAGGAAGAGTATAATGTTCAAAGTCAGCTAAATAGATACTTCTCATTTTAAATTCATCATAATAAGAATACAATCTTCTAAAATTTATTTGGAATAATTAAATTCCAGTGTAGTAGGGGAGTAACCTTACAAATTACATGACAGGATTGTATATCATCTCTTCATTTCAAGGGAGAGGTCCACGGCACATAGGACATTCCATTCTTATGTTCAACCATTCTTGCAAGCATGCTTCATGAAAACTATGTCCACAAGGTGTCAACTGCATAATTCATTTTCAAAATCAGAAACAACTTATTTAAAAAAATTCAAGATCAAACTGAATAAATTTATCAAGAAAACCAAAAATACATTACATGAAGTTGTTCTGGATTTTCGATAGCTACCCTGCAAATGGGACATTGAAGGCCTTGGCGAATGAGGAGGAGCCGACGGCGTCTGAGGTGGTAGAAGTACAGTGCTATAAATAGCAGAATAAATGATGATACTAGTAGTTGAAAATCTGCTTCAATGATGAAATCATCAATCAAGTTCTCATGATTATCCATAAGAACAGAACAATGATCAGAATTCTCACAACAAAGCAATGTAACTTTTCTTGATAAAGAAATTGTCAAAAACTTGTTCTTTTTCAAGTTTGGATTCAGAAATATATCAGAAGCTGAAAGCTAAGATGTAGCAGAGAGCCTACTAATAAAATTTTCAAGAATGGAGTACAAAAGGAGAAACAAGAGAGCAAGAAGAATGGAACAGTAAATGGTGAAGGTTTTTAAGAGCTTAATGGACAATTGTTTTGGGACAAACCATCTCAATTTTTTTTGTATTTCAGTAATATGGCTTTTTCAGGGAAAATATATTGAGTGAAAATGTATATAGAGAAGGTTTTTAAAGGTTAATGGACAATTGTTTTGGGACAAAGTCTCAATTTAAAAGTTGGCCAAATAGTTACAAAAATTTTACCTAATCTGACGGTTAATTCAGTTAGCTGACTAATCTCTGCCACTACAGCAACTATATGTACTCAACCCCACTCTCAACTGAACTTGCAGGCTTTTTCTTTAGCTTAACTGTTCCTAGGATATATTCTGCATATTCTGCTCAAATCAGGAACAATTGTTTGAATATGTAAAAGGCTTGAACTTCAACCTGTTGAGATTGTACAAAATAACCTTTGAATATGACTATTAACTTTGTGCATGTTTGATGCAAACAGTTGATTATTTGAAGTCTCATACATTGGAGACATGGGAAGCTTGTTCATATGCCTTGTTTTAGTGAAATGCCAACGTCAACATTCAGGAGGGCAACAAGAAGAACAAGAGCTTGCCACAGAAACAGAACAAGGACACCAGCAGCAACAGCAAGATGAGAAAGCACTAGTTGTGGTTGCTAACACAGTTCATTGTTGCAATGTCTTCTCTTGTATACATAATTCACTATTGTACTTGTCTTGTGCTACCCCTACTTTTAATGTTCCTACTATTCTTGTCAATATATATATATACTCTTCTTTTCAAACTTCACTGTTGTACTTGTCTTGCTTCTTTTTTTAATACGGAGTAGTAATCAACTTCAACATGTCAAATGAATCATATATCAAAAGGAGAAAATCATATCGATTCGGTAAAACACATTCATTTAAATTGAGAATGAAATAGTAGCACTTGCTTTAGTTACATAACTACAAAATAAACTCAACATACACTCTGGTTTGAGTTCATAAGCTCACTAGAAACTATTTGAACAACTAGGACATTTGGACAATTGTAAATATTCTTCAAACTTTTTGATCTGCATCCTCTTTAAATTTCATCAACCTGAGAAGGAAGAGTATAATCTTGCATTGCATGTAATAGCTTGTTTCTTCTTTCATCTTTTTGTTTTCTTCAAAAGTTTATTTATTCATATATTTTGCATGCTAATTAATCTTATTTCTTTTTTATTATTATTATATTTTTCCTTGAAAAGTTCATTTGTATGAAAATATCTCTTAAAGAAATTTAATTAGTATCAATTTTAGACTACTAATCTTCGAATAATTTTGTTTTTAATAGTTTGGATAATTGTGTTTTTATCAAAAAGTTTATAATAATCGTGCTAAGTGAGTTTTTTTTTTCATTTTTCAGATTATACACGGGAAGAAATAATTCAGCAGGCTTCAGAGATCAAAGGGGCAATTATTAGTTGAATATTGTTACTTTAATTTTGTTATTAATTTGTGTCTAATGTCTATTACTTGTTATGAAAACTTAAGTTTACATATTTTGTAAGTTGGAGGTGAATGAGGTGATATATAGTTCTTGATTGAGGTTAGATACATCTTGATTCGGTTAGACTTTGCTATTATTTAGGCTTCTGTTTTATCCTTTTGAAGAAGTCATGATGATGGAGATAAGATATGTAGTAGTTGTTAGCTAGTGTGTAGGAGTTGTTAGCTATTTTATCTCATCTCCAGTACAATTCAAGCTATAAATAGCTCCATTTGTAAAACTTGAGCACAAGTGAATCTACAAATCCAAAGCTTCATATTTGATTGTGTTTTTGAGCATTTAAGGCTCTGATTTCCAACATGCCACACACTCAACAAATTCCACCATCACCACCACAAAATTCTCAGGGTATTCAACCAGTTGATCCACTTGAGTCACTGCAAGAAATCGAACCACAACCACATCCTCAACCTCCCCAAAATCCACCACCACCACAAAATTCTCAGGTTATGCAACCAATTGATCTATCTGAGTTACTGCAACAAATGGAACTACCATCATCACAAAATTCTCAGATTATGCAATCAATTGATCCATCTGAGCAAATACCACCATCACGTCCTCGACGACCAACACTTCGGGAGGTGCTATACCCACAAAGTCAGAATCTAGAACCACTACCTGAGCAACAATCACCACCACCACAGCCACCAACGGGGCCAATACTACGACCACCAATACAACTGCATCAACTACTAGCACTACCACACTTTCAGCAACTACAACTAGTGCAGCAGCAAGAACTCATTCAGCTACAACAACGCATGGAGCAACAATACATGCAGCAGCAGCAACAACTAGTCATGCTGCAAAATCCACTAATGCTGCAACAACCAATGCAGCAGCAACAACTCATTCTGCAGCAACAATTCAATCAACAACAACTACTTTCGAAAGAGCGGAGGCAGAGGATACTAGAAGCAAGGAGGAAACGCAGGAGAGCTATTGAAGCATCAGCTTCTGGAGCAAACTAGAAAAGGGGTTGAAAGACATTGATCACAAGCTTGCATGGTAATCTTGTTTTTTTTTTAATTTTTCTTTTTTTGAAAATTTGATTTATTCAGAAATGCTTATATGTTTTTGGACGACCTCAAATTAAATTTTGGGTTAGGTGAGTATTAATTTTAGCTATAATCTTCAAATGATTTTGTTTTTAACAATTCAGGTAGAGCACTTGTGAAGAAATTCAGCCTAGATAGAGAGATCAAAGAGTCGATTAGTTTTTTTTTTAACAATTCATTTATTTTAGTACTATTTCGATTCTTACAAAATTGACCAATTTCTATTTCAATAATAATAAAAATTAAACTTTATTTAGTTTTGTTGGTTATTTTTGACTTGTATAGAATTATTCATTAAAGAAATTTTTTAATTTTTTTTTACAAAAGTTTTAAACAATAATTTAAAATAAGAGTAGAAATCTGAAATAACTAGAGATAAAGTTAAGATAAAGGCTCAAAAAGATAAGAGTTAGAAGTGCACTTTCGGTGAAATTTTGCAATTATCAGTGATATAGGATTCCCCCTCGATTGCTTCTATTGCTACTTGTTCGAGTTTTAGAAGTAGGCTTTGCTTGTTCATGTCGTGAGTCCTTGGCGGAGTAAAGACTGCGTTTATTGCTTTTGGTATCAGCTTGCTGGGTACCGAGAAATCATTAGTATTAGTGTAATGAATCATATCCAACTTGATGTGTAAAGACTATATTTTGTTTGAGGATCTTCCTTCAGAGACATAACTAGGTGTAAGCGTAAGGAAGATTTGACTTGACAATCAGTCGCCGACTTTTAACCAGCAACATGCTGAGGCTCGAGGACAACGGCTATCTGCTTGAGACCCGAATAGTGTTTTTGTTAGTGAAATGACAATTTATCACTTAATGAAACCATAAACTCTTACACTTACAAATAGGGGCAAAGCCATTCATTTCATCACGACTCTTTATCTTATTTGGGTGTGTGTAGTGAGAACAAGCAAGCCCGGCCGGCAGGACAGGCCGGGCCGGCCCGTAACATGTTCGGCGGGCCCCGAGCCCGGATGCTTGAACCGGGCCGGGCCGGAGCCGTTAAGGAGCATCTTGGGCCTGTCGGGACCGAGGCCCGTGTATCGAGGCCAGAGCGTGGTACGTTTGAATTACGAAGCGGTACGGCGTTATCTACGATGGGTAACCGCAGATGGTATACCGTTTAAAGTAAGCGGTACCCGGTAATGCATAACGGATATATAGCGGCCTACTGCCAATGAACCACATTATCTGGATTTGGACGTGCGGTACCCACGTTAAAAGTCGAAGCTGACTGGCTTTTTATGAATTTGTATGATCAGCGAGAATGCAGGTTAGAATCAGCTTGATGCCGCGTTTGGTGTAAAATGACAGATTTAAATCCCCAGCGGTACCCGTTGAACCTATGATACCATCGCTTCATTTCTCAAAACTCAAAAGTAAGAAGAGGTCTATAAAGAGAACAGCAGCGTCACTTAATTTACGCCTGACTACTTAATCATTCTTAGCGATATCAAAAGAAATAATAATCGACTTTTCGAGAGCCGATTACAACCCAATATTCGTACTTGTGGTTTTTGGAAGCGTTAGATTTACAATCAAGTGAATCAAGCAATCTTACTTGCTCCATTTTTACGATCCACGGTATTATCATCAACTTTTTATAAATTTTTGATATTTGTTCTTCTTAATTAATGGCATCAGCGTAGCTTATGATAAAAGTATTCAAAGTGATAGTGCTAGTATGTCTAATAATTTTGTTAATTTAAGAGGATGATAATCGTACATGGATGAACTTTACCCATTATTAACTCTCGATCTAGTGCTTCTGAATACTACTATTGAGGCACCTAAATGGTTGGAAATATTTTCATGGGGAGACAGAAACTTCATGGATTTGGAAATATTTTCATGGAGCCGAGAAAAACAAGCGACAAACATTTAAATTGCTTAAGGAAAATCTTTCTATCATGGAAAAGCGGGTGGGGAGTAAAGGGGAACCGGTCATCTTGTTGAACACTTAAGTGGTCATAAGATCACTAAAGAATAGTAGTGGGAAGGGGTGGTACGAGGGAACTATTGATACTCGAACCCACGGCAAAAGCGTTTTTAGTATTTTTTTAGCTTATCGATTGAAATTATGAAATTTATGTCGGTAGTTCTTTTTGCCTTTAATCATTGTGATGGATAGGCGTTTCACTAAATGGATTCAAAATATCGTTATCCCGAGCAATACATATCCTGCCGATACTTTTCTGGCTATCTTTTAAATATTTTTAAAAGTAAAAAAGATCTTCAGGTAAAACTTCTTGCTTGAATTTGCCTTATAAAATGTGTTTGACTAGTGATATTGGTATCTTTTTGGATTTTTGATATAATGTGTTAATAACGTTGGATTGATCATGATTGGAGTCTTTACAAAGGGAGAGTTATATATTTTAGATCGATTCTTTAAACATAACGATATTCAAATTTCGGAAGAGTATACTCGCGTAGTATAATGATTACAAATGTTTGAATATGATTGCTTAGATTTCATTTGATAATCGTCCGCTAATAGCATATCAATTGAAAGATTAAAGATGCCTATTAGAAGAGCAGTTTTTAGTGAACTTCATGTTAGATGTTTATGTCCGCGTCCTTCAATTAGTTACTAAAGATGGAATAAACATTGTTCGGGATGAGTTTATTTTTTTCAATTAAGTAAGGCCGTTAATTTTGTTGTTAATGGCGGGGTTAGAAAGGAACTTATGAATATAAAAAAATTGGTTGATCTTGGGAAAGAAGTTTAAAAAATTAATTTTGGATTGTGATCTTAGATGGAACTACGACGCCCGATCACTAGTTTGTGCGTATATGTATAAGGATGAAGTACAACATTTTATGAGATCGTGTTCCCGTTGAAGAATATTATCCCAGCTCCACATATAATTGGAAATATTTATTAATTACTTGGTTTCTTGAGCCATTTTAAAGATTATCTTAAAAAGTTTTTTCAACTCGATATGAACCAAATATTAAATCTTGCTTTTAGAATGTATCGTTAATCTTTCCCATTCGTATGACTAAACATAGAGATGAGATATGTTGTTAGAGATATAGTTCGAATATGAATCATGTTATTTAGAGATATGGTTCCAAAGTTGTGAATGATGTGAATGTTTGAATGTTGTGAATGTTTGAATGTTTATGGTGTTTCGAGTTTGAATGAATGAATGTGTGAATGGTGTGAATGTTTGAATGTTGTGAATGTTTGAAAAGCGCACTTTTCTGCTATAAGCATTAGTACCGTTATGATGGAGGCAGTGCCGCGTTTATACTTGAAAAAAATACAATATTGTGGTATTAGCATTGATGCGGATTTTAAACATGAAGCGTATGAAGCGGTGCCGCGTTAGTATATAATATTAATGTGATGCAGATTCGTATGTAGCGGTACCACGCGTTAATAGAGGGCACAAAGGGGCTCGAACCGGGCCCGGACCGAATACCCACCAGAATTTAAGAGTGGGCTCGGAGCAGAGCCAAAGCACGGGGCCCACGATCTCGGCCCAAGTCGACCCTTGGAATTAGCAGGCGGGAGCGTTAGAGTGGGCACAGTGAGGCCGGGCCGGTGAATCGAAGCTGGTGGGCGGGTCCCGGCCCGGTCGTTTGCAGCGTCTGGGTGTGTGGCATAACGGTGAGTTGACAATGCGGCCTAATATGTAGGCAACCGAAGCGAGGGTGAGACAGCGTCATAAAGTATTTATCGAGAAACTTTACGAAACAATCAATTAAGTTAAAAAATAAAATGAAAGTCAAACCCGTTACTTGGCATTAACTATCAACTAATGAAATATTATTTAATTAAAGCCAAAATAAATTAAAATAAATTGTAATTTTCAATTATAAAAATAAATTTCCAATTTTAATATATTATTTGGTAAAATTTTCAGTTTATTATAATTATTTTTGGAATTTTTGAATTAAGTTCGTTTTTGATAAAAACTAAATTATAAATATTCAAGGTTGAAGTTTTTGTTAAATAATCGAAATTAGTAATTTATTTAAGATTATTAATCATGTACCATAATAAAGAAACTGCCTAAATGTGATTGTTACTATTTATATTCTTTACGTACTGATATCGCGTAGGTGATTCAAGTAGTTGTTCGTGTAGTAAGTTGTTAATATTTGACTTTTGGCTTGAGATAATTATTTATATCATGTGACATAACCTTTCATATATATTGTGTATATGTAAGTTGTATAGTTTTTACTAAATGAGTTATATATGTGATATGTGACATTGAGACTTGAGACGTTGAGTATTGTTATTTATTAAACTGTGATATTGATCAGTTGTGATATCTGATGATGTGATGATTGTTGATGTGATTTGTTGTTGGCCCGGTACTCTCATAGCAGTTGGAGTTATTTTCCGTTCCTAGCTGGAGTAGAAGGAACGGGTAATGATTTTATATTATTTTGTTCTCGTTCTTTGGAGTAAAAAGCTGCTTGAGTAATTGATTATATATTGTCCTCTTTTCTTTGGAGTAAATGCTTGAGTAAGCGTCGTTTTTCTTCTATTAAGAGGGGAGTAGACTCTAATAGAGTTCGAGATAGAGTTATTGTTCTTTAGTGATATCTTGGACATTGTTGATTGTGTATGTTTATTTCGTTGGATTATTTGATATGATTATGTATGATTAGTTTATCGAATATTATTGAATTATTCTCGATTATTTGAGAGGTAGATTCTATTAAATTATTGAGACTATATGTTTACATATGCATATATGTGTGATTAGTTATGGTTTGTTATATAAATATTCATTGAGCTTTCGGCTCGCTCCTTTATGTCGTAAAAACAAAGAGTTCATACAAAAAGCAACGCCAAAATCATGAAAAAGAGGGGGCTAGAATTTGTAACTTAGTGGAGAAGTAAGAAACCATTCCACTTCTTGTACACCATGGTGCTCCTCCCAATGCGTTATAGTATGAGCCACATTGTTGAGCGGTCGCTTGACAAAATGGAATGTTACCTCCATATATCTTGTCAAATGAACAATATCCATACAGCTTAGATACTTGGGCACTGGTCCCTTTAGAGCCATGGATCAAAGTCTTTGAGAATTAAGCTCTAGAAGTTCCACCTTTCGACACTTAAGCTTCCAAACAAGATGTAGTCCCCCCCTTAAGGCATAAGCTTCCGCTTATTAGAGGTCTATCTAAATCGGGATACGCAACAACTTTTGCATCCAACGGATGATATACCACTAATTCATATATGACAAATAGAAAAAAAAAATCACGGAAATTAAGCAATACGAGGATTTTACCACTGGGCTCCTTAAATATGAAATATATCCAGCTTCTTTGCGAGATCCACTAATTTGTACACCGTCTTCACTTGATTTAAACCGTCATCGTCCAAAACACCCCCGTCACCCGTATCACAAATTTCCTACTTGAGATCCTCCATCTTCCGATAACTTTTTCCCGGCCAAGATCTTCGATTAATAACCCACGATGTGAACCCCAGCGTAACTCGTATCACAAATCTCCCAAGGACCTTCATCTTCAGGCGACTTATTTCCCAAGAAATCTCCATTGACAACCTGTGATATTCGAGGAAACACACGAGTCGATCTTATCTTCACCGTTAGTCCCTACAAATATTGACAGCACTTGCATCGGCTTACCGTCTTTGACTGACAGCTGACCCTCTAAATAGCCCCTTGAATCATCAAAATTGTTTCAATGCCAGCCAGCTAGCAGGTATTTAGCATCCACGAGCTTACAACCAAGCTCGATACCAATGGTTTAAGAGAATCTGTGATTGATGGCAATCTAAATGCTTGGCGATAACTCGAGATCATCGGGATACGCAGCAACTGACCAACCCGGATGATATCTGGCTGAATTGAGATGCCAATGAAGCGGGGAAAAAATACGAAGTTAAACAACCGCGAGGGGTTTCTGCTGGTTCACCGATGTGAAGAGATGCATCGCGTGCTGCATATCCGCTCATAATATCATGAAGATTGTTCTACGGGACTCGAGAGCCTGCTACGACCTCTCGGCTCGATGTTTTCTCACCACGAAAACTCAGACACAAATCTACCATGAATGATCTCTTGGGCTCTCATGGCTCTTTTATGGCCTCATGAAATTATAATAAAAACTTTCGTAATTAAGAATAATAATAAACTCTCCATATTCTAACATACAAGGTTGATATCACGTAGCAATTGGGGTAATTAATTGTTCGCTATTATTTCATAGAGACTTCATGCTGCTTCTTTATATGAACTTCTGAATGTCCCTGGAGTCTAAAACCTAAACGGTGGAAAACACAGGCCAAAAGGCCTCGAAACCGCCTCAGGTAAACAGCCGAGGAAACCCGAGTCGGGACTTGGGTCGGGACTTGCTAAGTCGATCTTCTCCGAACCTGCATGCGGAATCCAAAGTACGAGGTAAGGGACTTGCGGCTGCTCCCGACCTCCTCGAGCTTCTCGAGAGTCCCTGCAGTTTTGCGATCAATTTGGCTTCACCTCGAAAGCTAACGATGGACTAGTAACCCACTTGAGACGTCGATAACTGGCACCCCTGAACACACCATCGGAGTCCCTACAAACGACCCCTGTTGAGCCGATTAATGATTCCTTGTTCCATCTTCCATCACATTTGCATTTCAGTGAATTAGCACTAGGGGCGCCGTAATTAGAAATCTCCATCCATTCAAGCGACTGTCACTGCTGGAGCCCACTTGTTCGATAAAGGTGTTGCATCTTTGTTCTTCGCTTGGTACCCCGGCCTTGATAAAATGCATACGGTTGCTAACCATTTTTGATGATGATGTCCATGGGTAAAAACTTATCTTCAAACACCACGACATTCCGCTTTCGGATAGACGAGGAGGCGTACATGCGATCTCACCAGTCTGGCCCCATATTCCTGCCTACATTTGCTTTGATAACATCGTCCACCGCTCTCTTAACGATTACCACGGTCCTCCAGTGGTCATAAGGGGTCGGGGTGGGCGTGTAACACCTGCAAATGAGCCAGGACGGGTGGAAGAACATATGTTGAAGTGTTTCGACTTTGTTTTGACAAAACACACAAGTGACATCAACCATAACTCCTTTTTTTAACAGCCTATCTTTAGTTGGGAGCATACTTTGTAGGCACTTCCACAAGAACAATTTTACTCTAGGAGGAAGTGTAAGCTTCCATACTTCCCCCTAAGTACTCGGCTCCTTAAGCTGATGACTACACTCCCCCAATGCTTTACCCTTAGTTCACCTTCCCTTTTCATCTTGCAAGCAGTTTTATACCCCGAGCAAGTGATGTAATTTCCACACCTTGTATGAATCCACATTAGCCTATCCGCTCCCCTACTAAAACTCAAAGGCATCCCCATTCGCATGAAGAGCATCTCTCTAGGCATGCATCAACCTCTGCTTAATCCACTTACCATTATGTATTAATTGTGAGATACACAGAGGCCTCTCCCCTCTCTCCTCCCCTCAAGAAAAAATCCATGGTTCGTGTTATCCAAGGCTCAATCCACATATTTATGCTCTTCCCATTAATGAGTGGTTGAATATGGCGAGTTCCAACATATAATCACATTGAAAATATCGTTTTTTAATTAAAATTGATGATACTAGATTGTGAATATTTTTAATCATGAATGATGTCGTAGTGAGGTGATTATAAACTAGTGTGATCGAATATAAAATTTTAACAAACATGGATAAGTCGTAATGAATCAATTAAAATCATTTCAATGATAATTTTACATCTCTAAACGTTGGGAGTTGTTTGGAGGGAGAAGGTCGAAAGACGTTGTGTGGAGGCTATAGTGACGTCGGGTATTGTGGGAATTAATTCTGAAATTATTATTATGTTTAAGAGGTAAATGAAAACAATAAATGATTTAAATGGCAAATTGAAATCGTAAATGGTTCAACGAACAAATCAAAATGATCGAGAGTATAGTGATAAAACTGAAAATGAAACAATACCGGGAACAATATTTCAGTTGAAAAATTCATGATAAAAAATTTATGGATTTATATGCGCCAGATGTCAAAAGAATGTCAAAGTTGGGCAAATGATTTACAAATATTTTTATCTAATCTGACAGTTAATTCAGTTATAGCTTACTAATCTGCCACTTCATCAACTATAGCCTCTCCAACCTCTCACATCATTATCATCATCATGCGGAAATCACCAATTCTCCCTCCATTTTCTTCTTCATCAGATTCCATATTTCTTTAAATCTCTTCCATATATACCAAAAGCTTCTTGGTCTAATACATTTCTGTGATACAAAACACAAAAAATACCATATTTCTCAACATTTGTCTTTCAAAACTGTTCTGTTCTGCAAATTTTATTGAATTACTGATCTGTTTTGAGATTTTTCTTTCAAGAATTCATCTTCAAACTTTTGCAACACAAGAAAGTTTCAAACTTCTGCAACACTTCTCATTGAAACACTTCTGTTCTGAAAATTTTCTTGTACTTTTGCTCTGTTCTGTGGGTTTTCATTCAAGAAATTCATCATCAAGCAACAATGGCAGATGATAACATTGATGAAACAAAGCAAGTTGATGATCAAAACAAGCATAATCCAGCACCACCAAGACCACCAGATATCCCACTACTACAAGTGCCCCCCAGGGATGTTGAACTGGACATCTTCATGATGAATGAGTTCAGAACTATAGACTGCCCAAGATGGATTAAGCTTGGCTTAAGACATGATGCTTCTCTCTGCCTACAAGGTCACTCCGAAACACACGCCGCCGCGATCCCCACCGTCACAGATACATTCCGGTGATATGTCCATCAATTCCAAATTGCGACAAAAAGCAAGAATGTGAATTTTCTCACAACATTTTGGAGTATTGCCTTCATCCAAGAAGATTTAGAAAAACTCAATGCTTTCATGGTTTAGCATGTGATACATTTCCATGCCTATTCCCTCATAATCCTGCTCAACTACGTCTGGCTACTGCACCGCCACCGATGTTTCCGAGACCACCACCACCACCACCTCCTCCTCCTTCTAGCCAACCACCACCAATGACTCCATCC
Source organism: Lithospermum erythrorhizon (assembly GCA_019722365.1). Classification (NCBI taxonomy): domain Eukaryota; kingdom Viridiplantae; phylum Streptophyta; class Magnoliopsida; order Boraginales; family Boraginaceae; genus Lithospermum; species Lithospermum erythrorhizon. Next base: position 103,352 of record JADFUC010000789.1, on the reverse strand, counting down.
GAGTTACCACCACCAAAGCATGATGGTAATCCACAACCTAGTCCATTTGAGATGATGCTTGACATGCAACCACTCAATTTCAATGATATACCGACAAGCAGTCCAATGCCACCACCATCATATTCTCCTACTAGCCAACCAACACCTCATCCGCCTCTCCAAATCCACCAACCATCCGACAATGATGCTATGCCACCATTTACTACATTTGACTTAATGCTTGAACCAGTGCCACAAACTCAATTTGACTTACTTCTTGAATATCTTCGTCAGCCTCAAGAAATTCTACCAGCACCACCTCAAAATTTTCAGGGTATGCAACCAATTGATTCATCTGAGTTACTGCAAGAAATGGAACCATCACCACCACAAAATTCTCAGGGTTCGCAACAAATTGATCCACTACTTGAGTCACTGCTACAAATGGAACCACCACCACCACAAAATTCTCAGGGTATGCAACCAATTAATCCATCTGCGTTACCGCTAGAAATGGTACCACCTGCACCACGTCCTCAACCTCCCCAAAATCCACCTCCACAAAAATTTCAGGGTACGCCACCACCACCACAGGGACCACTATCAACACTTCGGCAGGTGCTATACCCACAACGTCAGCAGCAAGAACCATCACTAATATCACCAATTCGGCAAATACCACCACAAACATATCAGGTTCAACCACCATCACTATCACCAATTCGGCAAATACCACCATCACGTCCTCGACGACCAACACTTCGAGAGGTGCTATACCCAGAAAGTCAAAAGCAAGAACCATCACCACCACAACAGCAAGTTCAACGACCTCCACCACAGCCACCAAGGGGGCAAATACCACGACCACCACTTCAAATGCATCAACTACTGGCAATACCACATTTTCAGCAACTACAACCAATGCAGCAGCAAGAACTCATTCGGGTACTACGAGTCAAGCAGCAACAATATATGCAGCAGCAACAACTACTCATGCAGCAGCAACAACAAATGCAGCAACAACAACTCATGCACCAAAATCCACTAATGAGGCAGCAACAATTCATGCAGCAGCAGCAACAACTAATGCAGCAACAACAGCTAATGCAGCAACAACAACCAATGCAGGAAAAACAACCAATGCAGCAAGGACAGCTATTTTCGCCAGAGAGGAGGCAGATGATAATAGAAGCAAGGAGGAAACGCAAGAGAGATAGAGAATCATCATCTTCTGGAGCAAACAAGAAAAGGGGTTGAAAGACATTGATCATAAGCTTGATTGCATGCATGGTAATCTTGTTTTTTTCTATATGTTCTTTTTAAAAAAAAATTGATTTATTCAGCAATGTTATATGTTTTTGGACGAACTCAAATTAAATTTTGGGTTAAATGAGTATTAATTTTAGCTACAATCGTCTACAGATGATTTTGTTTTTCAACAGTTTGTATAATTGTGTTTTTATCATATGAATTAATAATAATTGTGTTAAGTGGGATTTTTTTCTTTTTGGGTTTTCCTTAAAATGCTATTAATTCGGATATAGTTATATGGTTTGGATGACAATAAATTTATTTTGGTAAGTTCAATTAGTATTGATTTTAGCATATTAATCTTGGAATAATTTTGTTTCTTAACAGTGTGGAATTGTGGATAATTGTATAAAAAAATAATAATAATTGTGTTAAGTGGGATTTTTTTTTTCAGGTGACATGTGTGGAGAAATTGAGGCTAGAGAGATGAAAGAGTCAATTAGTTGAATGAGTTGAACATTGTTACTTTTACTTTGTTAATTTCTGTCTATCAGTACTTGTTATGAAAACTTTAGTTTACATATGTTGTAACCTGGAGGTGATGTATAGTTTCTCAATTGTGTTGGATAAATTTAAAGATATATCACTTCTATCTGGGATGTCATAGTTATACTATATGGTTTGTGGCTTTGTGCATGATGGTATTATATTGATGATAACTCTGATATGTGAATGCTGTAATATATGGAGTAGTACTTTCTTGGTTTCCTTTCATAATCTTCCTTGTAGCTTTGTCATTTTTTCCTGTGTTTCATTTTGTTTATTTCCATTTTGGATGTGGCCATATTGATAATTTTCAATAAGGAAATTCGAATCTTTCTTAGGTAGAAATACATCATTTGGTAAACACCTATCACAAAGTCCTTCAAGTCCATGTTAAATTGAAGTTGATTGTGGTAAGGGCCAACATATAAGCACATTAGAAAAATTGACTGTCAAAGTAGACTATAATAGGTTGTGATTATTTATAGTCACGAATGATCGAAACTGAAATGATTTTAATTATCTTGTTCGATGATTTGTCAATGAACCAAACACAAATGAGTGGTCAATAAACCAATTAAAAATCAAATTTTACAATTTGCTTTTGATTTCATCAACCATGGTGAATAAAGCACGCCCTTCTCAATGAGGAGTATTTCCCATGATAATGTAAATGAGCACAGTTGGTTCGGTCGGAGTATTCGATTCGATTGATCTTTCCCATTTCGGAGGTTCACGTGTTAAGAGTACATAGACTTGAAATACATATTTGTCGATAGCTTTCGAATCATGGGATACTGGCTTTCATGATCTTAACCCGTGAGTGGGATAATTGTGAGTATCGTCGATTATACTAATTACTAAGATCTACCGAGGATTGATCACCACTGGAATTCGAATATGATGAAAGCAGAAAGAATAAATTACGCGGAAATTAAGCATGCAAGGAATTCACAGTTGCCCCTCGATGTGATTAAAGGTACATCAGAAGTATAACTGCGGATCATTAATAATCAGGAAGAATTATTCACAGACTCAAGAACTCTATTACGCTTTATCTACTTGATTGAATCACCTAACATCTTCAAATCTCTACAAAACTAGACCTCTATTGAGTGTTTTTCACCAAAGCGCGTGAAAATGTTACAAATGCTTACAGAATATTTTACTTGAATCTCATATTTTTACCTACATTTTGATCATGCTTTGATGGTGATTTCAGCGCATCTTTCTTCTGCGATAGAGGGGGTATTTATAGGTTTACGAAATAAAGCAAAGGAAATATTTTTCTACTGATAAAGAAGACTCTACAAGGTAATAGATCTTTCCTTTCTTGTTCTAATTATTTCCTTAAATTACTTATAGCTTCCCACGATAATCCGGACTCTTCACATGTGTTTTAGGATTGTCTGAGTGCTGATTCGAGCGTAGGTAGAACTTTAAAATGTGGTATTAAGCCAGAAGCCCAGGCAGTTTGAAAAGGTTCATTTCGATTCGATTATTTCATCATCACTTAAATTCATAATATATATGAATATTTTAGTCCAATAATTCCATTCCTTGGTGGTCTGGTCCATTAATATCCATTCCCTTCCCTCTTTTTACTTGCTTAGTCCATTAGCGAAATGGGCTGTCCAAACCTAAAGCCCATAAATATATAAGCGCATGAGATTCTGATAAGCGTATTACTCGAATTTAGATTCGTTGTTTTAGATTTTGTTCTCGTTTTTAAATGCATTTGGCTCTCATTCTAAATCTCTCAAACTCTAGCGATGATGAAGTTTATAATCTAAATCTTTTGAGTTAATCAGAATAATCGGATTTTGAGTTAGTGAGTTTGACTTTTTACCTTTGAGTTTTTGATGTCGATTAGGGTTCGATTTTGGTTTTACGTGTTTGTCTTCTTTTTTTAAGGTGGTGATGATTTTTCTTTAGATTATAAAGCGGAGAAATCGATTCGAGGCGTGTTTTTTGGCATGACATCTTGTTGTTTGCGTGGCATCTTTGGAATTTTCTTAAAGCATCAAATGCGAGCCTTTAATAAAATAATAATAAAAGAAGGTATTTCGAACCGCTTTTTGAGCGGTTAGAAGCAGGCAGTCGAGCGAATGTTATTGCTAAAATTAACCTCACGAAATCAAGCCGAATATAAAAAATTGACATTACGGCCGGCCGAAACGAATCTTATTTTGGATACGAGATAGGCGAACTTTGAACACTTGGAATATTCGATTAGGTCGGCTCATTTACAACTAATTATGGGTATCTGATACTTCTATTTTATCACTCCGATTCATGTCCGATTTTTTTGATATAGGATATGTACATTAATACTTTAATCTAAAAATAAGATAACCATATTAATAAGAGTGGCTGAGAAACTTAAATAATCTCAAAAGTAGATAATCCTTATTATCAATGATTTTCTCACTTCATAATGTGTCAATTACTTTATATGTTAAAGATTATATTATAGTTTTACTCATAATATGATTCTAATAGGGCGGAAGGTATTATTATCAATTGACAATATTATAATACAGAGTACAAAAATTTGAGTATGAATATCAAGTGGTTGGAGTGTACAAATTATTGAACATCAAATGTGTTACTACTATTTAAATACTATCCTATAAAATCAAAAAATAATCAAAATCAAATTATAAAAGAAATTATTACTTGGGTAGCGATGCGTAAATACCAAAATAATATCACATGAGTAAGAAGAATAAAAAATAATCGAAAGTGGAATTTGAAAGGCCTTAGAATGATAATTAATTGAAAGCTATATCGTTGATTAGTTGATAATTTAATAAAAAAAATTATGAAATAACATTGAAAATGTAAGTATTAATTTTTACATGTTAAAATAATAATTAAATATATTGAATCTTTTCATTGTATTTTAAAATACGGATTTAGAAGATGAAGATTTCAATTTCATAATTGACGCGTGCAAGGAACATTCCAAACCCCATTACTTTACTACTGTAATAATTGAAGACTCTCTCTTTATTGTTCACCCAAAAATAATCCCTAAATGGCAGAAGAATCAAGTGCTAATGTCCCAAAATGTTTGTCCATTTCATCAACCTCACCATTAATAATCAATATTATGAGCAAAAGAAGAACATGGGTTTTCCTCTTTGTTTCAGTATATTCACTCCTGCTATCTCTTTCATGGAACTTCCTCAAAACAGTGCTTTCTTGGTATGAAACCACTTTGATATCAACCCCTTCATCTTCTTTTACTAGTTGGCCTGCTTTGTATGCTTCTGTGCTTTTAGGTGTTGCTTTTGGGATTCTTTCAATGGTTGCAGCTCTTGCTGTGGTGGTGCCTGCCACTTTGGTCACATGGATTACTATTCTTGTGTTGATGACTTTTGTAGGGAAGCCTAGGACTGCTTTGGTTATGGAGGGCAAGAAGTTGACTGGTGAAATTACTGGATTTGTGGGGAAAGTTCTGATTAAAGAAGGGAATATTGTTGCTGCTGTTTGTGCTGTTCTGGGCTATTTTGCACTTGTGAGGAAAGCTAGAGATGATGGACATAGCAATTCATGAGTTGAACCGAGCCCGAGCTGAGAAATTTTAGTTCTCGGCTTGGTGACTATTCGAGCTGAGTCGAGCTTATTGGGTCACTTAATTTTGTCTAGCTTAGCTCGAGACTTGGCTCACCCAGTCTTAACTGAGCCATCCGATCATGCATAGCTCTATTTGTTAGTATGTTTTGTAAAATTACTAATCTAGGTTGTGTTAATTTTGGGATTCTTGATTTGTATTCCCCTAATTTCCTAGTAAAGTTTGGATTTTTGCTGTATAGTCTATTTGAACATCTCGTTTTTGTTATGTATATTTTTCTCCCTCATGTATATATATAACATCTTTATTTTAAGATGGCAATTGGATAATGAGCAAGATGACTATTTTTGGAGTAGTTGGAATGAGAATATAGTTTGTACTTTGCCAGTGAGATTGAATGTTGTACCTGCTTGTTATATGATGAGTGTTTCACTTTTCTTTTGGTACAAGTGATGTGTTTCTTTCTTTAAACATACGATTGGGAAATGGATTTTGAAGCATAACTAAAATAAGCAACACCTACCACATTTTATGGTTTCAGATTAAGAATCCACACAGCTTAGATTCAATTTGGGAGCCTCTCTGGAGGCATTGGGGCGTGTTTATGTTTATGCTAATTTTTGAAATGTAGATTATGTAAAATGAGTGACTAATAAGTGTGTTCATTTATTAGCTAAGGCAGAAATTAGTAACTAGTGCCAGCGCTAAGTTGGGTCACCCATTGTGTAAATCCAGATTCGAGACTTGTTAAGTTAACGCATACACTTGGTTCTTTCTTTTGACATCCAGTAGAACAGCATTATCCCGGGATATCAAAATATTTTCTGCCGTGAAGTAGCCCAAGACAGTAACCAGTAACACTGAGGCAAGTTTACAATTGGAACCTTTGGATGCTGCCATGCTCTGATAGCAATGTATGGTTCTTTTCCTAAAGCTTATAACTTATTATTAGAATGGGTTGCATATGCGATATAGTGTCGTTTGATGTGCAATCTGCATTTTTAAACAAATATTGTCTATCTGATTATAGAACAGATGCATATAATGTCTTATTTTGGTGCTTAACTTTCTACTGATCCATGGCGCTTGAAGGTTTATCGAAATACAAATATGAGCATTCTGCCTTCTATTCAAGTTTTTCGTCTGCTTACAGAGTCATATTGACTTGATAATAACTGTTTGTAGAAATGTAGTAACTTGTCTTTCTTATTTAGATAGCTATGATTCATATTTGCAAGTGTTATTCTTCTGACTATTGTTTAAGCCTGCCATTATTATGAAGCATGTTTTAGTAATAGGAGCTCATATCTTACAGTTTTATTGTTAAAACAGTTTCTAGTCACTCATGTTCTCACTAATCATGTTTAGGCATCATTTATAATTCAATCTGAACATATGAAAGCTTTATTTCCTTGAATATTCCTTGATATCTAAGGAAAGGGTCAATTCGGAAACAACCTTGTTACCACATGAGTAGGTTTCGTCTTCTAGGTCTGGTTAAATAGGAGCTCTTAAAGCGATTAAGTATGTTTCATGTTAATGTATATCTAAGGAAAGGGTCAAAGGTTGTGGGTTGTGTTCTTCACTTAAGGAAGTAGCATCTGATTTTGTCATGGATTAGATTAAGTTGAATTCAATAGTGATTGCTACTTTTACTAATTGCAGCGGCTACGGATTGTTTTAGGATGAACAATGAAGATACTGAAAAACAAACAATCAGTGACGATACCAGTAGCCTTTGAGACCAAAATAGAGATGCAGAATTCCCTGTTTGAAAGACGATTCGAAGCCTTTGAGATCCCATTCCTGATTGACAATAGTAAATGCAATGTCTTGATAAGGAGGACCAGCATGAATCCTCAATCTACAAGTCTCAGTATTATCCTTATCGTATTCAATAAAAAACTGCAACTTCCGTTTGTCAACAATATCCGGGTAGAAGATATTGAACTTGTAGGACTTTACAACATATGCATGAATATCATCTTGGTTATATGAATCCAATTGATGGCCATACTCCACTCTGTTGAAATACATTGGCTTTATTGGAAGGTATTTGTTATTCCATTCGTACTCCAATCTTGGATGGTACTCTAATCTGTCGAAAATGTGATTTTTGGAGCCTGATTTTCCTGCTGCTGCCATCGCTATTGAAGCCGTTTCCTTGAACTTTTGATACTCTACTTCATCATGAAAATCAAACATTGCGAATCGTGTTTTGAATTTTGTATACTTATCAGGATAAACAAATGATGCTGCTAATTTATCAGCCCTGTCTAGTAGCGCTTCAGTCATAGTTTGCTGGTAGTCAGGAGGCATTTTATCCTGGAACATTAATCTTTTGCCAAGTATTTGGCAGCCATGATTTTCCTTGAGAATAATCTTTGCCTTGAAGAATTGTACAAGTTGATAGAGATGTTGATTCTTCCTTGTATGCAGAGGAATTTTAGACTCAATCTCCCTCTGAAGATGTTGCAAATCACTATAGCTTGAACTCTGCAACTTCCTCTTCGTCTGAGCATAATGTTTGATGGCATTTAGATCACCACTTTCTTCGAATAATTCTCCTTCACAAACAGCCAGAACAGCCTCCCAACATTGGCGCGCAATCCCTGCTGTTGACTCCGCTCTTAAGATATAAGCAACATCGAACTTTACATCATCACGGAGTTGTTCCAATTCCCTAGTACTCAATCCCTGGAAAACCATGTAAGCTGGTGTTGAGTAGAACAATCAATATCCTGTAAATCGTCTGTTGTCCGAAACAACATCCTCAGAATATCAATGGGCGTTGGACGACCTTCCAGCAACCTAACCATCGATATTCCTCCTCTTGGAACTCGTCCCTCGCCGTGGATCTCATTGCATACGCCAAATTGTCCTTGTGGCGTTGGAGTGCGTTATATCGCACCAATTGTTCTTTCATCGTCTATCGCCATCTTTTCTTCCTCGTCCATCACACCAATTGCCTGCTCGATCTTCATCCGTTTGCTCATTCTTTTAATGTAATTGTTGTCGTCGAGGTTAATTGTTTGCATCATGTTACCATCGTCGTTGGTGACCAATTTGTATATTGTATGTGGAAATGCAAATGTCTTGATATAATATATATGTATTACAAAATAGCGTTTATGAATTTTTATATTAATGATCAGCGTTAGTACTTTAGATCGATGATGGTGGCCCAGGTACAATAATCGGCCGTCGATATTTATGAAAGTTAGCACAAGTTAGCACTATATCAACATTAGTACATGATCAAATTTCGATAAAGTGGTGTCTTCTACCACAAGGATGTAGACACCATATAAGCCAAGGACTTTCCTAATCCTGCAACGCCTTATGGTACTATAGTTGACTCAATAAGAACTAGTACATGAAAGAAATAACATACATCCTCCTAAGTCCTAAACTATACATACGAGAATAACCTATTGGGATATTATATAGAAATATATTACGAAGTATATGGAAATATTTAGAGAATTGAGTGAGAAAATATTGTATTGAATAATAAATCTCTTTTTCAACTTGTTAATTACGACTAGATAATGTCCATCAGTCCATATATATATAGTTAAATACTACGAAACATAAATTTAATAAGAAAATAACAACTATGGTAACTTATTTTGTCTTCAAATTACTTATCATTCGGTATGGCTCTCTTTATAATCGAATATTTATTATATAAATATTTCACATAAAATATCTCGATACTCGGATTTGGGCATCCAAATGATATACATGCGGTGTGACTTTGGCATTAACAGTCTAACACACAACTACCTCTATTAATCACGAGAAATTTGGATAACTAGCGCCCACTTTTTTAATGGAATTTTAATTTTGTAGCGCCTCTTTTTCTTTTTTAGCGCCTTTTATAGCGAAGAACTGAGTATACATAAAAATTTAACCGCGGCTTTCTCATATATCTTCTTAATTGAAACCATAAATCGCCCCACCTCCGCCTCAGCCACTAACTACCGCGCGCGCCCACTCCCACCCTGCAGGCGTCCCTGCCCGCCCCTCTCCTCCATTGCCTCCACTTTTTACTTTAATCCACTTGTACAAAGTACACAGTCAGAAACCCAGTCCAAGCCAATCACAGCACTGGTAAGATTCGCGAATTACACATAAAAGGAGGAGGGGTCACGAGAGTCTAGAAAATGAGGGGTCGCGACAAGCTGGGAGGGTGGGTAAGAGGAAGTAGGAGGAAGGAGGATGGCGATGGGGGCCAGGGGTTCGCGAGGGAAGAAAGGAGGAGGAAGGAGAGAGAGGAGGCAGGTGATGGGAAGGAGAGAGGGGCGTGGGGATGGGGGGAAGGAGAGGGAGTCGGGTGGGAAAGAAGAGGGGGTGGTGGCGGGGGGTGGGGGCGGTCCGGGAGGCTGTTTGGGTAGGGGAAGAGGCGGTGGGGGATTTGAAGAAGAGGGAGGGTAGGTGGGGGTGCAGAGTGGAAGGAAAGGGGGGGGGTTGGTGTTTGGTAGTGATGGTGTGTTGGATAAAGTGAATATTAGGCGTTGTGAATCCAAAATTTGCCTCTCGTTTTGTGTGTCAATGAGAACGCGAAGATGGGATCAGAGCCATGCAAAGTTTGAAAAATGGCGTCGTACGCGTTGGACAGAGTGTGGAGGTAGCCGGTTTTAAGAAGTAAGGCTCACATTGGCGCTTAGTAATGTGTTGACTACTTATGCAAAAACTCTCTACAGCGCCCGCGAGAGTCTGAAATCCGGGGAAAATGAGCTCGGAAATTGTGAAGCAGTGCGTGGTAATGCGACTGCCGGACCCACCCGAATGCCGATTCAGAAGGGGGGTCGTGCGAGCCAACTTGCTTCCGGTCGGGGATTCGGAGGTTGCACATTTCAAACTTGGTCAATTTGGACAGCATTCAAATCAAATACTAAGCGATTATACGTTTTATTTGCTCATTAAAGATTGTTTAGTGCACGCCAATGCAAGAGAGCGTTTTGGTTAGCGGCCGACTACGTATTCTTGAGAAAATCCGTCGGTAGCGACACGAGGAAATCAGAAGAAAACTGCAGCTACACTTGCAAGAAATCCGAGAAGCGCCCGTTTCTACCGTTTCGTTTGTTTTCTCAAGGTGATACGCATCAGCTCGTAGGCGGTTAAGTCGTCCGATTAAGCTTGTGCTTGTGGGGGTGATCGGTGGTGGAATTATCTGAGGAAGCGATACTTCTGAGTAGTCCTAAGCACCGTTTGGGAAGAGGTCGAATCTGTTTAAGGAAAGCGTCGGACGTGACTTGATCGGTTTTCGTTTTTTGTTCGAATCGTTTCGTGTAATCTAGTTTTTTTCTTTTTGTTTCGGTGTAATCACATTCAAATTTTGCCAATTTCGTATGCATATTGTATTATTTCTTTTTGCAAAAGCTCTTGTTGTATAGTTCGGTTTTCTATTAGTTCCTACGGCTTAAAAGCAGTGCGACGGGCTATACACAACACTTTGCAATGGAATCCCAATGTTGATACTTCGATGGTCAATCGGCGATGCTAATATTGTTCAGGTTGTGGTGGGTGGTATTTACGGATGGTGTTGATTGTCGGGAATGTTCGGCGTTCGTCCACTGAGTTCTGGCTTCACTCACATGTTCGGTGTGGATTGGCGTTCCGGATGCGGTTGCCTCGGGTGCTAAGTGGCTGCCAGTTCTCGACCTTTGCAACCACTTGAGTCGGCTTTTTACCTCACTCGACCTCCGGTGTTCGATTAAATGCGAGGAAAAATGACCAAGCAGAAGCCCCTCATTGTGTTTCGGTCAGAATTTCAAAGGTCGCGAGAACAAGTGATGTTACATCTCGGCGACCTTGAACTTGCAAGCGGTTCTTGGTTGAGGAACTCACTGCAGTTCGAAGATGATGGTGTTTGGAGTTTTGGTGCGGTCGACTCCACAGAACACTCCGATTATTTGAGTCGTATTATTTGTCGGATGAGTTGTATAAGCGTATATAAAACATACTTCACACAGCACTGATGTTAGGGCAGCGAGTTCAAGTATAAGACTCGAATCACGGGTTCAAAGTTGTGTGGGAAGATTTACGGACTATAAAATGGTGGATGAAAAATCGGTGGATGATCGGTTCGAGAACTTGAGGGTTGTCTTCCACGAGGCTTCGGGATTGAAGGAATGGGCAGGCAAGGAAATGTTGAGGGATGTCGAAATTGCCACCATCTTGGATAGACTTGAGAACTATTTGAAGCCTGAAAGGATATATGAACATGTTGCAATTATGCATTGGCTTGAGGAATGAAAGAGGGCAATAGGAAGGGGTACAGGTGTGTTTATCGACTCCTCTGCTTGAGAGTCTAAAGGTGAATGTTGTGGAATTTGGAGTGTGAGGGTCTTTCAAGGGGAAGAAGAAGAATGATTTTGCACCTAAGGGAAACAGTTTCAAGAAAAGCGGTTCGGCTTCTCAAGGGAATTCCTTCAAGGCTTTTGATGGGGTGTGTTACAATTGTAACAAACGTGGTCATAAGTCCTTCGAGTGTAAACTGGCCAAGAGAAGTAACAATGGGAAAAAGATGGCGAATATGGTCACCCCGAAGAATCGAGGCAAGTCAAACATCGAGGCTGTGATTTTACAGTGAACTTTGTGAGCACGAACCCACTTAGAGTGGTGGATCCGATACCGGTGCTACTAGGCATGTTTTGTTCGGTCAAAGATCGATTTGCTACTTTCAAGCGATTCTGCGAATGGTAGAGAAGATGTACATGGCGAATAATGCGGCCTCTGACGTTGAGGGGAAGAGGAGCGTAGTCTTTGAGAATGACGGGAAGGAAGTCACATTGAAGAATGTTACGTATGTCCCCGAGGAACTTAGGAAGAACCTTGTATGCAGTTCTTTACTTAGCAAACATGGTTTTAAAGCTGGTAATTGAGTCGACAAAGTTGTACTTTCCAAGTCGGGCATGTTTGTTGGAAAAGGCTATGTGTTAAATGGTCTTTTTCAAAATGAATGTATTAAGTTTACAAACAAGATGAATAAAAATAATATTGCCCTATGTTTGTGAGTACTCTAATTTATGTAGTAGGTTGGGACATGTGAACTCTAATTCTTTCGAAGAATGATCAAGTTGAAATCACGTACAATGAATTTATCGATAAAATTACGAAATTAATGGCTTCGATGATGTATTTGAAGCAAAATCGAAGCGAGCAACATTTCCAACCGTGGTTAGAAATAATAAGCCTCTACGATCTTGTTCTGATGGCCGTGTGTGATATGAGCAGTCAATCAAGGGTGGAAATAGTACTATCACCTTTGTAGATGATAGTACAAAATTTTGCTATATGTATACTTGATGAAAAGTAAAAATGAAGAAATGATGATAGAATTTCTGATTTATAAAGAAGAAGTTGAAAATCAACGAAAAAAGATAAAAGTAATGCAGTGGCAATTGGTGAGTATGTCTCACCGTTTGGTCAATTTTGTTACGGCGTGGTATTATTCCGCAGTGACACCTCCATATTCTCCTCGATACGAATGGGATTGCGAAAGAAAAAATCGATCATTGAAAGAGATGGAAATGATGAATGCCTTGTTGATATTAAGTTCGAGGCTTACTCGAGGAATGTGGGGAAGCGATAAATGACTAACACCTCTCTTGAACAAAATTCCTCGTAAAAATGAGGATAAAACCCGTTTTGAATTGTTCAAAGGTAGAGCACGACCACAAAACATCTTCGGTATGGGGGTGTTTGGCCCGAAGGTCATGTTACCTCCTCTAAGCAGTGACTATTGGTCCTAAAAGCGATTTGATGCAATTTTTGTTGGATAATACTCAAAATAGTAATGCATATCGGTTTTCTTGTTCATAAGAGTGACAATTCACAGTGAACAAGAATCTGATAATAGAGTCTCGGAATGCTTACGTTCTTTAGGCATGTCTTTCCGATGAAATCTAGTAGAAGGTGCTTAGAGCATCTAAAAGGACACATGAACTTTGAGGGTAGTGTCGATCTGAGACTATGGATAGTCAAAGTAAGGAGGTGAGGGAAGAAGAACCTCGGCGTAGTAAAGGGCACGTGTCGAGAAGTCTTTTGGTTCGATTTTTTGTAGCGTATATGCTTGAGAGTGAGACTACCGAACTTACCAAAGGCATCGAGTTCAATGGTCGACTTTGGAAGGAAAACATGCAGTGAAGTTGATTCAATTTTCACAGTCACACTTGGGGTGGTGGATCTTCCGCGGGATGTAAGGCTTTAAAATCAAATGGATTTTAAGAGGAAAATGAAAATTTGATGGGAATGATAGATAAGTACAAAAGTAGACCTTCAGTCATTTGTGGAATAAAGACAAAAGAAGGACCCCAATTTATTTTGATACTTATTCTCCGTGACAAAGGATAACATCCATTAGGATTATCCCTGTGGTACCTCATTGCTTAATTTCCAGATTGTACATCGAATGGATGTAAGCTTGACGCCTTTAAGCGGGAGAAATTAGATGAAGAAATTTTGGAACAGCACGAGGGTTTATAGTTCGGAGTAAAGAAGAAGCCATGTCGACTTGTCGAATCTTTGTATAGGTTAAAAAGCGACTCTGAAACAATGGCATGAGAGTTTGACAAGGCATTACTTTTCAGTGGATTTAAAATCAATGGAGTGTGACAAGAGTGTGTTTATACTTAAAATCCACTAGAGAGGGATATGTAATTCTGCACGCTTGTATGTGGATGACATGTATTGTTGGTAGCGATCAAGATGATTGATCCACCAAAGATATGTTGAACTCGAGTTTGACACTGAAGGACACTGGACAAGTAGATCACAATTTTTGGGAGTCCGTATTGGCGAGAACTCTAGCGATTAGTGTTAACGATCACGCTATGTCGATAAAATTCTTGGAAATTTTGCCAAAGGCGATTTGGGAGAATGTCGACTCCGATTGGATGAGCATTCGATACCTCACGAAGAATAAAGGGGAAAGTGTGTCTCAACTTGAGTATTACCGAGAGTTATTGGAATCTCATGTTCTACGATGGGATTGTACTAGACGGATATAGCTTATTCGGTAAGCAAATTGAGTAGATATACGAGTAATCGGTAGCGTGAGCCCCTTGATGCGGTACTTTAAGTACTTGAACATGCACCGGAGTGCAGGTTGCACTACTCTGGCGTTATCCGGGCGTACTTGAGGTACGGATGCAAATTGGATCTCCGATACTGGTGATTCAATGGCTACTAGTGGATATGTGTTCACTTTAGGCGGTGCAGCTGTGTCATGGAAGTCCTCAAAACAAGCGTTAATTGCGAGATCCACGATAGGATGCGAGTTCATTGCCTTGAACAAATTGTGGGGAAGAAGCCGAGATGGTTAAGACAATTTCTTGAGATATTCAGTGCAGGAAAAAGCAGGCGCCTCCAATTTGCATATCTTGTGACAATGAGTGCAACGGTGGGAGGAGCCTTGACCACGTAATATATAATGGTAAGTGAGACACGTTAAGTCGAGACATAATATAAATTAGACAATTAACTCAAGCTGAGTTATCAGCATTGATAAGTATAAGATCAAAGATAACATGGCGGATCCATTGACCAGGGGTTAGAAAGAACTAGTTGAGGAATAAGCCGAAAGGAATGGGATTGAAAAGCCCTTGAGAAAAATACGAATGAGTAATGACCACACCTTGTTGGTAGGAATGCAAGATTCGGGTTCAGGGACAAGCGCTCATATTGTATTAGTAGATTAGGGGATTTCCCTGCACATTCCTAGATGAGAAAGCAGTGATACCCACTGAGGTAGGGTTAAAAGCTATGCTTTAAGCTGACTACATGGAATCTTTGAAGGGTAAGCGGGTTACTCGAAATAATATGAGTCACCTATGTGAAACTAAAGTAAAGGGGCCGCTTTAGAAATGCTCGGAGGGGTGCATTTCTTGGCGACAACTCACGGGGAACCGGTGGCGTGTCCAGCTGGCCGGACAGTGAGGCGTCACAGTCGGGATCGGGGCACATTGTGGTTTTGCTTTTAGCCGATTAGTTCCCGAGACATCGCGTCTCTCACATACGGTGGTGAATGTAAACATATGTACACAGGGAAGAGGTTCCCAGGCCATCGCTTTTTCTACTTATCCTACTTGAGGTGGTCATTGTTGCTATCACCGATTATCGAGTCAAAAATCTTTTCAAATTTATCTGTAAGGGGATATTAGTTTTTATTATTTTGTTTGAATACAAATTTTTTGATTCATGTGGGGATGTTGGATAAAGTGAATATTAGGCGTTGTGAATCCAAAATTTGCCCTACCGTTTGTGTGTCGATGAGCTTGCTTGTGAAGATGAGATCAAACCATAAAGTTTGAAAAAATGACGTCGTCTGCGTTAGACCCGAAGTGTGGGAGAGTGACGGAGTTTATAAGTAAGGCTCTAGTAGCCTTAGTAATGTGATTGACTACTTATGCAAAACTTCTCTCACAGCGCGCCCGGGGGTCTGAAATCCGGGGAAAATAGGCTCGGAAGTGGCCAGAAGCGAATGCGTGTATGCGGCCTGCCCGGACACGAATGCGATTCGAAGGGGAGTCGTGCGAGCCAACTTTTGCTTCGGTCGAGTTCGGTTTGCACATTTCAAACTTGAAATCGAATTTGATTTGGCATTCAAATCAAATAGCGATTCTTTATTTGCTCATTAAAAGGGTGTTTAGTCTTGGCCCAATGCGAGCGTTTTGGTTACTTGGCCCGGCCTCTACATATTCTTTGAAGAAATCCATCGACCACGACAATCGGGAAAGAAAAGCGCCCTTATTTGAAATCGAGAGCACCCATTCTCTCGTTTCGTTTGTTTCTGGGTGATACATCAAGCTCGTGGCTGATTTGCGTCGATGGAATTAATTTGTGCTTGTGAAATCGATCGGTGGGTCTTTATGCGGGGAAGCGATCGGCTCAATTAGTTAAGCACCGTTTGGGAAAATTGAATCTGTTTAAGGAAAGCGTCGGGGCCGGCCGATCGGTTTTCGTTTTGATGCCCCGGTCGTTTCATTTGTAATCTCTCGTTTCTTTTTTGTTTCGGTGTAATCACATTCATTTGTAATTTCATTATCATGTGGTGTTTGGTAATGATGGTGGTGGTGGTTAGTGTTTGGATAATAATTTAGTAAGGGATAGTTTAGACATTTTAAGTGAAATGTGTGCTAGAAAACAAAGTAAAAAAAAGTATGCTAAAAATTAAAATCACTTTAAAAAGAGGACTAGTTATTCAAATTCCTCATTAATCACAATGAAAGACTCAAATACAGATCAACAATAATAAGAATTAATTAGAGTTTCTATCTGTAATTTTTAATAATTAGATTCATATAATAGAATCCTATTTAGAATTAATTACAGTTCCTTATCTCTAATTTTTCGAGATAGGCATTATGTTCATCGTTAATAGGCTCTATATATCTCGAAAACATTAACAAAATTGTCCGAGTGTTTGAAAACAACTTCTTGAAAATACTCCGTAGTTTGTAAATATTTGATGTAATTAAGTGCTCAATTGCATTGACTTGACCTTGTGATTAGTTGCCTAGTTGGTCATCTACAATTAAATTAAGGAACAAGTAAGATTTCAAAATCCGAAATCCACGGAGTAACCTCTGGGACTCTGACTCTAAGACCTTTGTTTCTGACCCCGTCAAGATTGCACTATGTCAGTATGTTGTCTATAAAATACTTACTAGTTCCTATACTCATTTATCTAAACAATAGCTAATTATCGATTTAATTCAAGACACTGAAATAAAGTTACAATTTAAATATGAATAGTTATATTATTATATATTTATCATTAAAAGTAGTATAAATGTTACAGTATACAGTATATTATATGATTTCCCTACTAATAACAAAAACATTGGATTCATATAAAAAAAGATAACTGACTATCAATTTTGGAGACTAATGGTATTTCGTCGTCCATCACTCAAAACACTCAAAAGACCATTCTTCAACATTTATACAACTTTTAGGTAGTAATCTTTAACTAACAATGTAAATTATATATGATTAAATTATAACTTATAATTAATCTCATTATACGGGATCAAATTCACAAGTAAATCTCTAAATAATTTTTTCCATTTTGAGTAATATCTTTACATTGCCTATGCATCATGATGTTACCTCTTTGGACAGAAAGACATTAGGACAAGCAATTACAAATTCACGAGTATCATTTCCAAAGTAATTAAAATAAAGTAAAGTAAGATTGCATGATTTGATGTGTATTTGGACAAAAAAGCACTAATGATTTCAAAGTATGATTACACCATTTTAGCTAACCATGTATTATTACGACAGTGACGACTTTTCCAAATGATGAGAGCAATACTAAGAAGTGAAAATAGAGAGTGCAAGTTCATAGTATTCAAATTTCATAGGGTAATCATCATTTACTAATGAATATGATATAAATGGATATATATGCATGAATGCATAATTACTGATTTGCAACTAATAAGTATTCAATAATAAATGGTTAATGAGTTTATTTAGTTTTCAGTAATCCACCTACTCTTTGGACAATGACACACACTAAGATGGATGTCTTACCGATTAGGACTAGTGTTTTGGTACAAAAGATGGGTTTATTCAATCACTCAATCATATATAAAGTTTAGAAATCTATGTTGTTTGTCCAGCAATCACATTACGGTGAAAGATTTGCCTTTTC
Source organism: Lithospermum erythrorhizon (assembly GCA_019722365.1). Classification (NCBI taxonomy): domain Eukaryota; kingdom Viridiplantae; phylum Streptophyta; class Magnoliopsida; order Boraginales; family Boraginaceae; genus Lithospermum; species Lithospermum erythrorhizon. The sequence continues at coordinate 85,326 of JADFUC010000789.1, read as the reverse complement.
TTTATGATGTGATTTCATCATTCTATTTGCACGATTCAATTAAAGCAACTACTTATTAATGTTATTGTTGTAGAAACAACCTACGAGTACTAGTTTAATACGGAGTATTTGTTTATTTTTTTTATATTGTATTCTCATAGTCTAATACATATGTTAAGAATTAATTTGAAAAAAAAATTTCAATTGAAGTCAAACAAGTACATATAATTAACAATCCTAAGATTCTGAATTCGATTTTCACCATGTAAACAAGGGGGCGAGGGATTTTAAGAGGAAAAAGTACATATAATTTATAATTAACAAATCTTTCTATATTAAAGTTTTCCTTTCAAATGCTTTTCTTTGCCATTCTCTTACCATATATTCTTTAAGACATACAAATATAGTTTAGAAAAATCGTTTGATTTTATATTGTCTATTAATGCTCTATTACTCCTTGCATATCAAAAGATTGGAAAATGTTATATTCTGATGGTTAAAATATTTAATTTTGGAACACAAATATTGAAGGTGAATATTGACATGGTAAATATATTTGGAAGATTAAAATATACGATGCATTAAAAAAAATGATATTCTTCCGTTTTAAGGGCGTCATTTTGCACAGTCAACGGAGGAGGGTAAATCGGGATGTGTACTCGGAAGAACTGTGAGGTACCCCGAGAACACATGGAGTAGCCAAATGCGGGAAGCCCGGCTGCAGGAGTTCGAACCGATGTCGTGTGAAATGACTTCATGAGAGTAAGTAATAAAAGTTGGAATGTGCTTTAGGTAAAAGTTAAACTAGAGGAGGGTGCACCTAATGTATGGACAGATCTAATAGATGTGGGGGTAGGGAATCAATGTGTCCAGTTATAGTTGTCTATATACTATTGTATTGCTCTACCAGCAAGCAATATGCCAAGAAAAGCTCTGAAAACCTAATGGTTACAGTATCTTTCCTTTGGTACTACAAACAAGGAAGGCATCATACTCCATAACCACATGACAAAATCCTTAAAGGGAAACAAAAAAGAAATAATTCACACATTAAGTAAAAGGAAATTTATCTATATGCTACAAAAAGTGAATTACATAATGTGTTTTTACATTTTTTGTGAAGACAATAAAAAACAACCCTACAAATGAGATTACTTTATTTAACATAAAACCATTATATTAATATATTTTATTTATAATGATTATAACTCATTAATTTGATTGAAAGTTATGTGACTCATTATTTCCACAACTCAGGAGTTACAAAAGATAAAATTATATTTATATATTTAATTTATAATAATTATAACAAATTAAATTGATTGAGTAGTTTACAAATTGCAATAATATGAATGAATTTTAATAATTCTTTTATCTATTTATGTAAGAATTAAATATATTTTTTTGTAAAAGATTATTATAATTAAAGATAATAAATGTGAGCTACATGAATTTTTTCATTTCTTTTAATTTTATACTTAAAGGCTTAATGAAATAAATAAGATTTGTCAGTCATGACTTCTATAATTTCTTTAATTTTTAGATAAACTAAATATTAGAACACATATGAATATGTATATAGAACATCGGAGAAAGCAAATATTTCTCTATGTTTTAACTTTTAAGTAAAACTACTATACATGCTTTATATACATTAGAATAACAAATGATACGACTACATAAAATTTTATAATGTAATACATCCATACAATTTCTATTTGAATACCTCCATAAATGTTTATAATATAATACCTCCATATAATTTATATTTGAATCGATACAATAAAATACTATAATGCAGGTGAAAATAAATATAAACTATATTTATGAATTTACTTCATTGTAATTATAAATGACTAAAATACTTAAAAGTTCATATTTCTTATTGTTTCAACTTTTTGAGCTAATTATAAAAAAATTAATGATAATTAATTAGTATTAGTAATTGTATTTATGTACTTACATCATTGTAATTATAATTCATTAAAATACTTGAAAGTTACATTAGTCTCATTATTTCACCATTTAGGATAAGGATATTAACTTGTATTCATTTTCTTATAATGGAATTGGACAATTTATGAAATCTCTATTAATTTGACTCCTTTTTACGCTCATGGTTATGTGTTGAGTAGAAACTTTTTTACCCAAAAGAAAGCTTCATATGTTATTTATTCTAATCTATCTCTTCTTATATCTCGGCCAATTTAATATTTTTTAAATTGTAATTTTATCAAAATACAATTTCTATTCTTTGGACCAGTCTTTGATCGATGTTTATGATGAATTAAATAAGTTATGTCATGAGGGAGTTACATGAATTTTATTATTTCTTTAATTCTTATGTAAATGATTAAATAAAATTAATAAGGTATCATTGGAGTTACATGAATTTTTTAATTTCTTTAATTTTTATGTAAACTAAATATTGAAGCTAGCGTATGAATATAGAACATCCAAGTATCTGAATTTTTATGTTGTAATGTTTAGAAGTTGAACTATACATGTTTGATTATGTATACATTAGAATAAAAGATATAACTAAACAAAATTTTATAAGATAATTTCTCCATAATAATTTAAAATTTGAATGTCGATACAATGAAATAGATACATTAATGTGTGCAATGAAGTAAAATAATGTATATGGATTTAACTACATTGTACAACTCATTAAAATGTTTAAAAGGGATTACATGCTCGCTATTCAACTTTTTTGAGTTAATTACAAAAAAACTAATGACAATTAAATAATTAAAATTAATAATTGTATTTATCTATTTATATCATTGTAATTCTAACTCATAAAAATACTTGGAAGTTACATTAGTCTCATTATTTCACCATTTGAGAGTTACATCTTATTTGTTGTTATAAATAACCATCGTTTTATACTAGATATTGAATTTTTTTTCAACATAATACCCCCGACACCGAGGAAAATGATACTCCTAAATTACACTTGAGAAATTGTAAAACTTTTGGCGTTTTATTATCTGCTCTTAAAGCTTTTGGTATGAATATTTTTGTTTGTATTGTATAATGATTGATGAAAACTACATCAATGAAAAATACATTTCAAACTCTTTCTATTTATATATTTTTTATCAAATATTATGCAATCCAAATAAATATATTTAATGTCAAAATTTAAAATTTACAATTCTAAAAAAAGGTGGACAATCTTTTTGGGATGGAGGGAGTATTAACTTTATTTTGTATTAGTTTTCTTAGAATATTTATATGTTGTTGGACTCTTGCCAAATCTATATAAATTAGAGCTCCTCAAAGGCTTCAGCAATGTTTGTTATGTTGAATAAAGAAATATCCAAAAGAAAGTTTTCATAGTATTTCTTCTAATTTAACCACTTCCTATATGCCGAACCTTTAATAATTTTAGTTAATTTACTCAAAATATATTTCATTATTTGGATCATATCTTTATCAAATTATATTATCGATTAGTTATGGATTACATTAGATAATTTGGAGTAACAAAAATATAAATTATAGTTTGATGTTTATATTTGACTGATTTTTATACTAAGATTTACCATTGATGTTGTAGTTTTGATGATTGTATGAATACGAAAAAGTTTAATACAAATACAAAAAATATAACATATCAAATTAATTAAAATAATATTATATAAAACTATGTATAAGTGATCAAATTAAACATTATCCTTTACCAAGCACAAGTACATGATAAAATTATTCTAAGAAATTCACTATTAATTTGTTAATATATTTAACATGAGAAAAGTAAATATAGATATAATATGATTTTTATTTTCTTATTTATTTGTTACCCGGCGCTCTCTTAGCCGTAAAAACTTAGTAGTAATAAATGTATCGATATTTAACAATTGTCAGCCCTACTTGTTTTACAATGTCAATAACACCAATAATAAATGGGACCCTACTATTGATTACATAATAATAAAGGATTTGAAATGCCAGATGGTATGTATATATTCCAGAGTGAGAATTTGGAAGTATACTCAACTTTAGCAATACAATTTATGAACTCCAATCTATTGAGTTAATTTTTTTTCCGGTTTTTGAAGAATTTAATAAAAGATAAATTATTATAAAAATCTTCTAATTTTTAGATTTGAGATTGTCACGTCTGGCCTTGTAATAGCAATCTTAATAATATAAAAAGGAGAATAAAGTGCTCCGGTCGTATTATATCTTATGAAATATAATAAAATCGGAACTCCATAAAAAATTACAAGGCATATCTCTAATCTAATTATGGATCAAGTCAACAAGGGGACAATGAGGGTCTTGTGGGACAAAAATTTGCTCATTACATTATTGATTTTATTGAGTAATCAATATATTAATCATATTGAAGAATAGGTGAGACTTCATGAAACTAGATCTGCAATCAGCAAACATTGATGCCAACATTCCACATTTCCACCTTATTTCACCAAATTTTCTTATCAAGATTTTATAAATAATAATCTTAACACACATTTGGTATGTTCCTTTGAATTTCTAGACCCTAAGTTTGGTCTTAAACCATATAATAACATTACATTTTTCTAAAAACAAAATCGATATTTATCATTACAAATACTCGAATAATAACACAACACATATCATATCATAGTTGTACCATTGTCCTCACACACTGACATTGTTCAGCTTCATATAACTACCTTAAAATCTAAGCTTCATTGATGAAGTTCTTACATTTTTTGCCTTCATAGTAATAATCTTTTGGCTATAGAGGATCTGGGTGATCTAGAAATCCAACAACTTTGGATGCTGGAAAGATTTGTTGCCTCAAAACCCATCTAGTATCTCTAATTCTCATAAAGATTCGGGGTTTAATACTTTTTTTACTCATTTAAACATCAAGATACCCTTTTTAGTGTAAAGGGTATAAAAAAATCACTACTTTAATTGGGTTAGATTGATTTTCAGTTTTTGGGTTTTAGCATTCCATGGTAAAATCAGGTGCAGAAAGGATGAATGGGTTGTTTTATCCAATAATTGGCTTTGCATCATGTGTGGTATTTTTGTATATGTCATTTGGGGATGTTTTTACATCAAGTGTGAATAAAGAAATAGTAAATCTGAGTTTTGTGGAGAGGAATGGGACTCAGTTTTTTGTTGATGGAAAGGTGTTTTACATTAATGGTTGGAACTCTTATTGGTTAATGGACCATGCTGTTGAAGGATCTAGTAGACCAAGAATCAAACAAATGCTGCAAGGTGCAGCTAAGATGGGGTTCACTGTTTGTAGAACTTGGGCTTTCAATGATGGTGGCTACAATGCTTTGCAGATTTCTCCGGGTCGATTCGATGAAAGAGTGTTCAGGGTAAGAGAAATTTGATTAACTGTTAGGTGTCTTGCATTTTGATTTCTGATTGTTGATTAGTTACTTTATAAATTGTAGGTTCTTTTTGGCTTTTGTTTTTCCTTGAATCCCTTGAAGTTATCATTGTTTGGTGATATATGAACTATAGAATCTAATAGAGAATTTATTGGGATGTTAATTCGACTAACTAAATCTATACCAAATATATTTGGATTCATTTGTTGTGTCTTGCCTTCTTAACTTTTGTGTTATTTGTACTCCACATTTATGAGAATCCTAGCCACTAGCCAGACTGCGGCTTGATGTTTAGATCACTACTGTTGGAATATGCAAAATCTCTCATTAGCCTTGGCTTCCTTATTCATCGCCTGATCAAGTTTTTGTTTTTTGCAATATAAATTACTCATTTCGGAATTGTTTCTATCATTTGAGAATTCTTTTATGCTCATGTTTGCTATTATAGGCCCTAGATTATGTCATTGCTGAAGCTAGACAACATGGAGTTAGGTTATTACTCACTTTGGTGAATAACTTGCAAGCCTATGGTGGAAAGACACAATATGTCAAGTGGGCGTGGGATGAAGGTGTCGGTTTAAGTTCCTCAAATGACTCATTCTTCTATGATCCATCTATTCGCCATTATTTTAAAAGTTATGTAAAGGTAACCTTTTGCCTCTTTGTCCTGTTTGATATCTTATAGTAGCTGCTGATAACATATGCATCTTCCAATATTTTGTCTATAAGAGTGATGTCATGTTGCTATATGTTGCTTATTAGACTGCATACGTAAGAAAACGGCATTTTACATTATATCCATTATACTTTTGTTTGTTTTATTCAAATATTGAAATAAGACAAAGTTTCTTACATTCATCAGATTGTTGGCAACTGTTTCTGTGTCGGCGTCTTTTTCTTGTATGTCAGCGAATCATCTTCCGATATGAGAGCACGATCTTGTCTACTAGTATTTACGTGCTAGGGTTCAACATAAAATTTTGGCTTGATGTAAATTGTAGTAAATGATTTATTCAAGTCTTTTTTAAGTATTTTGATCTGCCTTTAGGTTCAAACATGGTTTTAAAATCTCAGTGAATAAAAGGTTTACCTTTAAGTGTGATCACATAAGGAATTTTAATGCTGTCAAGATCTTATCCTGGCATTGTTGCATCAACTTCAGCCTAATAGGCTCATTTAAAAGTTGTAGTGACTAGTGAGGTAGACTGCCTTAAGAGGTAACAGAATTAATATTAAATCATCCTGTATGCATAATAAACTTTCCCATAACAGTAGATTTGAGCTGAAATGCAATGGTACTTGTTAGTACGACACCACATGGAAATCATACATTTTCAAGTGGTTCGAACCAGAAAATTTGAGGGAAGATACCACATTTTGACACAAAGTTTGTCTCCCTTATTAAGTGCACTTTGGCCTCTTTTTTCCTCACTCCCCAGTCCCCACTCTAGTACAGTACATATGTGTGCTCGTCAAATTTAAGTTCCAACTGCACTCTCTTAGAAGAACTATATAGTTTAATTGTGGAACTCCCAGTGGAACCGGAGTCTACACAAATGAAAACATAAGATAACCAGAATGTACCACACCAGCTGTGACTTTGCTCGATTTCTATCACTAATTTTAGTTTATTTAACATTATTACTTATACTTACTGCCATTCCGTTGTTTTATTTTTTTGCAGACTGTGCTAACAAGGAAGAACACAATCACAGGGATTGAGTATAGGGATGATCCGACGATTTTCGGTTGGGAATTGATTAATGAACCACGTTGCATCACTGATGCATCTGGTGACACACTTCAAGTAAGTGCTGCTCTCCTCTCACATTAGATCTATTATGTACTTCATAGCAATAGCGTTTGAGCTTAAAATAGATGGCCTCTAGGTTCTTATGTGTGTACGCAAATTTAAGACTGTTTAAGTATAAATATTCTGTGATTAAATTCCGGTTCATTCTTTTTTGCTATATGCTTTGACCATACGAGATATCATGCAGCCATTCTTTCATTCTGGCTGTCTCTGTTGTTTCCAATTTATCCTAAGATGGAGCATTAACTTGCAAAATCATTTTTCAAATTAATTGTCTAAGATGTTCATTGCTCTATTTATTTATCAAAATAGCAAAACCAAATCTAGTTTCAAGTTTTGTTTCTCTATGCCAGATTGTGTTTTTGTTCTCTTTATTAACCTAATAACTATAGCAGGTATAATGAGTGTAACACTTAATACTGTTATTTTGTTCGCAGTCACTATACGTGTATTTAATCTCATTTCTTATATTGCAGGACTGGATAGTAGAAATGTCAACTTTTGTAAAGTCAATAGACAGCAGGCATCTGATCACCGTAGGACTTGAAGGATTTTATGGTCCTAAAAGCCCCAAAAGGTTGACTGTTAATCCCCAGTTTTGGGCTTCTGACCTAGGAGCCGATTTCATACGCAATTCCAAGATCTCAACTGTTGATTTTGCTTCAGTTCACATTTACCCAGACCATTGGTAAGCTTGCCATGCTTGTAATTACTGATATGAGAGCCAGATAACTGATATAAGATTCCCACTATACAACAACCGGAGGAATGTCACTTGCATCGATTCTATTTCACTATCACAAACTAGTAATATATCTAAGCTTGAACAGTAGAGCGAGAAGTCTCAATGCAGCTAGCGGCAATTACCAATTAGTTTTTGAGTCGGAAGAATCAACCATTTACCATAGGGCATGGACACTGCTCCTGATGCGGTTCTTTTTGTTTACTGTGACTTGGGTAGTTTTCAGTATTTGCATTTGTTTAAATCTCTGAAATGATATCCTCTTTATGATATCTTATAAAGAAAATTGTTTTATAATTATAATTCATTCAATTTTTCATAGGTTTCGTCATCAAGATTTTGAAGACAAACTAAAGTATGTCGCTAAATGGATGCTCTCTCACATTGAGGATGGGGACAGAGAACTACAAAAACCTATTATGTTCACAGAATTTGGATTATCAAACGAGAATGAGGACTTCGACCTTGATAAACGAGACAGATTCAACAAAGTAATTCTTGATGTGATATTAAAATCTGCGAAGAGGAAGAGGTCGGGTGCAGGATCTTTCGTATGGCAATTCTTAGTAGAAGGGATGGAAGAGTACAATGATGATTTTGGAATTGTTCCATGGCAAAGACCATCAACATATAAGCTATTCACAGCTCAATCATGTAGGTTGGCGCGATTGCAAGGCACGTTACCTACTCAAGCAGAATACTTGAAACAAATTTGTTCACACAGTCCTTAAAGTGTATCAAATATCCTCACAACATTAGACATGGAACCTCGTATTATGGTATAATTCAGTAGACCTTTTTAAATTTTTGGAATGGCCTTGGAGGCAGAAAGCAAAGAGAGTTGTTAGGTTTTGTATAATAATATTATATTCTTCTTAAGAACCACATACGTGTAACAGATGTAGATTCATGGCAGATGTTTTTTTAGCTAATAATATATTATTCGATTTCTCTTTATCTTGATTAGATGGAGTCTCTCGAAACTCGAAAGCATTAGGGAAATATTTTCAATGTTTACGTTGATAGTGGACATGCAACTTTGAGATACTAGTGGACTGGACAACGTGGTACCTCGATCCAAAAAATTAATTCGATTATTCGCTCAATTGATTATCTAGTTGGACTCTGGTTGAAAGTATTGTTCAGTACATACACTCAAAACTTATTAAAACCCGACTCTTTTATAGTTTATCACATTTTTATATAAAAATTGACTAAGTAACCCGATACCCAGTCGATTCTCGGCCAAAAACCTAAACTCAATACCCGCAAGACTGACATCATGGTCGAACTCAAGTTAAAAATTACTCAATTATCCAAAAGAGCGGTGTAATTATTTCAGCCAGGATTCTGGGTATTGTTCGAACGGACTCGATAACAAAGTGGTAAACCGTAAACCCATACCGAATAATCTTGGCCCATACTGATATGTGGGTCGTCTTTAGGTCTCTTTGAATTTCAACCTCCATATATATAAACAATTTACTCAACAATTCACATTTTTGCTTCTCTTCAAACAATTGCAGCTTTTCATAATTAAGGCACTCTTATTTTTACTACTAAAGATTCAATCTTTTTTGCTTATAATTCAATAAAAAATATTGTCTCAAATAGTTGTCCACTTTTTTTTTTTTGTTCTTGATTATTTATTTACTGTGTATTTGATGATTTATTGTATTTGTGTTGTTTTCAGGATCCATATAAAGCAGAATGAAAGGGAGTTGAAAAATGTTGGTTTGTTCCTCCGAAATTAGCCACCCAGGGCATGGGATTCAGTTTGTAAGGAATGATGCAAAGGTTCGAATTTTTATTTTTTATTTCATTTTTATGCTTTTTTATATCTCAATCTGTTTAGATATCTTTGGTATTTGTTTTTTGATGCAAAGGTTCGATTTTTATTATGTATTTAATTTTTTATGCTAATTATTTCACAAGTTGTAAGATGTTAGCAAGATTAGATGAAGTGTGTAGCATTGGTATTTGTTTTTTGATGCAAAGGTTGGATTTTTATTATTTATTTGGTGTTCTGTTTGTTGGTTTTCTTAGATAGATAATATTGATGAAGATGGGCTATTTGTTATCGATTTTATTAATATACTCGAATCGTTTATTTAGTGTGATAAGAAAAAAGTTGTTCATGTTATGATATTTGGTTCGGTGTATGGTATAACTGTAGGATCTGAATTTAGCTGATGGAATTACCTGTTTGAAAAGATATGGTGAAGTTTAGTTGCTTTACCGCGTAAGGTAGCAAGCTTTTAAGTGTTAAGCTATTGTAGCTTTAATAGTTTCATTTATCTTGTTGTAATAATATCAATGAGTTATGTCAGAGAGTAAATTGTTGAAGGGTTTATTAGTGGCTTCTTATGTCCTTTCGGAAACAGTCTCGTACAATCGGACATAGTTTAGTCTTTAACCGCTTGGACGGGGCCTCGTTAGAGGCATTTGGGCATGGTGTTTATGAGTAGCTTAAGATTATAGTACTAAAACCCTCTATCTTGCAGATCTTCAGGTTTTGTAGATCCAAGTGCCACAAGAACTTCAAGATGAAGAGGAACCCACGTAAAGTTAAGTGGACAAAGGCCTACAGAAGATTGCACGGAAAGGATATGACTCAGGTAATCAAAACTGTTTTCCGTCCTGCTCTTGGAATTTCTTTTTATGCATTGACATTTTCTAAGTCTTTTGTTAAATTATGGCATGAAGGATTCAACATTCGAATTCGAGAGGAAGAGGAATAGGCCTGAGAAATATGACAGAAACGTGACAGCGGACGTGCTGACTGCCATAAAGAAAATTGATAAAGTCAGATCAACGAGATCAGCCCAACACATAAAAACCAGGTTTCTGTTTCTTTCGATTTTCCCTTTGTACTATAAGATGAAGCTTTCAACCTTTGGGTGCTTCGTTTTTCCCTTGCGTTTCCTAATATTTGTTAACGTCGGGCAGGGTAAGTCGAAAGAAATCTCAACAGCTGAAGTTTGACTTAAAGACGCTGCAACAACAAATTGGTATGATCAAAGCTCCGGATTCTCTCCAACAAGAAGATCCCGAGAAGCTCAAGGTCGGCGTTTCCCATAAACAGTCAGTGGAGGATAAGATGGAAGAGTAATCTTATTATACAAATTGGTGTTACTTGCTTTACTTCAAGTGTGCTTTTGAGCTACCTAGAATTTAAGAAAATAAACTATTATCTTATGGAGGGACCTACTTAAGAGAAGGTTTGTGTCATGTAATTGTCGTTATTGTATTGAGCTACTAAAAACATTTGATTATGAGTTCAACGTACTTGAATCGTTAACAGATTACAGATAATTTCTGTATCATCTCTATGTACTTTTTGCCTGCCAACAATAAGTACAATAGGTTAATGTGGTTTGATTTTCATTAGGATAAGTTTAATCCACCTAATCGATAAGTTAAGTGCGATATTATATGCTGTGTAACTAAATTGAGAAACAAAACAGTTAAGTTATTGAAAGATAGTATTTTCAATCTTTCACTATAAACATAATAATTTTGATTACTGAAATGAATAATATATTTGAAATATATTTAGTATTTAAGGTCAACCTTAAACGACAACTTAGAATTTGCAATTTTTGCATGTCTGAGCCATATGCTTGGACCCCGGGACTCAAGAGTGATACCAAAGTGTAAAATTTTTTTTTTTACATAATTGACAAAAAATTTCACATTAATGTAGTATTCATTGCAAAAATCTTCTATCAGATTTTTTGAAAATATGTTAAAATTACATCATTACTAATAGTCCCTAAGCACATCTAGATTACAGAAAAGTTCTTAGGCGGTCGTTTAATAAGTGATCGCTTGTCGTAGAAGATTTGTCGAAACTTTTCACATGATTCAAAATCAATCAACAGTCTTTTTGATCCGAGGTGGTTTTTTGCAAAAGACGAAAAATCGATTTTTTTTTCAAAATTTTTCAAAAAAAATTCTGGTGGTGCAACTTGCATTTTACTGAGTCGAGGTATGTCTGAGCAGTTCAGCATGGCCAATAATATATATTAATGTACATGCATGATCACACTCTGCCTATCATCTTTGCATCTAAATTACTGCAACAAAGTCATACATCCAACAACAATGATCCAGAAAAATCGGTAAAGAAATTGTATATGTTCAGAGTTCAAAGTTCAGCGTTAAACTCTCTGAGCTGCTTTCACACACATTCTACATCGCACATGTGAAATGCAAGATGTGTAAGGCCATCACTTCTATTGTCACTTGAACTTTGCAGTCACAGAGGCGACCGTAATAAACCTGGATCACAGAGGAAATGAAATAAGTATTACATCTTCTATAGAGTAAATAAAATGATGCATCTGATATGATATAACATCTGCCATGAATTATATTTCATGGTGCTTACATTAATCTAATCGATGCAGTTTACCATAACAAGCACTACTTTTATCTCAGTCGAGCATTAAATCAGGCTTACAAATATATACAATACACATTTTGATCATGAATCGCTGGCTTTTATCTTTTAGTGTTGGCAAATATCACATATACACACACACACACGTTGATCATGAATCATTTAGCAAATATCACATTGATAAGGGATTGTAGGGGGTGAGGGAGAGTAAGCAGCTCTGCAGCTTGCAAGCAAATAGGTCCCGAGTTACAGCATACGGCAAGAATTTGTGTTTGTATTCCCTCCTATCCAAGTTCTTTCCAAGTACATCAAATATGTAGTCCACATATTTCTGTTGTTTATTGTACATGGCTATCATTGTACATAGTGCCTAAATAGCCTTGGACAATCAAATAGCGAAATGACGATCAGAAATTCATATATTCCAGATTAGTATTAAAAGACCATTCAACTTATTTGACTATATGTGTAACTTATACCAAAAACGAGTTCATAAAGGTACCTGTGCATACTATTTTATGGTGTGGGTGGCGGCTGTGCTTTTTCCAGTTCAGCACTCAAGATGCGGTGGAGGAGGGCATCAACTCTCGCACTTCTTGACTTAGTTCTGTAGAATATAATAAGCAAGATATTGAATAAAAAACCAACCCATGGATTAGATTAACATGCAATGAGATATATGGATGTACCCAACATTTCTTCGCCGAGCTTTGCCATTCTCTTCCTGTAATTCGGACAAAAGATTTCAGAGCAAGAAAACTGATACATTCAACAATAGCTTAGCTAATGAAAGTTTCTCTGAGCAGAGGAATCCCCATCTATTAAGTTGGTAATCATTAGCTCTAAACATAATTGCGCGGACAGAAATTCCAGTTGCTTTATACTGATGCTTCCATCACTAACTTAGCTAATGTGAATTTTTGAGTAAAGAAAAATCTGTCTATTAATTGAATGGTTATTAGCTCTAAACATGGTTGTATGGATATGAATTCAAATTGCTTGTATGCTGTATAGCTTATACCAGCAATGTTATGGTTTCGATGATTCCATTTTCTGAATATTTCAACTCTTTTATGGAAAAAGAAACTGAATTCTCTTTTAGTAAAGTTCAAACAACTGTTTCCTTACTCTATCATTTCATCCAGTTAATGCATATTTTTTCATGTTGCTCGTTGACTCGAACAATCAAGTATAATATATGACTTTCCTGCGCCTACCACAAGAAACGGAAACAGCCCTATACCCCAAGAGTTACTCCTTTAGCAGTAGGCTTGAAATTTTCAATAATATACAACCTTTTATTTTAAAATCATCAATGCATATGTCGGTTTCCAAAGCTGTAGCCTGTATTGGTGAAGATTAACGTAGTTCTGATCTATCCTTAATTACAGTCCCTTGGTGAAAGGATTCAATACATGCTAAAGCATATGTGAGCAGAGACTAAGCAATGGGTTAAACTTTGAAGGTTTTCCTCCATAAAGAAATCTGAAAACAGGATGGTTATAACTCTCAGCTGGTGTATGCAGCTTTCCATTAGACAACAAACACAATGCAAAGTGAAGAACGCATATTGTTTTGGGAAGTAGAACCAGTTAAAAATGGAAACAGCTGCTCTAACTGATAACTCAATTCTAAAAAGTCAAAACAACTAACCGTTTGCTCTCCACTTTCAGTTTCGAAAGCTTCTAGATCCATTTCTGCAAAGAACGCCTCCAATACAAATGCTACGACCTGCAATTGATACAGTTACTTAATTTAGTTTTGTTGTTTGATAAAGCTAATCAAGGAATATCCATTGACCAGTATGCATTTTTATTGTATTTAAGTTTTTTTAATTAAACCAGTCAGGCAGGAAGGGGAAAAAAATTCTTCCAAACCAAAGAAATTTATATAGAGAAGGTGAGTGCATGAATCAAAAGAATTGCAAGGAAATGTTATGACATGGAGCTTCATCTTGATATTAAAACCTCATTCATGTTTGTGAAGTCGCACTTCACTAATGTGCGCTATTAAGATTCATCAGCAGGACATACCAAATTCAAGAGCAACAGGACGGTGATGAGATAGAAGCTGATGAAATAGACATAGGTCCAGGCAGTTCCAGTCAGATCCTTGTAGCTCTGCAATATTCACAGTTATGAACTTATCCTCATTATGCATTTGCATGCTTTTGAAAAACATGAATTAAGATAGGGCTTCACAACCCAGAAAAATAATTGCTATAATCTATTCTACACTCAACACTTGTAGTACATGAGAAGTTTTTTTTTTTTTTTAATGGATGGAAGCTCTTGTTCAAATAATTACTTTACAAGGCAAAGAAGATAACAAATTTACAATTACTTTGTAGTTTGAGATAGGTAAATATTCTGCAAGAAATCAAAAAGCTTCTGATGCAAAGGTAAGTTGACCTGGTAACAACATCCTTCTATGACATTTGACCAAAAAAAACCCAGGAAAATAAATGCCATCGCCACAATTTTTTCTTGAAACAAATGCAATCTAAAGTGTTGATCATGCAGAAGCATAGGTAATTCGGATAGCAAAGACCATGGGATCAAAAGGGACTGATCATTCATCTGAAGGCACAACAAGATTCTATGAACTTTACTATACCTGCATCCAATCTTGCCAATTTCCCATGACCACCAGATTGAAAAGTGTGACCATTCCATTAGAATAATCGTTGAAGTTGAAAAGCAGATAGCTTTTCATTGGTCAGGATAACAAAATCACAAAGCTTAAAGTACCTTGAAGGCCATGGAAGGAAAATATTACTCTTTTTGACACCCCCCCCCTCTCATTATCTTGACAATGTAGTATGTAATCAACTTAAAACTAAAGGTAGTCTTTTTATGTATGATTTGCAAGGATACTCGTCTGCAGAAAGATCAGTTCCATCTAAAATGGTGTTTCCAGCATTGACAATCCCACCGAATATCTGCACAGAGAATGAAGACCCAATCAAATGATCGTATGTTTCTATTTTTCCTCCTGTACCTCAATGTAAATTATCAGTGAGAAAAAGGGGTCAAACAAGAACACGAATATATGGCCTTGAACTTTCCACTTCCATCTTTCATCAGCAAAAAAATTAAGGAAAAAAAGAAAGAATTGAGGAACCATGCAACTAGAAGAAGGGATATGCCAAGAAATCTGCTAGCTAATAAAACCTAACACTGATAGTGACAGAATAGAATGTACATTCTCATCAACATGTTACGAGGTTGGGATCTGAGGGACACATTTCAGAAGGTTTCTGGTTATCGGTTATTAACTAGTTTAGACTTCGAATGTGATATAACAAAGATTCAGATGGAACATTGGAACTCGGTACATATTCTGTGTTTAATGGTAGCAAAACCTTCCAAATTTTTCAATACTACACCAATGCAGCTTTCAGTGGACTGACTAGTTCATGGGTAATGAAAGTGATATATTGACCCTTTACTCATCTATTTCTCAATCCTTCTTTCGGGGGGCGCTTCTCGTACAAAAGGAATCTGTTTCACAGATCTTATAAGCCAACTTATGCATCATACCTCTGCAAGTACATTTTCATGTTCCAGACATCATACTAACGAGATACCGAAAAAATTATATAAAATTTAGGTGTTCCTGCTAAAGACAATAAGCAAGAGGCCAATACTTCTATAAAACAATTATGTCAGGATTCAGGATAAAAGTTCAGAAAAATTAAAGTAACAATTAGAGCAATTGACATCACCAGATAAGGCAGAAAACATGAACAAAGATTACATACCTGTAAACCAATAGAGCAGTAAATGCACATGATACAAAATATTGTCCCCAGGTAGGGCATCAGACTTGGAATAAGTGTCAAAAAGGTTGCAACAAATCCGCGATAACTTGGAACATGCATCAATAGTCTTATCAATCGAAACATTCTGGCAATCAGAAGGTACCGGATCCTGTGAAGGTAATTAATTTTGCAATATTATTGGGCTCATGCTTTAGCAAATACAACAAATTAACATAGTGGTTCTTCTATATGGTGGCTATTTTCATCAATGTGATCAGGAACAACTACCTAGCTGATGAAGGTCAATTAGTGGTCACATAGAGTCTGGGATCGGGTCATCTTGTTCCCAGATCGCAGTGTATATATCCAAAGATTTTATACAAGAGACGTTGCAACGAATGCTGTTGAAAGGTTCAAAGATAATGGTTTCCTATCACGAAATTTATATTTCTTTGATGACTATCCTAGTTATGATAAAACATGGCAGCACCATAGAGAGTTAAGTTGGAGATTCGTTTGTGAAATATCAATTATTGTACTTAGCCACAGTGATGGTGCTCAAGTAAACAGTCTAGTGAAGTATCCTATATGATATGACTGCGTACAAAAGGGCAACAATATGACGAATGGAGTGCAACATCATTTAAGATGTTAGGATCCTTACCATTCTCCATTCGATAGAAAAGTTAGTCCATTTGGAGCAGCAAATGTCGCTGTTTCTCCAATGACTGAAAAATGTAAATACGATAAATATTAGGCAACCATGAGGGATCATTTTCAAGAGAAAATGATTAGCAGAACCTAAGGCATGACATATAACCACATACTTCAATCTGCTAAAAGTCTAAAACACAAATTGTCGTAAACTTAACCTTTGAGGAAATTCAGAGACAAATTTAACTAAAGTTTTGGAGTACATACATGTCAAATTGGAGAAAACAATTGAAAGATGGATTTGTATACCCACCTATAACCCAAGTAATAACAAAATCAAAACGATTCTGTCCATCCCTCCAATAGTTCTCAAAACCACATGCGTAAACTTTTAACGCCATCTCCACAACATAAAGCCACCCTGGAAGCAAACCGAATCTTGTCAGCGCAACTACTTTTTTCAAGGAAGAGGGATTGTTTCTAGGAGAGAAATTTTCATCACAACAATGAAATGAAGTAAATATATGGATTTCTACAGAAAATGTGAACTTGTGTTGTTCTATTATAGCTGCATATCCCAGGTGCCTGGAAAAGAATGTTATTATCCACCTCCCAAGTTCTGCTGGAAGGACAAAAATTGCTAATAGTTATGAATGCAATAGCAACAACACGTCCCCATCCCGCTAAAGAGGCTCCCACCTAAGTGGGGTAGAGGGGGTCGGATTGTACGCAGCCTTACTGTTGTGATAATTTCTGAGTTGACCCAGTTATAAATAAAATAAGAAAGAAGAAAATAAGTTTCCTGCACTTCATTATACGACTCTGCAAGACAATCAACTTTTTAGTCATTGACATACTGTGGTGTCAGCATAACTAACATCAAGCAAATGCAGGCAAACAGCAAATAATATAATCCCACTAATCTGTAGGCTGTAATATTTAAAAATCCAAACATCTAAGTGTTCCTTGGTCAGGAAAATATAACTTTATAAGTCAAATGATGTATAATAATGTATGAACTTACCAAATGTAAACTCCAATGCCTGCCAAAACATTTGGCCAGAGCTGTCCGATATATCCAGCTGAAATCAGAAGTAAAGCATATCAGATCCTTACCCAGAGAAGTGCTAGCACATATTTAGATACATCTTTGAACTTACTAAGATAAAGGAAAATTTGTACCGTTGTCTCTATGATAACGGTGAGAAGATTCAGGATAAGAATAAAGGCTACTAAATATCCAAATTTAGGGCTTCGAACAAAGTCTTTCAACATTTCCGATGCTGGTGAATGGTAGAACGCTGGGCAGTCTTCAAAAAGAGATGGCTGTAAAGCGGAAGTAAAGAGTAACGGATGCAGGGATAAGCTTTTCTATTCATTTTACAATATTGATCATTAGAGACAGAGTTTGTCTTGTTTCAGCTATAGATGGAAAGAGAGCTTACAATGTCTTCCTTTTGGAATCTTAATGCAATAGCTTGAGTAAGATCAGCAAATTCAGCCAAATTAATCTGCATGTTTTAACAAGCAACCAAGATCCAGGTTACAGCGTGACATGAAGATTATGAAATCATAGGGAAACTGGATAAGAGACTTTGAATGGCATACTCAAACTGAAGAATAGAATGTTCACCTTGAAGTCACCACTATCATCCAACGCAGTAAATATTAGCTCAAAATCTTCCTTGGAAATCTTTGGGAGTGACCTTCATCAAAATAAGTAATTCATTCAATAGGACTTACTGAAGAAAATTCTTATAGGATAAACCTATATGCCAAAACCAGAAGTCCATAACACCAAAAAAAACAGTTTTATTAAAGAAGAATATAATCGACTTAGCCACACCGTTTGGAGTTTATGTTACACAGATAAAACTTCCACAAAGAAAGCTGGCTATACCTGTACTTGTTTAGTTCTTCAAAAAGAAGAATACACTGTTCTTTGTCAAGATATCCATGGTTCTGCAAAACCAGATAAATGAAATAAATGAATGATGTGAAGAGTAACTTATCCTTCTCTCAGAATGATCATTGAATGCTAAAACTACTTTGAGAAGTATATCTTTCTATAACTAAAGTAAACCTTTAACCATGTGAGAAATTACTTCTGAATGCATATAGATGAGATATAGGAAGAAAAAATTATACGCAAGTCACTTCGACTAAGGAATTCAATTGTAAGAGTATTTCTTATTAACTGACAATACTAATGCCCTTTAAAAACTGTTTCTGATTCACTCACCATGAGAGCCCCTAGTTATGAAAAGTCAGATTCATGACAAACTAAACAATAGGATTCATGACAAACTAAATGCTGTGAAAGTTAATATGAAAAATCTCTGTTTGGGGACTTTGGTCCAAAATCATATCAAACCAAACTACACTACTTATTGAACTCCTTTAGGAGATTTTTCAGGTTAATATATTGGCTAAACATCAAATGCTTGAGAATACACTCAATGTGGAACAATTAACTTCATATTTCTAGTTGGATTCCAGAGAGTGACGTGACAAAGAAACCTCATAAGAATAACCCATATTGTCTTAACAAAGAAACTTCACAGACTTAATATTTTCAAGAGATTTAGTCAATCCTATGGCGATAAAAAGTCCAGTACGGCATGTTGTTCATTGAAACGTCAACCCACGGCTAACCTGATCATCAGCAAGATGAAATGCTTTTTTCAATGTCTTCATCCTGATACGATCCTTCTCAGCAACCTGTTTTGCAAGCTACAACCAGGAAAATGGATATTTAATGTGACTATAAAAACTGAGCACTATATAAAATACAAAGCACAATGTATCCAACAAAATGTATATAAGTGAGCATATGCATCCCTTGGGGACAATACAAGAATTTTAAGCAGTAAACCCAAAATTAGAACATGTAGATATGGAAACTAAGGACTAAGTGGAAGATAATAGTATGTAAGTATACCTTCGCTAAAGGACATAATTACTTTGCAGAACCGATGCCATGCATAGAATAGAATCAGTGAAGAGATATGTATTTTACCTCGCTTTTAAAGCTGTCGTATACCACGGCCAAAATCAAGTTGGTGACAAAGTAAACACCCAACAACACATAAAGAACAAAAAAGAGGCAATACCAACGTGAATCCCTGAATAGAAATTGAAGAGGATCCAATATGAGATTTAGTTGACAATAAAGTAAACATTAACCTAAAAAATTCCACTGAGAATAATGATCAAATACACATAAAATTTATATCTGATACAGCTTTTTTTACCTTTTAAATTCATTTGAATAATAGCTTTCTGTTTATATTTGGCATTAGTTGTCTATAATGCTTAAATAGAAATTCGTTTTCACACCAAATGAAAAATGAAAAATGAAGTATATTCACAATATGAGTAAGAAATACTCCAAGAGGCCTGATTGTCAAATCTAAATTAGATAGCAAGTATGAAAACTACTAGGATTTTCTTACTTGTAAGCAGGAATCCAGACGTCAGGGTTGTTTGATGTGGTAAACAAAACGAACATATGGTATAAAGTCGCACCATATGAAGTAAACAGAGTTTGTCCTTGTAGTGTATCTTCGAAGATCACATATGCTAGCCAACTAGAGAATAGAAGAAATAGAAGCCATAAAGCCTGCAGTGAGCAGATAAAGTGATAAAGAAGATAATCAGATTACTCAAATGACACCAGTATGAAGCAGACCTAGACTCTGAGAAACAAAATACAAGCATATGCAACAAACTGGAAAAAGGATATATATCGTGAGCATAAAGCCAAAACACATTAATTATCTTAGGATATACGAAGCACTGAATCATATATGATTATATGAAGAGTTGGTAGCAAATGATGAAGAGACGAACCAAGACATTGAGGTATGTGCTAAGCATCCCGGCTAGAATGACGAGACTGTCCTTTAATTCCCTATCAAAAGCACCTTATAATCAGATTATGATATTGAAGAAGAAACTAACAGCACCTGCTAGGCTTACCTAGCACCAAGATAACTAAGAACCAGGAAAATAAACTGTATTTGTTCATACATGGTCTAGTACAACTTAGCAGTTAGTACTACCAGTATTACATTAATGACTCCTTTCTAAGATAATGGGTGTATATCCTATTGTCAAGATTTTATTTACAGCTGATAGCCGATCAGCTCTCTATGTAGTTCATATGGAGCAGGTCCGCAAATTGATATTAAATTACATAGATGTTACAATTTTGACCGTGTGTTTAATTATACTAAAAACTTCTATTACTCCGTGACTTCCTTCTGATGTATATGAAAATAGCATTCATCAGCTTGATTATTTATTGCAAAATGATTACCATGAAGTTTTATCTAGAAGACTCCATATTAATATAACTACTATAAAACAGTGTATGACTGCAGGAAAACGTGAAGTTCTAGATGTTACGGGTATTTCTGCTTAACTGTGTATTCTCCTAAAGCAAGATGTTGTAGCGTGTAGACCACATGGCACAGGCCTCCTGATCTCTGTTCTATTGTTCTTTCAGTAAACCTCATCAAAACAACTTAACCTGAGTGATGCTTACATTTTTTTTATGACTGCTCCTATATACACCTCAACTAATCTTCTAATGGCTGAATTATATATGATCTGGTGAATAGACATCTGAAATATCCCAGGACAATGGACAAAGAGGAAGGGAATGAAAAAAGTTGAAACACGACACACCTGATGTTTAGAATGAAGAAAACAACCCGTATATAGGGCGCAATCCTGAATGGAAGCAAAGAAAAAGCTGCCGGTGAAAGATAGACAGAATAAACTACCAAATCGGCAACCAAAAAGGTCAGCAGAAGGATCTGAAAACAATGAAGAAAATCATCATCAACCAGCTTTCAACAATAACATGATTTGATATAATTTAGGCATCTGCAAGAAGAGTTAAGCATCATTTGAGAATTATATAAGCCAACCCGAAAAATGTACCTTTAGCCTGTTAAATTGGTTTCTCCAAAATATATCTTGGCCTTCATATGCCAGTGGAAAGAAAATGTGCACTAGTAGAACTGTCAGAGTTACAGCCTGAAAGGAAACAGTTGAAAGAAAATGTTGTCTAAATACAAAAAAGAGTAACAGGGGAATGCAAGCAGTGATACAGTTAACACCTTCCAATAGTTTCCAAGCCCTTCATTTTTACCAATTTCTCAGTTGCATGTTACCGGTGTGATCATTACATACTAAAGCCACCACTAATCTATTATATATTCTTTATAAAAGCTGGCAGCAGTGATGTCATCTAAAATGATCATAACAAACAGGGTCCATAGAATGTATCTATAATTACTTAGTCTGTCAACATTGTTAAAAAAAAGTTAATATACACCTCGTATATAAGGGATTCTGCACCCGTCAAGTATGGCAGCTGCCCTAGAAAGTAATAATCTCTGTCAGTGCAAGAAACTGTTGAGTACTTCGAACACCACAAAGGTTTCTGATAAGATATAAATTTACAACAAAATGAGTGAGGAGATCCTGTGTTAACGATAGATCACAGATATCAGAGAAGTCTCTTCACTAAAACCTCAATGGGAATTGTTCAAACCTCGAGGAAATTAAGCATTATCAGAGCAAAGTAGTTCAGGGACCAGAGAATATCAAATCGGATGAACATAAAGTACATTTTTGCACAACTTGCAAAGCTTGAATGGTCGAGAAGTTCCTCAGGCAACCCAATACCGTCTTCGGCCTGCAAATTGAATTGTTATGACAGGCCTATATGTGATGAGAGTTATGAAACAAAACACAAATGGATGATTGACATTGCAGTGAGTGGTGCTAACTCATCAAAACATTATTCAAACTTCAACTTTTGCCATAATTTAGAAATAGAATCAGACCCTTTAACTTAATATCAACTACAACCAAAAGTGATGCTAATTCATCAAAACATTATAAAAAAAATCAACTTTCCTGTGAGTGGTGCTAATTCCTCAAAACGTTAATAAAAACTTCAACGTTTGTCATATTTCGAAATTGAATCATACCCTTTAACCTAACATCAACTACTACCAAAAGTTCAAATTTTTACAAGAAACCGCACCTCTATATTGTCAAATGATGAACATGGTACACATCAAAATTCATATTCCAACACACATGACACATGCAATATTGAACCTCAAAAAACAATACAATAATTAAAGAAATCAAACGCTCTTAAAAATTTCAACTTTCTGTCATAACTCTGAATTGAATCATATTCTTTAACGTAACATCAACTACTACCAAAAGACTAAATATTTACTAGAAATAGCACCTCCCTATTCTCAAATGATGAACATGGTACACATCAAAATTCATTTCCAAAACACACATGGAATAAGGAACCTAAAAAATCAGTACAATCAACATTAACTTCAACATGCATCTGAAGGATTTGGATAGTATGAATAAGGAGTTTGTTTTCGAATTGATCCAAGAGCAAACAATATATATTATTTAGCAATAAATAAGAAGCTTAAGCAGTGTAATAAGTCATTCAATAGCACATAGAAAAAAAATTGATATTGAAACACACATGCAATATGGTATCTGAAAAAACAAGAAAACAATTGAATAAAGCAATGAAAAGGCAAAAATGGTACGTACAAGATCAACCAAAGCAGCAGCTCTTTCATAACGTGTACCATAAGCAATTGCATCAGATCTTCTATAAACAATATGACCACCCCTTCTTCTTGGACTCAAACTCCCACTAACACTCCCACTCCCTCCACTTTCTGCATCTAGCAATGATGATGGATCCATATTGATTGGATCTACGGACAATGTTGTGTTTCTTACCAAAGATGTAATAAATGAACAACCAAACACCCTAAAACCACTAATAACATTTCTTCATTTTCTAATTGGTCATTGTCATAAAGTGAGACCATTATGAGGTGGGCACGTATGGACTCATGAGATGTCTACACTTAAGACTATTCTCATTAATTATTGAACCATATGTCAATTTTTTTTAATTTAACTCTTTCGGTCATTTCACCTAGCTTGTGAGCATCGAATTACTAGGTTGAACACTCATTTTATCAGATAATTATCTGGTGTTACTTAATATATCAGCATAACACGCACTTAACTAATACCAAGTTATTGGGTCAACACGTTGATATTTCAGAACGACATTACTGAATTTTGGTGCCTTATATGATCAACCGTAATTATTCGAATTCGAGTCTTATATGATCGACTGTGACGGATTTATATAGCTCGTTATTCGATCTGTAGCATCGAGCCGAAGTTTTTTTACGGGAATCAGTGTGGCAAACGAGTATTTGACCAATGACAAAACTGAAAGGACACTTAAAAATGTAAGATGTGGAGCCGTACATACAAGCTACATATAGACTACATGTGAGTTGTCAACACCCAATAGCATATTTAAGTGTACAATTTGAGAATTTGAAGAATGAGATATGCAGACGAAAATGGTAGCAACTCATTAATAATAATACCTATCGGAAAAGATATTACAGATGAGTTCTTGACAATTTCCTTTATGATTGTGGTGTCCCTTCTGTTTGGGGGTTTAAAGGGGGTGACATGTGCTTCATTCCACCATTAAATTTAATTTATTGTTGTCTCAGTCTACTTACAACTTGCATGTCCTATTTTATATATTTGGCAAATCGCATATATGTAATTTAGGAGTATAAGTTACGGAGTAGTTGAAAAATGAAATTGTGTAAGTACCATTTTGGATTTTTTTCTAAAAAGCATATTTTTTCTATGACCTAGTATATTGTCAAATATTATTAACTTTCAATATATGATAATTTTCGTATGTTACCTTAATCTCATTTTAAGATAGAGTTTTTCAATAAGAAGTCAATAACTTTTAAAGAAAAAATTTATTCATACAACTGTATGTGATTTTTTATCGATATATGCATACCAAACACTTATACATAAAAAATATCATTAGGATTAATTTAGATAAAAAAAAATTAAGTTGAATCACCTAGTTAATTGAAATGGAGGTACTACACACTTTAGTCTTATATATCAAGCTTGCATATTTACAAACGATAACAAAATTTATAAGAAATATTGAAAATTCAAATGGTCGTAGTTGTATCAACACTTTCTTGATAGTTTATGATAGTTTATGAGTCCATGTTTGCTTATAATATGTCCATTTGCATTAAAAAAAAAGGTTAATTAAAGAGCATCTAAATCTCATTTTTGTAGTTCATATAAATTTGAAAATAATGCAAGTATGCATCAATTAATTGTTTTATTAGTTCTTTCATATATTATTTGACAAACTTCCTATTTTAATATATTGAATGGTTGATTTACTCCTCTTTCAATACAATCAAGTTCCCTAATCAATTGAAGTAGTTTAAATTGAAGTTCAAGTCCCTGACCAATCGAGGTACATTTCTCGATTTACCTTTTACGTGTAGTTCAAGGGCATGGTAGCATAGGACCTTTAGATTGGGGGTTTCAACTTTTTAAGATCCTTGCTTTGATCCTCAATCTCAGATTTTATTACTTAGATAGTTAGATGGAGTTTATTTTAATGTTGTCCGCATCATATGGATGAGTATTCAGTAGTCAGATTTGCGATGTTGTATGTATTAATTAAATAAGATTAATAAAGTAAAAAATCTGATTAATTTTACTTGAAATTAATTGAAACAATCATTGTTTTTAAATAATTTGATCGATTGAAATAACAAAAAACCTCAATATGCCTCTTATTCTAAACATTTAGGCCAAGTGTATATATTCAAAACATACATTCAGTTTTTACCATCAAGAAATGTAACTTATACAATATATTCATTAAAAATATATCTACATGCAATGTTAGCAATCACTGTATATAGCTTGTAAAGGATGATTAGTACACGATGCTGTACAATAAAGTTCCATTATTATCGAAATATTATGTTAATCCATTAAATATGGTATGCTATAAGCTATTCAAAATGTATAAGTTTTCACGTCTTACCGACCGCCTTTCACTGACTGGAAGTAGTGATTTACGCTGCAATAGCTGTTTGATGGGGATTTGTGAGGGCCTTAGATTTTGTTGCTACATTCATAAAAGGGTAATAAGAATTTTGCGACATACTAACCTAAGAAAAGAAATGTAAATCAAGCAACGTCGACATCCTAATCTCTTCATACCAAGCGGCCAGCCACGAATTTACATAATTGTGATTAAAAGTTCGCTTAAGAAAGTCATTCCCCTGACCATTTTGAAATACATCCTCGATTCACTTCCATAGAATTCCACCCATTGTTTACCCTGGACCGGAGGGTTTCACACTTCTTATAAAAGTTCCAAGACCATTTCATTTAAAAGTTAAAGGGGGTCTCGCTAACGCATTTAATTGACTTTATCCAATTTAACCACCTGTCTTGACACGTAATCATTATGACAATAGTTTGACTGCTTGAGATTGTCGGCATTTATTTGAGATAATTGTACAGATGGTTTTTGAAGTTTGGTAAAATGCAAGATTTAATCTATAAAATCAGAGCAAGATAATTGCATTCCTTATACAATGACCATAAATAATCCCTAAAGTTTGCATTGACAAGACTATAGCCTCTCGAGTCTATTATCAAGAAATACATACATCGGGATCAGATCTTATAACCTAAACCACCCCTAGATCGATAGAAAACTGAACTGACATTCACCTGCGTTATAAGTCACGCCCCGAAAGTATACCTTGGTCCTATACCGAACGAAACCGGACTGATAATCCGATAAATAGGCGAAATTTTTTGTATATGACAAAAAATATTCTAATTTTGGACCGAAATACCCCAAATCCGGACAGAAATATCAAAAAATCCGAAAAGAAGTATCCAAATTTTAATACCATAGGACCCGTCCGAAACTAAACCAAAAAAATGGGACCTTGTATCCATTCGATAAGCTATCGGTTCGGTACCGATAAAATTATTTTGCCGATACCCGATCCTATTATTACCGATAATAGGTTCCCGATTCTTTGGGGGTCAATTTGCACTACTATTATTAATTCAGAAATGCACTATTTACGCAAATACGTCTCGAAACTTCAAATGATTACAAAGTTTAATTCAACACAAGCTCCAAAGATTAAGTCTTGTTTTTTACCAAATACCAGAAAATGTTTGTGCAATTATCTCGCATTTATTTAATTATAGAGTATTTAAAGTCATCCAATTGCATTATGCCATTTATTTTAGTTCTCGATAATTACCATATAAATTGTACGCCTAATCCTAAAACTTGTGTTAAGTTCGAGTATGTGGTAATCTTTGAGAAATTATTAGAGTAAAAGGTACTAGCACTCATTATTGGCTTCAAGTTTCCATTTTATTCACCCCAGAACAATTTCGCTTTATTCAATCCATTTTACTCTTCTATTCGACTATTTTTTGTCATTCCTTCATATTTGACCAAGCATGTTGACCGCTTATAACTGCGACGGCAAAAAATATTATTTGGCAAAGTTACATTCAATTTTCATAATTTTTAATAAATTGTCTATTTTAAAACCCTGATTCACAATTTTTCCCAAACCTTCTCAATTGCTTCGTGTCATATTGCTTCCTTCAATAATGAACATGGATAATGAATAAGAAAAGAGTCGATGGAGAAAAAATTGCGAAACCAATCAAGCCAAGAAATGGCTCAAAGACTTCAAAATTATTATTATTTTGGTTTCATTTAGGCGCGTTGGATATGAAAATATGACATCACTGGTCTTGCCTTAATTAGTGATGTTGTGATTCTATTATTATTGTAATTATTTTGATATTATATGAATAATCTGGTAATTATTGTATTTGAATATCATGATTAAATAATAACGACAATTGTGAGCGTTAAAGCCTGCATATCGGGCAGTCGCTGAGCTCTCGCACCGCCCGCCATCACAGTCGCTCAAAGTGCAAGAAAATAGAGAGTGATATGAGAGAATGAAGTTAGAGAGTGAAAATAAAGTATTTTTTCAAAATAATATAATGAGCATGTAAATAAGAGGGTTCAATTATTCATGCTTTAAGATTGGGATGTTGGTGTAAATATTAACTTATGGAAACATTGAGGGTGAAATTTAAATAAATTAAATGAAAAGAAGTCAACATAACGGTCAAATATAACCTGAACGACCAAAAAATACCCAATAAAAAGAAGAATTACTGAATTCGCCAAGTCGTCATAAAGCGTAGAAATTCCAAAACCTATGAACGACAATGGAAACCTAGTACATTTTACCCAAGTTATTATACCAATAAACAGTTATTGAAGGCATACTTTGGAAGAAATGAGACAATGAAGAATCTTGGGCATGAAATCTAAGCTCATAACATTAATTCACCATTGTTACCAAATTATACATAAAAATATATTTTAAAATTATAAATAATCTTGTTTTAATGGGTTTCAGTTCATGTATTTATCGAACATGTAATATCCGCTGTCACGATATCGAGTAATACTTCTATCCAACTGGCCGCTACATTCTACCGGATGAATAATCGAGTCGAAGTTATTTTGGATCGATTATCGAACATGAACTGGATGATCGGGTCCGCTGACATATCCATGATGGGTTCTTGGTCCAATACCATTTATCTTTTGAAATATTAATCCATAACCTTCACTCCTTCAGACCACCTCAATTTCATTCCTTATTATCACCAAAACCTCAAAAGTCAAAACCACAAAAAACCATGTTCACAGGGATTGTAGAAGAAATGGGTGAAATCAAGAATGTTGGTTACGAAAATCCCACAAGTTTCACTATGACGATCAAGGCAAAAACGGTTCTGGAAGGTATTCATTTAGGTGATAGCATTTCAGTCAACGGTACTTGTTTAACTGTAACTAGTTTCGATACCCAAATGCTTGAATTCACTGTTGGTTTAGCTCCTGAGACATTAAGGAAGACTTCTTTATCTGAACTTGAACAAGGGTCATTTGTTAATCTAGAGAGGGCAGTTTGTCCTACTACTAGGATGGGTGGTCATTTTGTTCAGGGTCATGTTGATGGTACTGGGGATATTGTGTCCTTAACACCTGAGGGTGATTCTTTATGGGTTAAGGTTAAAGTTGAAAAAGAGTTGTTGAGGTATATTGTGCCTAAAGGGTATATTGCTGTTGATGGGACAAGTTTGACTGTGGTAAATGTGTTTGATGTTGAGGGGTGTTTTGATTTTATGTTGGTTGATTATACGCAACGTCATGTTGTGATTCCTTTGAAGAAGGTTGGTCAGAAGGTGAATTTGGAGGTTGATGTGTTGGGGAAATATGTGGAGAGGTTGCTTAGTAGTGGCTTTTTGGAGCATATGAAGCGAAGTTGAATTAAGCCCCAATACCTTTGAAGAGTCTCCTGCTTACGAGGGAGGGGTCGGATAGTATGCAGTATTACCCATGTGATAACATGAGGTTGTTTCCGAAGTAGATAACTTTTTGTGTCTTGATTTTTATGTTTAAAGGTACTACCTTGTATTGCTGAAAGATGATCACTTGATTTTTAATGTTGTATATGGATTTAAGTAACTTTGATTTTGAACCAAATGTATTTGGGTATTGATTTTCATGGGTTTAAGGCTTTAAGCCTTCGCGTTGAAGGTTAAAGGTGTTACCTTTAATTCCATCTTCTTAAAAAAACCACTCATCAGTCATCACTTATGCTTTGTGTGTGTGTTCTATAGAGAGAACTAGATTAGCTGAGGTTTTGATATTCCAGATTTCCAGTAATGCTGCTTTCATATTAAAAAATTGATCTTGAATAAGTTTCTTGTCAATGATCATTCCATCTTCAAGCTAAGGAGAGAATTGTTTCTACTTGACATTGAAGATTGAAGGTACCATCTTTTGCTGTATCTTTTGGATGGAGCCCTATGGTGCTTTCTTCTATATGTTCTGTAGAGACTAGAGAGAATTAGTACTAAAAGTTTTGTTAAGGCATTAATGCCCATTGTTCAATATTTGATTTTGAGTTTGTTTTATTTCTATGTTTCCCTCATACCCGCCGTTTACTCCAATCCCCCCCATCGAATTCAAGAAACTTATAAGTCGAGGAGGAAGTTGTTTCTACCTGAGTTTGAAGGTTAAATATGTTCGAGAAATAAATCTATTGGTGCTTTGTATTGTATCATATGTGTTATAGATAGAACTAAATTATCTTGGAGTTATTTTTCCGGTACTGTTATTTCTATCCTCCATTTGATTCTGAGTTATCATGCTTCTACTTCAAACTATTTGTCCGGAGCTTTGGATTTCAATCGTCAGTCAGAATGTCAAGATTATCCATGAAAGACGGCTCTTTCGGGAGTCTTTGAATCGTCAGTCAGAATGTCAAGATTATCCACGAAAGACGGCTCTTTTGGGAGTCTTTGATGTCAATAGAAGCATGTTCTCGTTTGCATTAAAACTTAGTAAACAACATTGTTATTTTGCACATCAGTTTAGACTAGAAGAAACTGTATCCTGTGAAGTATACTGATATGCCATCTTCCTTTGAACTTTGTATTAAGCCCTTCCAATAAGCTTTAGTAGTAGTCTTGTTTCCTGCCATTTCTGAAATTATTACTCTATGAATGGAAACTAGTTTGTAAGGCAAAATGACTGATCCAGATTCCAGTGTAGGATGGCCATTGAACGAATCCTCGCCCTCCAAGGTTAGCTGGGCTCTTATTGATGTCTCATATGCCTTAACCTTCCCTAGAAAAATTCAGCAAATGACAGCGTCACATTCTTACAACATGGTGCCTTGCAACCCAGGTAACTTGAGAAAGCATTCCACTGCCACACAAGCCTACAGCTTTGTCGGTCAAGTAAACTCATGTCACTCTTAACTCTTTAATGCTTGATGCACATTTAATTCCACTAGGAAGATATTACGCTGGCCAGACGCGGTAACAATCGTGACCGCCTCTATGGGAGCAATCTGAAAGTACTGTATGTGCGATAAAATGAGGCCCTTAGTAAATTTGTTAATATTTTTTTATAATGTAAAAAATAAATAATCTTGTAAATTTAAAAAATTAATTTATCTAATAGATTATTTCAAACATTTATTGAAAGTTTTGTTTGCAATAAACCTTCATCCGAAAAGCGAATTCTCCTCAAGATTTCAAGAAAATCATCAATCAACTCTTCGTGATCTAAATTTCTTCAAAAATATTATTTTCTATCAAGTATCATCGTTAACTCCATTAAGTTTTTCCCTGACATCAGTTAACGCATGTAGGACTTCAACAACTTCAATTTTAAAAAGCTTCGTTCTTCAAAATATTATTTTCTATTTTTATTTTAAAAAAATATAATTATGGACATTACATTTTCAGGAACTGGACTACAGCAGCACTCTGCACTTATGTTAGATTTATATCATGGCAAAGCCACCCATGTTTGTGGTGTAAAGAGGCCTTTGCTTTCAATTTAAAACCTTAAATCAAAATAAAGATACCATGCTATCAAATAAAGAAGAGAATCGCTATAAAAAATACTACCAACTCGCCACATTTGTTTTTGCACCACCATCTCGGATCGACACATACATAACTTCACTTATAAATCTGCTACGATATATAAAATATTAAAAATATGCCAAGAACCGTCCGGAACACCTATCAGAATACCTTGTGAACGTCTCGTTAAGAAAATAAACTCTAAATGAGAAATTATCGAGTTTTTCCTAAGAAAATTTGAAAACCACTAAATATTTTGTATTTCTAAACGTGTACGTTGGGGCATTGCCTGAAGAAAGCTTAAACGTTAATCGAGCCGAAGCTTAAGCCCGACCATCGGTTGAGCTTTTGGGCCCAACCGAATATCGCCCACTTAAGATAGCCTATTTAAGCCCAACCCAAGCTAAAATCAAGTTTTTCCTTCCTTCAAATTGTAACAAATTTAACCCTCCCCATTTTTTTTTGATTTTTCATTCAATTTCTCCTTTCAATTCACGGCTTTGGAAATTAAACTTTCTGGAGAGAAGTTTCTCCTGTCAGTTCTCACAAGCTGGTGTAAAAAAAGTGTAATATTTTCTTTCAGTATTTTAGAAATCCCACTTTCGAATTTTTGTTGACTTTTGAGAATTTAATTTTTATTATTCCATTTGATTCTCGGTTGTATATTAGTTGTTCTAGGGATTGAAATATGATGTTTAGCGTTAAATTTTGGGTGTTTTAGGACGCTTGACTTTAGGAATTTGTCAATTCTTTTGGAATTTTTGGATGAATTATTGTTTGAATTATTGTCTAGCCTGTAATTGTAATATAGAAATTGAGAACGATTGATAATTGGGGTAGAAACATTGGTTTTAGTGAATTAGAGTTCAATGATCATGGGTTGATTTTCGCCAAAACGTGATACCAGGTAAATCATTAATGTAAATACTATTGGATTAATATCGAGTCAAGCTTGAGATACTAATATTAACGATAAAATACGAATAAATATAATGGAATTGATCGTCTTGAATTTTGGTACGGAAACTAATTTAAATTTAGGATCGGTGTTTATATAGTTAGAATCGGTCGGTAGAGTGGGTAAAACTTTAATTTCGAGTATACTGTGAATGTTAGGGAATTTGAATGGTGACGGGAGCATTGAATTAAGTCGGGGAAACGAGGTTTACATTAAAATTTCACGCTGAACGTAACGACTTCACGTGAAACCGTAGATTATAATTTAAACGAGTAAAAGAACGGTACTTAAAATTTGGATAAAAACGGGTTAAATGATTTCGAGTAGTGATATTATTTTTGTAATGTGTCCTGCTCGCATTGGGACGCGACTGGGCCGCTGGTGATCGACGCCGATCTGGCGAGCGGCTACGGGTACCAGCCCAGCGGGATTATCACCGCTTGTTAATTTACTTATGTTCGATGTTACGTATGGTAAATCGAGCGATAATATATCAGATTGCGGTAAATCTACTATGCGTATAAAGGTGGAATCAGAACCTCCGCTCAAGCAGAGTTACCGTAAATATTGTGAGATATCAGGTTGAACTTATGCGTGTTTTAGTGAATCTTATATGTCTCTGTTGCGGAGTACTCGCATCCATGTTATAAAATTGTGCGCCGAAGTATCCGGTAGTATCTGCTATGTGTTTTGTAACGGTCTAATTTATCATGGTGCTATATAGATACATCGAGACCGTTGTATGTCGTCAGGCGCCTGAGTATTATATGCAGTGTGTTTTGTGATGTCAGATGTCATTGCTGAAAGTAGCCCGGAAAAGGCGTAGTAGTTACATATATATTGACGTAAAGTAGCCCGGCCGGGAAAGCGCGTAGCTGTTATCTAATTTGGAG
Source organism: Lithospermum erythrorhizon (assembly GCA_019722365.1). NCBI lineage: Eukaryota > Viridiplantae > Streptophyta > Magnoliopsida > Boraginales > Boraginaceae > Lithospermum > Lithospermum erythrorhizon. Next base: position 52,311 of record JADFUC010000789.1, on the reverse strand, counting down.
TTGTCGGGAGATCGGAGGATGGTTTGCTATGTATGTGTCAGGATTTCACCGTTGTCTATTTACTTCAGGTTGTAACGCTGATGAGTTATTGTTATTTTCGTGAAACAAGGTACTTAAGTTGAATGTCACAATGGTGTGTGCCGCTACTACGTAGTAATTTCGTTAGTATGTTCTCGAGATAAATGATGATTTACTTTATTGTATCATATGCCCGCAATCGCTTCCATTTTATTGATGAGACTGTAGTGTATATATATATATATATGTATGGGGTAATGGTACGTATTTCAATATCAGATGTCTTATTCCACTGGGTAAGTTACCATCCGGCGATCCGCTTCATCAAGCCGCCGAAGCCATTCCCCATTCCTCCTCTTTATCGATGTAAAGGACCTCCGAAATTTGACGAGCGCGAGCGCCGGTGATTCCATTTAAAGCGAAGCGACGCGCTAGATCCCTACCCCTTTGTTTCTATTTAGTTTCTATGTAAACAAATTGCTTTTTATTTTGGTTTGAAATTACCGAACTATGCGATACATTTTGTATTTTGGGTTACCGTGATGTTATTCATAAGCCTGGTTGATTCGTATGTCCACGTAATGGTTAAAACTTAAATAAACGCTGTTTTCGAGCTATTTTTATTTCATCAAACCGCTGTGTTTTATGGGTTTAAACAGGTAAGTTGCGGTCAACCATCGATCGGTGACCTGGGGAGCATGCTGTGCCGATGACGATTCTAACTCGGTGGCGCATTTAATTTATACGGTCGCTACAATTATGGTATCGCAGTTTAGGTTTCCGCTTTAACCGGGGTTCTGTGGGCGCTGTATACGCCTAGGGTCTTGTACAAATTTTTTTTTTTTTTTGTGTCGCGAGTCTTTGCTGAGTCTAAATTATTTTTATTTTATTTTCTTACCGCATCGTCTGAGGACGCCAATTGTCATAGACGAATCGCTGCACTAAGTTGTATGCAGAGGTGCTTCTAGATTGTGAGGCGAGATAAGTGTCAGTAGGAACGATACCGGAAGAGGCCGGTGCACTCCAAAAGTGCAGTGCTCGCGCAGGTCGCGAGCTGTAGGAAGCGGGGGCGCGCGGCTAACCGAGCGCAGACTCAACCGGTCCCTGCTGCGAGGTAATTTCCGTAAGAATCGCAGTACGAACTTCGAGGAGGCAGCTGGGGCGACAAGAGTTCTTAAAGACGCCGACCCGCAAAGGGCGCCCCGAGAGTGTGTAGACTGCACCAAGTTGCTGGACAAGCTCAAAGGCGATCACCTGAGTTTCAGAGCGCCGACAATCGGAGGTGGCGATCAATTGAGGCACTGAGAATAAGTTTGAACCAACGGGCTTGGTGAGGACAGTTAAAGGTGAAGTCAAGGTACCAGCTTGTCGGGGAGTCAGGAAATAAGTGAACCATGTCCGTAAAGACTACGATTGCAAGCAGATGCCGATTACTGGGTTGCATTCGAGAACTTCAGCAGTAATTTCGCTTTGGAAATCACATGTATGCCATGGTGGAGCCGGTTCAGATGCAAAGAGGCGAGAGGACCGCTACTTGCACAGAGAAAAAGTTTAGCGACTTCATGTCGATTGATTCTCCGGGAGTATACCCCACCGAACTGCAGAGGATCGCGGAGCCTGGCCAAAATAGATTAATGATTCGAGGAGACTGTCCTTGTTCACTTACACGCTTTTCACTGGCTGGTGAATGCACAATGTGGAAAAGGGACATGTTGGTAATCCGTGGGTGAAAAGAGGGGAAGGTCCGATGTGACCGAGCCAGCTGTGGCCATACCCCATTGTGGGATTCCAGAGGAACTTTCAAGAAGACCGCCCAGACAGAAGTCATTTCGCTGGCACTGCACTGCCTCGACCTGCACTTCAGGGGCTTTCTCGCCGCTTACCCTCCTGTGAATGGTACTCGGTTTCACTGGGTATTCTCGGTGTTCCGCCGAGGTGGCCGTGTTCATTGCTACTGCCATGCGTAACGGGCATTGTATGGGCGATCACGCACTGCAGGCGCGTGTTTTCGATGCCGCCAGCTGGCATTTTGCTAACGATGTCCTTCTTATAATGGGTTCAGTAGCAACACTCTGCTTTCTACGCTGGGGGGAGCGGATCTCGTAGTGTACTGTGTGGTCGATCAAGACGCACGGAATCAGGTCATGGAGCCAGCGGTAGATCGACGGGCGTAGCTGGTAGCGCATTTGAGCGAGTTGCACGGGCAGAGGATGACACCAGCCACGCAGCAGTGAGTACTCCGGATACCCGGTGAATGGGCGCATTTTCAGTACTCTATCTTTGCATGGTCTGACAAGTCACAGTATTGTTTGATTCTCGAGCCACACCTTTTTTTATATCTCGGGTGGGAATTTTCTAAAAGGCTATCTTTAAATTTCTAATATTCGGAGTACCTTGATTATTATGACGCCAAAGTAGGGGAAGTCGGCTGCATTGTGAGGTTTATAGAAATTGTCCTTAAGTGTTGATAATCACGCTAAGTAGACCCGTTACCCTTTCGAGTTAGTGGATTTGACTTTATCTTCGGGAACGGACTGCCTGGGAAACACTACGCCGTAATAAATTTGTCATCGTAAGGGAGATTGCTACTAGTCCGGCAGCTCAACTACGAGTTGTTTGGGGATGAGAGTTTTTATTATCTGTGATCTCGAAATAAGCTCGTAGTTACCGGATGTAATGGGTATCCGTTACGAACGGGACTTGGAAGAGTAGATGCAGCCTAAGCTCAAAATGTCCGGATTGCGGAGAGAATTCGGTGATGTGTTTCCGGCGATTTGCCGTGACTACCTCCAAAACAGATTAATTTTTCGAACAGCAGTACCAGAACGGTTCGATATCTATGGCAATCAGACGAATGGCTCACAGAAGCCATGAGTCAACACGCACAGGAATCGCTAGTAGCGGGTTCATCGCACGAAGCTATTCTCCCCGGGGCTCTCCAGCATTGTTCGCCGCCAGCAAGACGGAACGACGAGGCTTCGTATCGACATCGACGCTGAACAAGTGACTAAGAACCTGGCATCTGGCTACAAGAATCGGCGATCTTTTCGGGACTACTGGCGGGCGCGGTGGTGTTTTCAAAATTGATTCGAGGTCCGGATATCATCGCCGAGAATTAAAGAAGAGGGATATATCGAAATCGCTGCCAGCACTGCATACGGGCACCATGAAGTTTCGTGACGCCAAGCTGTCGACAAATGTACCAGCCTTTTCATGGACCATTTAATCGTGTTTTTCGAGAGTTCTCGATGTTCGTGGTTGTGTTTATTGATGACATATTGATTTATTCTAAGAGCGTACTGAAATACGAAGAACATTCAGGAAAGTGTCGGAAATCTTACGTAAACCAAATAGACGCCAAGTTTTCGAAGTGTGAGTTTTGTCGGGAAAGGTACGCCTGGTCATGTTATCTCGTGAGAGGGTATTAGCGACCCACAAAAAGTAAGCAGAATGAATCGGGAAAGGCCTCGTTGCGGATCGAAGTAGAAGCTTGCTTAATGATATTACAGTGAGGTTCATACAAGACTTTTCGCTGATCGCCCGATGACAAAGTCAATTGTGAAGCGGAGTACCATTTGTCTGGGGCGCAAGAGCGCGACGCCTGCTTGGGAATGAAATAAGAAGCAGATCGACCACAAGCACCAAATGGCTGATACACTACCGCCGTGGAACGAGGTACGCGCGCATGCCGACGCTTCACATCGTGGGTTAAAGGCGCATCGATGCAGCACGGGAAGCGTGATCGCATACGATCTCGACAATCAGTTAACTGCGAGAAGAATTCATCCTACCCATGATTGGAGTTGGTCAGCGATTGTGTTCGCTTAAAATTTGGACACTCATTTGTACGGGAGTCAAATGTCGATATTTACGTACCACAAGAGTTCAAGTATATCACCACCCGTAGGAGTTGAATTTGAGGCCGGAGATGGACAGAAGTTTCGAGTGACTACGCATCTAACCATCGAGTATCATCCTGTAGCAAATGTCACAAGGATGCCTCGAGCCCAAGAGGGAAGTCAAGGAGCTGCAGAGGGAGTCAAACAGACGGGGTAGACTTGAGGCAAGTTGACGGGGCTCGGCTGCCTATATGAAATGTAGACCGTATTACTTGATAAAATGGGAGATGCAAAAAGAAGACGAAAGTGCGAGGGCCTAGTCTGCGAGGCTAACGAGTGGAGGTAAATCGGAGTTTGCTGCTGGTGACGGCGAGATCATGTTGGGAATGAGTGGTCGCGCCCACTTCGCCGACCTAAAAGGATCTTCGATTTGTGCTCAACGCCTCATAGCGATCCGGGGAGTACAAAAGATGTATCGAAATTCTGGTGGAGAGAACTACCGTGGCCGTGGACGCAAGAGAGAAATCAGATTTTGTAGCAAAGTGTTTCAAGATTTGTCAACAAGTCAAGATTGACCATGTTTCTCCGCTGGGTCGCTACAACTACCGATACCGAATGGACTCAGATAAGACACTATGGACTTTGTGTTCGGACTCGAGAACTCGAAAAGAAATGACGGGATTTGGGTGATCGCGATGACTATCTAAGACCGCTCATTTTCTACCTATTAAAGCAACCGAATGGGCCGTGGAAAAGTTGCCAAGATGTACGTACTCAAAGCAAGTAGACTGCACGGGGCGCCGTAGAGTATCAGGTCTGACAGGACGCAGCGTTCACTTCGAGGTTTTGAGGGGATTCCAGAGGCGCTGGGAACGAATGTCCAAACGTAGTATCAAGGCTTCATCCCCTCAAACGGACGGGTTATCTGAGAGAACGATTCGACGTCGTGAGACATGCCGGTGAAGCCAGGTGTCAGCCCGGTAGTCGACGCAGGAGTTGCCGAAAAATGGAGTTCACTTATAATAACAGCCAAGCCAAGATCGACGGCACCGTTTTCACGGCCGGAGCGTAGGACTACATGCTGGAAAACGAGGCAAGTAAAGAAAGCATTTATGGTCCGAAGTTAGTGGAGAGTTCTATGTAGGCGGCAAAAGTTGATACAACAACATTCGAGGACTCCGCACAGATCGACAAGAAGCACGCCGACGACGCCGGTAGACTTGTCATTTGAGGTCAGGATCGGGTATTTTGAAGATATCTCCATGGAAGCGGCGCATGAGGTTCGGGAGAAGAGGGAAGCCAGTCCCCATACATCGGACCGCTTGAGATCCCGACAAAAGCTGGGAGCAAGTAGTTTACCGATTGGCTTTGGGTTTGTGAGAATCGAGAATTCATGATGTGTTCCATGTGTCTGCTTGAAAAGTACGCTCCGGACGAAGTCGCATATCTTAGAGTTTCACTGACGACTTCAAGCTGGGATTTGACCCATGGTGAGTAATCGCAGGATCGTGGATCGTGAAAGAGAAAGTGCCGGTGAACAAGGCAGCGGTTGGTAAAGGTTTTGTCCAGGAACCACCGATGGCGAAGCCACGCGAGTCATGGTGAGGGACATGAGATCATACTCTCCAAATACCATCGGTGTTACGATCTTGTTTGTTTTAATTGCATCTTTTGTAACATCGAGTTAGAAATTCCTGATAGCGAAATTTTTTGTTAGGTGGGTAGATCGTAATACCCGGTAACGTGTCTAAGAAAATAAACCGAAACAGAAATTATTGAGTTTTTCCGTAAAATTTGAACCCACTAAATATTTTGTATTTCTAAATGTGTATGTTTAAAGCTTGCCTGAGTAAGTTAAACGTAAAGAATCGAAAGGAAGTTTAAGGCCCGAATTTTCATCGGTTGGGCTTTTGGGCCCAACCCGTAACTACCGCCCACTTAAGATAGCCCATTTAAGCCCAACCCAAGCCAAAATCGGTTTTCCCTTCCCTTCAAATTGCAATTTAACCCTCCCCATTTTTTTTTTTGATTTTTTCATCTTCTGGAATTTCTCTCCTCAATTCACGAGCTTTGAGCTTAAACTGAGAAGTTTCTCCTCGCTGCTCCTCGTTGCTTATAAAAAAAGCTAATATTTTCAAAGATTTTAAAAACCCCACACTTTTGACTTTTGCTGACTTTTTTTGAGAATTTGAATTTATTATTCCATTTGATTCTTTGGGTTGTATATTAGTTGTTCTAGGATCAAATATGATGTTTAGCGTTAAATTTCAAAATAAGTGAATAGCTGATTTTTGTGAATTTGGTTTGACTTTGGAATTTTGGATGAATTATTGTTTGGAATTATTGTCTAGGCCTAAATTGTAACATGTAAATTGAACATTGATAATTGGGGTAGAAACATCGTTTTAGTGAATTGTGAAGTTCAATGATCGCTGGTTGATTTTTCGCCAAAATGTGATAATTATGTAAATCAGTATTAATGTAACACGTTATTGGATTAATATCGAAGAGTTTCGAGATACTACCTAATATGAACGATAGGTGTCAACAAATAGGTCGAATTGATCGCCTTTGAATTTTGGTACGAATCGAATTTGTAGAAATTTAGATCGAGGTTTATAGTTAATTGCCGGAGGGTAAATGGGAATTTCTCGAGGTTACCAAAGGAATGTTAGAATTTGAATAGGATGGGAGTTATTGAATTAAGTCGGGGAACGAGGTCGACATTAAAATTTTGCTGGCCGAAACGTAACGGGAGACTTTACGTAGACTGTAGATTATAATTTTAAAATGGGTAAAAGAATGGTACTTTAAAATTTGGATAAAACCAAGTTAAATGATTTCAGTAGTGATATTATTTTTGTAACCGTCGCACTGGGACGCGGACCAGCGAGGATCGATCGACGCACAGAAAGCCAGCCGGTACTCACTCTGAAAGGGATTATCACCTCGTTGTTAATTTACTTTTGCAAGTTTGGATGTTACGACGAAATCGAAATACGAGCAATATATCAGATTGCAACGCATTGGCGTGTATAGTGCGAATCAGAACCTCGTCGCGCGAGTTATCGTAGTCGATTAGAGGATATCAGGTTAACTGGTGAGCTTTTAGTGAAATCTTGAGTATGTTCTGTGTTGCGAGTATTCGTATCCATGCCGAGTAAAATTGTGCGCCGGGAAGTTATCCTGTAGTATATCTCCGTTAAGTGTGTTTTGCACGCTGACTTAATGTTTATATAGGATACATTAGATCACAGATATTGGTTGCAGGCGCTCGATATTATATGCGTGTGTTTTGTGATGTCGTAGATGTCAGTTGGGAGTCATTGAAAATAGCCCGCCGAAAAGGCGAGTAGTTACATATATATCAATGTAAAGGAAATGAAAAGGCGAAAGAGTTATCTAATTTGGAGTTGTTGAGATCGGAGGATGGTCACAGGTATTGTGTCAGATTTCACCGCTGTATTACTGTGTTAGCATAGCAACGTCGGATTTGTGCTATTGTTATTTTCGTGAAGCCGCGCTGCGGTATTTTGAAGTTTGAATGTCAGCATGAAAGCCGTTGTTTCGGCGAGTATTCGTTAGTACGTTTCAGACAAATGATGATTTACTTTATTGTATTGGTATGCCTGCATTTACCCATTCTATTGATAGAGACCGATGTATATATATATATATATAGATATGTATGAGCATGTATTTTACCATACTATTCTAATTCTGCAGTTACCATCCGGCATCCGTTTCAATGCTCGTTCAGCCACCCCATTCCTCCTCCCGTGATTGACAAAAACTGAAGTCGACGAAAGGCGAAGGCTTGTGATTCCATTTAGTATTTAATGGGTGGTTAAAGGATCTCGGCAGCCTCTTTGTTTTCTATTTAGTTTTCATGTAAATGTTGTTTTTATTTTTGGCTCAAATTATTGGAACTATAAGATACTTTTTGTGTTTTGGGTTACTGTGATGTTATTTATGTTTAAGCTGACTAAGGCCACGATGGTTAAAACTTAAATCAATGTTTTCAGATTTCAAGCTATTTTATTTTATCAAACTGTCAGGTTCTATAGGTTTTAAACAGGTATTTTCGTGTCAACCATCGATCGCAGGGACTCGTGAGCAACACACGCATTCTAGTCCTCGAGGGCGCATTTACCTCGAGGCGGGTCGTTACACCCATATAGCCGGGCCTGTGGACAATCATAAACGAAAAAAATAGAAGATTTTTACAATAATTTATTTTTTATTGAATACTTCAAGTATTAAGGAAAAAGATTAACTCAATAGATTGACGTCCATTAAATATAAAATAATGAATTTTAAATAATATAAATTTAGAGTTTTCATATTGTCTTTAATTTGTTTCAAAATTTTAACACTATCATCATTCTCATTATTTATTCACTTGATTATTTTTAGTCTTACTTTTATTATTTGTAATATTTAAGTACCTTGACATATATATCATTTTTAAATTCTTCCACCGTATATATTGAGATTTATTATTATTTATTTTTCTAATAAAATAATTCATATGTTTTTAAATAAACTGAACTTTATCGATGTCAACAAATAATTTACAAACCATTCCAAATATTACACTACAAACAAAAGGTCTCAACCAATTGAACTTGTTTCTAATGATAAAATTTAATTGTTTGAATAATCTTTGAAGATAATTATTGATATTTCATTATCAAAGTAAATATGATTTAATGTAAAGTTAAATCATTGTCATAAATTTATTGTGAAAAATATGATATTATGAATTTTTAGTATATATATTCACTTCATACATGCATACCATCTAGAATTTTAAAACTTCTCTATTTGTATAAAGTAACTATGGAAGAAGATAATTTTATTAGATTTAATTATATAACAATAATAGTAGTGTACCATTTATCATTGGTGTTAGATGATAAAAAATAAAAATAGTTAACAATTGTTATATTTTATAGGACAATTCTTTCATTCAATAGTTATTTAAGAATTATAAACACATACATTTACTACTATCATGTTTTATGAAGAAGACAGAATGTCGTAACAAATAAGTAAAATATTTTTTTCATATTATATCTATATTTACTTCATCATGCTATATAATAAAGATATTAACAAATGAATGTGAGAATTTCTCATAATAATTTTATCATCCATTTATGATCGGGTAAAGAATATTGTTTAACTCTTCGATCACTTATACATAGTTGCCATATATAATATTGTTTTGAATTGATTTGAAAAGATGTATTATTTATATTTATATTCAACTTGTTGGTATTAATCATAATACAACAATATCAATATTAAATCTTAGTATAACAAAATCAATCAAATGTAAATACATCATACTATGATCAATATTTTCATTCTAAAATTTCTAATAGAACAATAACTAATTGATAATTTGATCAAAAACTAATAAAAAAACTAATCCGGCTATCAAAATGATATTTCGGGAGAAATTACCTAAAATAATTAATTAATAAAATATATGCTAGCAGCTAGATTAAGAAATATCATTAAAGCTTTGGCAGTTTATTCAACAGAACAATATTTTGATCTTTGAGGAGTCAAATTTCTATAAATTTCATAAATATTCAAACATGTAAACTCCTAAAATGAATAAAAGTTGATGTCAATTAATGTGATCGGGGATAATGCTGTCAAATTATGTAATATCTACTATAAAATAATCATATTTATGTGAGCAAACGATATAACTATCAAACGGTGAAATAATGATACTAATGTAACTTCCAAGCATTTAACGAAGTTATAATTATAATGATGTAAATACATAAATATAATTATTAATTTTAATTATTTAATTATCATTAGTTTGTAAGTGTAACTTTCAAGCATTTTAATGAGTTGTATCAGAACAAGTAAATACAATAATTCATAAATACATTATTGTACTTCAAATAAGATCGATTCAAATCGAAATTGTATGGATGTATTATATTATAAAAAATATATTTAGTCATATATTTTGTTTTAATGTATATAATCAAACATGCATTGCTCTTACCTTAAAGTTACTACATGATTTTTTTTGCATGTTCGAAAGTGTTTTATATTCATACGCTGTCAATATTAGCTTTATAAAAATAAAGAGAAATTATAAAAGTCACGCGACTACGCATACCTCGTTAATTATACTCTAATCAATTCTTTATGATTATTTTTTATCGATAGTAAAATATAATATTTTATTATTATTTTTATTATTTTATATATTAAAATATTAATTATCTTTTTTCTAAAGTAAAATATTTTAATTATCTTTTTTCTAAAGTAAAAATATTTTCATATATTTATATGTGCTTCAATGAAAATATTAATGTAACTTCCGTGATAATTTCTTTATTCTATTTAATCATTTACATAAAAATTTTATGTGAACTCTACGATACCTTTCTTCTCAATTATATTTAATTCTTTACATAAAAATTAAACAAATGATAAACAAAATTTTATTATTCTTTAATTATTTTATTCAAAAATATTAAGTGATCTTTTCTAAAGTAAATTTCAGATATATTCATATGTGTTTCAATGAAAAAATTCATGTAACTCTCGCAGTAATTTTTAATTCTATTTAATCATTTACATAAATATTCATACGTAACTCCCATTATGTTCTTAATTTATTTCATTCTTTACATAAAAATTAAATAAATGATCAAATGCATGTAATTTAAGATAATACCTTATTAATTATATTTAATTTATTATTATAATTATGTAAATTATGTAATGAATGGTAGCACTAATACGGAAGAATATATAATAACTAATTAATAATAAGATGAAGATAATTAACTTAGGAGTAGCTTTAATACGATCTTAACAAAAAACAAGAATACTAACACATTCACACTTTATAGGTGAAAACAAAATTGAAGTTTGTTTTTTTAGTATTTTTGTGAGGTTTAACATCTATATTAAATATATTAAAGTATAAAAAATAAAGAATAAATCATAAGAGAGAAAAATTTAAATTATTGTTAACTAATACATCATATCCTCTAACCCAAATATAAAAATAATACTCATTTGTATATTCACAATACAAGTAAGAAATAATATTATATTATGTTATTGAAAAATAATGAAAGGATAAGAGTTTTGTAACTTCCTAATATTTGAAATAATGAAATATAACGCTTGCACCTTTTTAACTTACAATTTAAAGAAAAAATTTAATGAGTTATTATTAGTACATTATTAGTACACTAAAGTAAAGTACATAAATTTCATTATCTATTTTTAATTATTCAATTTTCATTATTATTTATTTTCTTATAATTAACTTCATCTGAAGTATATCCATTCAACAAATAGTATTTTTCAATTTTGAACTCAATTCACTTTTTTTAATATATTTATTCATTGAAGCATTGGCTCATTTCACTTTTGTTCATATATTCAACTTGACCATAGATATTTTTATTTGTATCGTATAATACTTCATTTAAAACTATATCAATTTAAAAATTACATTTCAAACTCTTTCCGTTAGATATATTTTTTATAAGATATTATACAACACAAATAAATATATTTAGTTCAAAGTTTAAGTAGATTTAAAAATTCGAAAAGTTTTAATAATCTATGATTTTGGCGTAGATTATATTTGTTGTGGAAAGTATATAATAATATGTAGTATTTAAACATATTTTCATTAAGTTGATAATTTATCTTAAATACTAATGCAACTCCAAACTTCAATTGCATTAATTTATTTTTCTTCACTTACGATTTATATAATTATTTTTACTTTAAAATAAGTAATACTTATTGAAAATCTATTATTTTTAAAATTATTAATTGAACAACTTTTATATTTATTTTGAATATTATTATTTTATACTTATGGTTATATTTTTTCTTTTTCTAAGACATAGTAAGCCATAACTATTATCATAAAATTATCGAAATTACTTCTAACTACGTAGTTTAACTTCAAATATTTTGATATAAATATCTAATAATATTTTCATCTTTTACCTCATAGTAACGTGACATTTATATAGTGCTTTAAAACATTATAATAAAAATATAATTCTAAATGAATAACCATTACTCTTATATTTTCTTGATCATGATAGACTAAAGATGTTAGCATACACAAAATCATAGCACGTTTTGATAATAATATAATTTATTTGTGCCAAAAATTATAAAGACTCCTAATTAAAGTCATAATTAATGTCTTCTAATTTATCTTAAATACTAATGTAAAAAATTTCATTTACACTAAAATTTAATAAATTGAATTTGCATTCTTTCTTTACTTATGATTTGTATAATTACTTTAATTCAAAAATAATTAAATTTATTTTAATAATTATTTAAAATCTATTAGTTTTTATAATTATTAATATGGTCAGAATAAAAATGAAAGAAACACTAATGCATTCATTATTTAAAGAAAACAAAATTGAAGTTTGTTTTTTTAGTATTTGTTAACTACTCCGTATAAGCATTTTTTTCTTAATGTGATTTTAGTTGCCGGGTCGAGCAAGCCATGGGTTAAAGCAAATTTTTTAATGGTATAATGATACGGGTCAAGCGATAATAGATTTTGATAATGTAAATTTAATTTGACCTCGTGTTCGAATTCAGTCAAGTAAACCCATGCTATATTAGTAAATTGCGAATCAAACGGCATCAAACATCCACTTGAAAAGTTCCACCTACCACCACTAATGTCCATAATTATCCTATCTTTCCAAAACACACAAAATCATCCCCTTCTCCCTGGGTGTGGCCGAATTCACCATACTACCCCCAAACCTCGATTTTTTTCCATTTTCTTTATGAACTATTAATTCAACCCTCAAATCTTTGTTCCCCATCTTAAGATTATCAAAACAGATGAAGTTTTAATCTTCAAATCTCATCATTTAAGGCTCGAATTGACTTTTTATATAATTGAATTTGTGTTGACTTTTAGATCTTGACTTTATTATGGTATAGAAATATTATCTAAGTATCGTTAGTGGATTAGAGAGGTGATTGAAAATATCAAGTTAGAAAGTGGTGTAAGCCGAGGTTGACTTTATTGACTTTTCTTAAATTAACTCTAAATTGTAATATGAGGTTGTGAGGGACTTTAATATACAGCTGTAATAGAATTATTGGTTCGATACGGATAAAGTAGAGATTGGGTCAGTAAAGTTCGGGGAAATTTCCTCAGATAGCATTTGGTGTTTGAACGGAGGTCGTATTTAAATCGACAATTAGTTGTCAATCGACGTTGGGATTGGATTAGAAACGTGCTTAAAGTGTTATTGCTCGGGGTACGCGTGATGACCGAACATTGAGATTTTACCAAGTCAGCGACACGTAGTTACGCTTTTGAACGTTAGGAAGGCATACCAATCTCGGGATTGCATTTATCATAAGAGCTGTAAATTTGAATCGCGAGACGGGTATAACACTCCGGGTTTATATAGATGTTAAGAGAGTGTTATTCTAATGGAATGTGTTATAATGTATAATTTCTTTTTTGAATAGAGTTTTCAGCCTCGGATCTAGCACGAGGACCGCCAGAAAGTTATTCTTATCGGCTAGTTCTTGGTGAGTACAAATCTCAATGACGGGACCTTTCATATATTATGTTATATATTTTGCATGTGTTATTCGGGACTATTCTAATACGTATCAGTACTACGACATATTATGTGAAATTGTGATTTATGACTCATGATGAAACAATCGAGATTTTGATCGATATTACGAGATAATTGTGATTATGATCTATATTATGGGATATTTGTGAATATGATTCATGCTACGATCGCGCTGTGGGTCATGGTGTGGTCAGCGCCGTTATGGTGGTCGCCAGACGTGCTGCTTTGACTGCTTGTGTGTTATTTATGGACAAGACTCTAATCGAGTGCTCATGCTGTGCGCATATCAGGTGGCAATGCTGATTCGGGAGGTTCGTGCGATACGCATATCGAGGGCGTACTGCCCATGAGGGACGGAAAGTTAGAGGCCTCATCCGATTATCGAGCGGATTCCTCATACGCAGATTATTCGAGCGATTCCTCATTTGATTTACTTCGTGTCGGCATCGCTTCCTTAAATGAATACGCATTATTTGGCGGTTGCAGCTCCTGCAGTATCAGACACGTAAACATCGTATAAGAGATTCTACGCGATACGTACAGCTATTCACGAAATTCTGCTTAATGTACGTGCATACGTTATATATATATATAGTATGAATACGGGATCGTCTGCGGGTATTTGTATTCACTCAAATTAATAGTCAATTTCTCTATGGCGATGCTTTTATGCGTAGTCTCAGAGCGATCGCTGAGGCGGCCGAGACTGCTCTTGCCGAGTCAGCGTGGAAGATTATAAAAAAGTGAGGCGGCTATGCATGTGAGTCCTCATAAGTCATTTTCCTTTTGTTGTCAATTGTATATTTCTTAGACTCGCTATTGTATTATATCGGCGGCCTCTATTGCCATACTTTTCCATGTCAGATGAATTTCAGTATATCCTCGGGTTGTATTCGTGGATTATTCTGTCACTGCTATTTTGCTTGATGTATCAATATAGAACAATTACACGGCTTTAATGTGGTAGCTTTTATTTCGATAATGTCGCAAGAGGTCATATTTGTTATCAGATCCATCGACGGCGACTAAGGCATGCGCTGTTAACACTTCAATCTCGTGCATACCACTCGAGGTGGTCGTTACGTATTTTTGTGAGGCTTAAATATCTTAAACATATTAAAGTATAAAAATAAATTATAAATCATAAGAGAAAAAAAAAATTTAATCGATTGTTAATCAATACATCATATCCTCTAACCCAAATATAAAAGAATACTCATTTGTATATTCATAATATATGTATAAGTGAATTATATTACGTTATTAAAGTTAATTAATTAAAGAATAAGAGTTATTTGTAACTCCTAATATTTGAAATAATGAGTCATAATGCCCAAAAGACCTTTTTAACTTACAATTTAAAGAAAAAAATTAATGAGTTATTATTAGTACACTAAAGTAAAATACATAAATTTCATTATCTATTTTTAATTATTCAATTTTCATTATTATTTATTTTATTATACTTAAATCATCCAAGTGATATCTATTCAACAACAAGATTTTTCAATTCTCAACTCAACTAACTTTTAATATATATTATATTTGTTGGGGTGGAAAATATATCAATATGTAGTATTTTTAAACATAATTTACTATTAAAATATAATTGGATTCAAAAACAAATATTTTTGGCTGCCAATCAAGATCAGAATTTTGTTAATATTTTAATTTAAAGTCAAACTCAGAAATCTTTTGTGGACGAGGAGTTAGTATTTATGAATAACTATCAATCTTATATTTTTTTTGTAATAAAGGATTAAATATGTTAGAATACACAAACTCATATCACTTTTTTATAATAATAAAAATATATGATAATATACTTCTAAAGAAATCAGAAGTTCAATATACTCCAAATGAAAAAGTATTATAATTTATTTGTGCCAAAAATTGTAAAGAGTCCTCATTGAAGTCATTTATAATGCTCATCTAATTTATTCAAATACTAATGTACTTGAACTTTCAATTACACTAAATCGAATGAATTTAATTTACATTTACATTTTATTTATGTTTTATATAGTTACTACTTCAAAATTATTAATATTCTTATTTAATATCTATTAGTTTTTATAATTATTAATCAAGATAATTTTTGTGTTTATTTTGAATATTTTATATTATACTTATGGTTATAATTTTTCTTTTGCTGTAATATACAGCCGATATCTATAAAAAATATCGTAAATTACTTCTAATGCCGTAGCTTTTAACTTCACATATTTGATATAAATATCTAATATCATTATCATATTTTATATGTATAGTATTGCATTACTTATATAGTGTAGTATTGCATTATTTATATAATTGTTTAAAAAACACTATAACGTATATATACTTTTTTGTAACAGACTTAAATTTAAAAAATATATAAACTCATAATTTTTTTTTTAATTTAAATGGTACATATTAGATTCTATATTACAAATAGAGAATTGAAATTATATATTGTAGTAATGATTTTAAACTAATATAATTTGAAAACTATTTATGCATTAGTATCAGCTGCACTGTAAAGAATCATTTAAGAAGATAATATAAGGATGCATTAAGAGCCAATTAATAAGCAAATAAATATAAATAAATAATTAATAATAAACCACTATACGCAAATAATTAATTAATAATAAAGATGCAGATTGTAATGCAAAATTCAGATAACAAAAATGTATTTAAACAATTAATAAGACATTCTCACTTTTATAAGATATATAGATATGTTCCCTCGTTTTTTACACATTCTTTCACTCTTTGAATCTTTTGCTGCCTCGTGGTGGGGGGAGGGGGGCGTCTTAAACTTGCTAAAAGAAATACAGTTTTGTTGTATATGTGGTGTAGAGAGGATGTTGTTGTCAAAAGTAGTATTACTCCACCTCCAAATCCAATAATGAAGGAGATTTTATGATTGTGTGATGCTGAATTGATGTAGCGTGGACTCATCTTTTCCTTTCATGTTACAATTTACAACCCATGTTCCGATTACATTTTCATGTGGCCAGCCTATGCTCTGTGTCTTATGAAAAATGTCATCTGTCAATTTTCTGGCATGTCCTTATCACTTTAAACAATTATTCTCCATCTTCCAACAATTTCACTATTTTGAAATATATATATATATAATTTCACTATTTTGATATAATTGTCTGTGCGGAATATCAAATATTAATATGTTGATTAAAACTTAAAAGTTACAAAAATGAAATGTTGTTTAAAAAACTTTCAAGTGTAATAATTGCGATGGAGTTGGAGTAATTCCTACTTTAATTATCATGATTCAAACTTTCATTCTATGAGAATTTTAGTTTAGCTTTGTAAGTTTGAGGTATTCATTCTGTGATATTTCAGGCTCCATTTGTTGGGTTTCAGAGGTTATGTGTACTAAGAGTCGCATACTCGTATTAAAGAGGAAAAGATGATATAACATATTTCATAAAGAAGATGAATTTATCTATTGTAAACTTAATTAAACATCATTATTTAAATTATAATTTATTCCGTATTATCTTTGTAGTTTGTAATTTTTATCCTTAGAGATGATTTTTTACAATGTAGAAATATACAAAGAGACATCAAGTCCAAATTAGACAAACTAATTTGAAAAAAGAAAAACATATTCCACCATGCAAATGGGACATACTTCCTCCCTAGTCATGTATATATATAGTCCCTCTAACTTCCTCTCCACTCTGTAACTTCTAGCTTTCCATAAATATTATTTCCCCCCACTCTACAAATACCCAACAATTCCCCTCCCCACACCCCCCCCCCTCCACATCTCTCATTACCATGAAAAGATCAGCCCTTGTAGCTGCCTCTATGGCCGCAGCTTCCGCCACCGCCGTCTCTGCTTCCCCTTCTTCTTGCTCCAAGTTTCACTTCACCACTCACCAAGTAAGAATTCAATCAATTTTTCATAAAATTTCCTTGTAGTTATGTAATATTTCTATATGAATAATATGATTACCTTGCAATATGTTGCTAGAATTGGACCTTGCTTGGTTATTGAATCTTGTACTGATCGGTTGAAATTATTTTTACTTATAGGAAAATGGTTGTAGCAAAAACAAGGATAAATCTATGCAAGAAGAACCAAGTTCCTCATCGGATAAATTTGCGCCAAGATTTGATGGATTAAGGTTCATTGAGACATTAGTTACAGCCCATAGATAATTATATTGAGTAATTTCAACTCTAACTCTTTAACTTATGATGATGATGACAAGCAAGAAAGAGTCATCATCATCACTTATTGATTATTCCCTCATCATTAGTCTTTTGCTAATACTAAGTTTAATATTTGTAATATCATGAATGGAGTTGTACAGGTGAACCTTATATATGTGATCATCTTTCATTTCCGATTAAAAATGGCCGGTTATACAAAAAAAAAAAAAAAATCCATTTTTTATTTCTTTATCTTGAATCTAATTCCTAACATATGCATCATAAATAAACCCTCATTGTTTATGATGTTAAATCGAGCTCAAAGCTTGTATATCCCTCCAATATTTCCAACATCACTAAGAAATTATCATATAATATATCAACATTAGCCTGAAATCTTAAAAATCGCAAACTAACCATTTCATCAACGATTAGACATCACATCAAAAACTGCGGTTTATATAAGTTTGTGTGTTAATCTTGCATCAAGAGAGAATTTATTATTGGTTTATTCTTGTCAGCAACGGGCCAGGGACACCCCCCAAACATTGAGTTATTTGAGTCGATATATTATTAAATAAGTTAGTTTTTAATTAAACTACAGTTGGTGGTCAATGGCCAGAATATAAATATTTGAAGGAAATACATTTGGTGATGCAATGCTTCACTTTCTTGAAAGTTGATTATCTGCTCCCAACAAAGGATGAACTCCATTTATTAGCATCATCACTTGCATATCAAAATTTTAATATTGAGAACTATATGAAAATAAATAAATTTAAAGTTCAGATTGAAAGGTCCTAAGTAATTAATCGAACCTATTATATACGGAGTATGTTGTAGCATGACTCATATGTCAGAAGTCAACTTTGATGATATTATTGGTCCATGAACGGCGCCTGCTTTATTTGATTTATCAATTGTTGTCAATAAAGTTGAAATGTGGCACCAACTATATGTGGATCCTGATGTTTGTTTGTCTTTATATTCTAATTCAATTTATAGTGCTATTCCTATTCTATCTTAGCTAATACCTTTTTTTTTAGTAGTAGAAGATGAGCATGTTTTCCCCAATCTTTTTTTTTGATAATTAATAGGATATATTAACTTAAATGTGAACCATCACACAATTATTCAATATACAAGTTTTGAAATTTTGAAGAAATGACATCATAAACAAAAGAAATACTAGGCCTATACATTATCATTTGAAATAAGCTGCAAATAAAAAATAAGATAAATGAGTTTATATTAAATGATAATGTATCACACTGAATTGAAATACAATATACGCCCAAATACATCATTAGACGTCATTATACATCACTATACCACATTATATTGACATATATTGCCGTATAATGGCGTATAGTGGTGTATAACGAACCTACGACGTTTGTAATGTTCTCACAACAAGACCCATCACACAAAATGAAGGTTTGTCAAGAAAAAATAACGAATTCAATGATTTTTTTTTACAGAATTATACATAATCAAATTAATCATATTCATTTTTATAGAAAATTCATAATTTTTTAAATCATCCATAGGCAAACCAAATAAAAAATTGAAGAAATTAATAAATAATTGAAGAACTATGAATTATATTAACAAAAAATCCAAAAAAATTGAAACTTTAACAAACCCACAAAATATATTTTTTACACAAATCATAAATTCAAGACAACTTGCAGCAGAATCGTTTGTTTTGGTTCTACCCATATAAAGTTAACATATATATAACTGATTTCAATGAAAACCGACAAAAACGGGCGCTTTTAGATCCCAATTTTTTTTTAAAGCTTTGAAATGGCGTGAGTGAATCGCGAAAAGAGGAGGGGAGAGGATGGACAGAAATGGGGAGTGGGGAGGGACATGCAAGGGGGTACGGGTGGGTGGCGGTGGTGGTTTTTGAAAAAAAAAGTAGGGCACAAGCAAGGTTGTATGAGGAAAAGGAGGAGGAGGAGGAAATGAAAGAAATTGGCCAAGCAAGAATTCTACTTTTTACATAAAAGAGCCGCTTATTTAAAGAAAAAGATTAATTAGATGCTGAAACTTAAAAAAGTGGTCAAAGTAGTACCATTTTTACAATTTTCTCGTAGGGCAGTATTATTTAGTTGATGCTCTTCAAGGAAAGTGATCCAAACTTGCTTTTTCATGATCTCATCCGCATATCTATTCAATACATGCGAGAAAAACAAAAGGATAACCAATGTAATGTGAATCGGTTTATAAGTATGGAGAAGTAGAAGTCCTGTTAGTAATATCTTTAATTAGTACTATGTACATTCCTTTGACACAATCTACAAGATAATTGACAAGAATTCGTGGCATTGTATACTCCCTCCGTCCTAATTTACTCGATCGCTGGCGAACATGGGACGACTCCGCCCCTGTGCCTGGCCGCCTGAAAGTAGTCATTAAACTGTGAATTCGTGAGTCACCAACCGATGGATCTAATTGGCTTTAAAACACAATTGCTTCATCCAAAAAAACGCGATCACTAAGCTTTCCCAAATCAAAAACGCTTTTAAAATTTATAATCCATCACCGATATCGAAACGACCAACCCATATATATATACAATAACATATCCCAAATAAAGTAATGCCAGAAGCATAAAAAAGCATTTATATACATACTGTGATCCTTTAATATTAAATGAATGTACCGACAAGCGCTAAAGCTTCAAAAAGGAAAATACAACAATCAAAACAAATGACACATCAAAATCGATCATGAGGATCCTCTCGCCACCTGCTTGAATACCTAGCCACTGAACAAAAAACTCTCAAACAAAATTGGCACAACCGGCCACCAATAACCTCGGCAAATGAAAGGCCGCCCAACGCGGTGCAAGTCGCTGTCTTAGCTGAACTTAACACAGCAAAAAGTGAACTTACCATACTAACGAGTCACTCAATAATATAATAGTCAAATATGAATTAAATACATATATCCGTGGACTACCTAAAAAGTGTCATACAAACATAATTCGCGAATTTTACATTACATGTAAGATATAATGGGTTGGCTCAAATAGCACACAATTCCAAAGAAATCAATAGGACCCAACAACGACTAAAACTCTAGTCATCAAACCTCCTATCTCTCTCATATCCCCTACCTCAAGATACCAACCTCTAACGCGCATACGCTCAACTGGCCTACCTCGGTGAATGGACTAATCAATAATCACCCCGCACTTCTTATACCGCAAAGATAAGGCCAAACCGCACTTATACACAAAGTATAAGGCACACCGCACTTATACACAAAGTATAAGGCACACGCACTCATACACCAAGATAAGATACCGCCTTATGCTACCAAGTATAAGGCACACCGCATTGGCACACCAAAGATAGCGCACACCGCCCATAATAATTGTAAGATACAAGCACCGCTCTTATACACTAAGTATAAGTGCACACCGCACTTATATACTCATGAAGATAAGCGCATCGTCAGACATCCCCGCAGTTGAGAGTCACCCAACCCCCAATCATCCCAACATGTGTCAAATCCTGACACTAAGTCACCTCAAGTCATATAACTCTAACCATCACCTCTCAATAACCACTTACTCCCAAACAATATCCAAGCACACGTAGCCTAAAACATCTCACACCTGTAAGTCAAACACACCGCCGACAAAGCGCCACATAAATTGGTAAGTCCCCGACAAGGCCATTTAAATAAAAAATATAAACTGGGAGTTCAAGCCGCTACTACCCTACAATCTTCAACGCCATGCTGCACATTAATCACATAATCATATAACAATTACATGTATGTCATTCTCATTTAATCATAACACAATAACATGTATATCATTCTCACATAATCAAATCATAATAACACGTATAACATTCTCATTATTAATCATATCACAACAAACAAGTTCACAATTCTAGTAAGTACGTAAAGTAACACCGTGAGATAAGTACCACCTCCGCTACTAACAAACCTTCGCGAAAGACAATCAAGTGAATCCGCTCTTTCCAAGATCAACTTAAACAACACCTTTAAAGTATAATCAAGCATCTACTACTATACCGGGCGGCTCTGTAAGATACATAACCAACTCTTAGGGAACTATCTCTAAACAAATTTAACATTGATAGAATCCATCAATTCAATCCCACTGACACAACCCAATCGATTCCCCCCGCTAAATTCCATCTTATCACTTTCTCATTACAACCGACTTATAAAGCCATTCTAACTAATCAATGTTCATAATTAATTATACCCAAATACTAATTATAACTCGAACTTGAATTTAATTTTTTCAACATAACACCCTTTAATCAATTTTAAATCACCAATTTAACATCATAACAACTATAATAAGGTCCCAATATAACCTCCTACACATTTAAAAGCCTTATAAAAATATCAACATAAAAAGTCAACCGAAAACCTAAAAGTCAACTCGACCATAATATCATCAAATCCACTTCTAAATCAATGAATCTATCTACTATATACGTCACGTAACCCATAACCAACTAAGATTTATCATAAAATTCAATTAATAGAAAAGTCAACTAAAGTCAACTATGTCAAAACCCAAGAAATATCTCAAAGACTTTGAAATTTCTTACCTTAACTGGAAGAGTAACGATGTGGGTAACAATAAACCGATCTTCAGCTGAAATGACAATCTGGGTTATAGAAATGGAAAATGAATTTTAAGCAAGAATATTTCGGCCAAAACCATGAAAAAAGATGATGACGAAGTGTTTGATAAACATGATGCTACATAAAGAATACTACGGAGATGAAAAACTCGATTCCCTGCCTTCGCTTTCTTGCTAATTTCTCCGTTTATCGTACTTAAATCTCCACGAACCCTATTCCAAAGATAAAATATTCATGGCAAAAACTACTAAATTATAAACAATTGCTAAAAATTTTACTTAAATAATATTATCAATCAAATTATTTATACTATCCCCGGTCCCACCGCCGACCGAAAAAGTTAATTTTTTTTTTAAACGTGATCAAGTTATTACAAGACTTTTTATTAAGAGCTTAATTAATATTACTAATATATCTCAAAAAGATACTTTATCAAAAAAATACTTTAATTGATCAAGAAACAAAAGTTAACTTTATTAAGTGGATAAAAGTGGAAAGATAAAATCAGACCGAATTCTATATGATCGATTAAAAGGGAAAGGAGAAATTTTGCTACATGATCGAGTAAATTGAGACGGATGGAATATTATTCTTTTTCAATATATTATAGTTACATGGTACAAATCAATTTCAATTATTTTTACTTTGATAGATCGAGTTTGTTTTTACGGAATAAATAGCTTGCTTCCACGTCAGCGATACAATTTCAATAGAATCGATAAGAATCTCGATATACTTATATATATTTTTTAATATACTCAATATATTTCATATAAATCATGTGCAATTTGACTCAGACATGCTAATAAATATATTAGTTTTATGATTTTGAAAAATTTATTATGTATTCATTAGTTATTTTTTATTTTAGTAGATTATATTTTTTAGCGAACCGCCCTAAAATTTTTTCCTCTTGTATTGATTCTCCAAACAAATCAAGAAGAATCTTCAGACGTATATTTTTCATTTTCACCCACAATTATATTATATATATTTTGTCATTTACGCAATTCATTTTATGCTAACTAACGTATTTATTAATGCTATTATCATATCATATATGTTTTGAAATTAAAAAACTATTGAAATGGTCTCAATGATTATTTAACTTTAACTTTGATGACTTTGTTTAGCTTCAAAAATGTTCTTTATAGAATAAAATGAAAGAATTGCATTTAATAACGAGTACCCTAAACAACTTACGAATAAAACTTAACAAATTAAATAACTTCACATGCCAAATCGAAAACTCTTCAAAATCTTTCATCTAATCCATCTAAGCTACAAAATGGACAAAATTGAGCTACTAATCCATAACTCTTGACATTCTTTCACCATCTATTCATAATCTACTTTTAAAGGACCGTCATGAATTAAAACCAACTATTTATATTGATAATAATAATAATAATAATAATAACAATAAGAATAGGTAAAAATATGTGTTTCTTTTTATTTTTATTTTGATCATATTTAATATTTCTAATAAAATTAATTATTTATATTTTTGTTACCATTTTATTATTATTATTATTATTATTATTATTATATGTTAAAAGTTATTAATTCAAAACTACAACCACATCATTCTATTAAATTATTATAATGAATTGATTACATAAATAAATGGATAGAGAAATTGTATTAAAACTCCACTATTATAAAAACAAATGGATAGAGAAATTGCATTTTTTTAAAAGTTATTAAATCTATCATTACACTTTTGAACCATCAACTCTAGCTACTTTAACTTTTCTATTATCAGTAATTAAAAGAAAATAACTAAGCTTACACATGAAAAAATATGCTTAAGTTTAATTGACTCATTTGTCTATCTTATAATACTTACTATTTGGCGATAAAGATGAACCGAGATAATGCGATACTAAATATTGTTTCCGAGTAAACTAGATATGTCATTATCAAAAAAGAAATATGTAAACGCATTGAATATTCTTAATGCTCGAATATGTATGATAAATACAATTTCTCAGATATCTCTAATTGTTGTTATTTGTAAAATATTAATAATACATGTAAACATCTATTTTGATTTATTTCATCATATTAATGAAATCACAAGTATTCAACATATAAGTAATTGAAAAATCACATTTAAATTATCACTAATTCTATATTTCTTAACAATTAGCATACATTACATTTATATTATTTCATAATCGATAAACGACATTAAGCTGCCATACGCAAGGCTAATAACGCATTTAATTTGGCTTCAGTCTATTTAAAAGAAGTTTTCAAATGAAAAAACTTAAATTTACAAGGGATTGATAACTTCCAAATCTTATTCCAAATACTTCTAGGTAAAACTTGAAGATTGAAGGAATTTTAATTGTGTTGATGTTTGCATCATGCAAATTTTTATAGATATTTTTGGTTGTTGGTTGTTTGTTTTTGATGATGGGTAAATCAGGATTTGCAGAAGGAGTTAAGTTCAAAATAGCATGGACAATTGACAAAGGAAAAACATGCTTGAGAACACTACTAGAATAAGCGGCAAAAGAGACGGGGACAAAATCCTGCCTCTCGAAAAAAGCGGTTCTGTGATGCGCCAGCCTGAATTACAATTTCACCAAAACTCAACACGGGCTTTGTATGAGTCGGATCGAGACAAGATGCTCGCCGCAATTAAAAAATTTAAAAAATATATATAAAATTGGAAAGTCCCATCGATTCTTGCCTCCGACAGAAAAATAAATTAGAATTTAATAACCCACTCGCCCTGCCTCCATTTATAAATTTAATTAAACCCGACACATTCCCGTCTCCTTTGAAAAATAAATATATGCCCGTCTCTATCCTGTCTCTATTCATTAAATACTAAAATCAATCAGCCCCCTTGCATTCCATCGCCCGCCTCAGATTCCATCACTCCCCACCCCTATCAGATCGATTGCTCCCTCCCCGGGGCACCGGCCGGGCTGCCCTTCCCCGAAACCGCCGCCAAAGCACTACCACCACCACCTCATAAATCGCCCCTCCTCTCATAGTTCCGCCACCCCCCCCGCTCTCTAAGAATTCGCGGCCATCCACTGCCCCCCAAAAAAAAAAAAAAAAAAACTCAGAAAAAACCCCCCACCCCACCTCTACAATTGATTAAGGTAATTTAATTTTGTTTAATTTTAATTTATTATTAGTTATTTGATTATGTTTAATTTTCATTATTATTTGAATATGTTTGATTATTTGATTATATTCAATTATTATTTGATTATAGTAAGTTGAATAATTTCATATGTGAAATAGTTAAATTCATATGTTAAATAGTATAGTTAAAGTTAATTTATATTTTTAATTTCATATGTTAAATAATTTGTAAAGTTCATTTCATTAATTGTATAGTTAATTTCATATGTTAAATAGTTAAGTTTATTAGTTAAAGTTGATTTGTATATTTAATTTGTAAAAGTTCATTAGTTAAGTTCATTAGTTAATAGTTGATTTGTATATTTAATAGTTAAGTTCACTAATTAGTTGATTTGTATATTTAATAGTTGTTGATTTGTATATTTACAGTTAAGTTCACTAATTAGTTAAGTTGATTTGTATATTTAATAGTTAAGTTAATTCTCAAATAGTTAAATTGATTTGTATATTTAATAGTTGTTCACTAATTAGTTGATTTGTATATTTAATAGTTTAGTTCATTAGTTAAAAGTTCATTAAGTTCAGTTAAAGTTGATCGTATACTTAATTTGTATAGTTCATTTCATTAGTATAGTTAATTAGTTAAATTTAATTTGATTAGTTACTTTTATTTTATAGTTGAATAGTTAATTTTATTATTTAATTAGTTAATTTCATTTGTATAGTTAATTAGTTAAAGTTAATTTCATTAGTATAGTTAAATAGTTAATTTCATTAGTTAAAGTTAAATTGTTAATTTGATATGTTGAATGGTTGCTTAATTGAATAGTTGAATTGTTGAATAGTTGAATTCTTGAATTGTTGAATAGTTAAATAGTTGAATTGTTGTCGTTGAATTGTCAGGAATAGTGTATATATATTGTGAATAGTTGTTAGTTGCTATTGGTTTAGTTTGTACTCATATAGTTTATATAGTTGTTTAGTTTAATAGTTTGTACTTGTTATAGTTTATATAGTTGTTTAGTTTAATAGTTTGTACTTGTTATAGTTCGGTTATATAATTGTTTACATAGTTTACATAGTTAGATTTTTAGTTCTTAGTTTTTAGGTGTCAATAGTTGTGTTTACTTGTGAATAGTTGTTAGATGTGAATAGGCATTGTTAGTTTTGAATAGGCTTTATTGTTAGTCAGGAAATTTATTTGAATAGTTATAATATTCCTATTATTTCTAATTTGATCGGTATTAGACGGCACGCGGGTGGCAATAATAGAAGCGGAAAGGAGAGAAGATAAGAGAACGACGTGGGCAGCCGACCTCCAAAGGCCAAGGACTTCCGGTATTCTCAGAGGCCGAGCCGATGACTCTGCCCCTCCTAGTGTAGCCGCCTCCCCGCAAGACGACATCGGGCTGATACACGGGGCCGGTAGCGTTCACTGCCGACCGACGACGCCGGGTTCGAGTCACCCGGCTCCTTTTCCTACCGCTTCCGTGGACTCACTCTGGACGGCGCACGAGCCCGCCATGCCTCAGACGCTGATGGATTTACGACGAAAGCGACGGGATCGGACCGATGACCCGCTGAAGACGCCAACAGACGCCCACTGCTCGAGGAGACAATCGCCCACTCGGCATGGTCCCCTACGGGCGTAAGTTGGAATTGTAGATCCGCTACAATTTGTAGTCCCTTAATATCGTTTTAAATTAATCAAATACTTATTTTTTATTTATGTTTCTTTCAACTTTTCACGCTTTTGGTTTTTACTTTAGTCACGCGGCGGCGGTCCGGACAAGGAGCTGTTCTTCCGCATACAGATGACGGGGTCGATCAAGCTCTCGCCTCGTATTGCATCGACAGATTAGATCTATTATCTGGAGATCGCTCCAAGTAAGTATTTTGAAAAACAAGAATGTTGTTTAAAATATTTTCATTGAACTATATTCTAATTAGATTTTGGCTTATTTATTTTTCAGAGAGATAATGATAAAGAATGGGACGATGAAGCCAGCCTTCAACCGATATTCGAGCTTGTGACCGCAGCAAGAAGCGGAGAAACTGACGCCCACGAAGCAGGGAAGACTTTCTCCAGTGGTACCGGACGGGCGAGCCGAGCCGATTGGCGCAGCTACCGGCCATCCCCGTGTATTTTCCGTGTCCGATTGGGAGCAGTATCTCCGCCATGACGGCCCGACAGCATCGCCGGATCGCGAGACAAAGCGAAATAATCGACGTAGCTCTAAAGTGGGCGCCCAGTGGCCGATGGCACAAAGATCCATTCGGGAGCAAGTCACTTGTCGACCGGTTGGTTGAGGAGGTAAGAAATAAATATTTGTTTTCAATTTTTGTTCTGTTTTATTCAAATATTTGTGTTCAATTTCTAATAATCAGTATTCCTTATTTTGTATTTCTCGTGAAAAGAAGATCGGGAAGTTAAGGTTCGCCCACCGGGTATCCTGATGAAGATGAATAAGAAGAAGGATGGGCGATATTCCTGTGAGGAGACGGGTGAAGTATATGACCAAGCCGACATGCATTTGTATACATTACTTTGTCTATTATGAACGCAGATAGTACTTCATGGATTATAGTTGCCGTGATTGAGTAATGAGTAATACTTATAGTTTGTGAATGTAGTTCATTGCGAATAGTGGTTGATTATGAATAGTTGTTATTTATAACGGAATAGTTGATTATGAAGAAGTTGTTGTTAAATAGTTGATTATGAATGTACTAATGTGTATAGTTTATGGATGTTATAGTTGTTATTTATAGTTGATTATAGTTGCTTTTCGACAGGTTGTTGTGTATAGTTGATTATAGTTGATTTAATGGATTGTTGCTGACATTAATGGATTGTTGATTATAGTTGATTATAGTAGTTAAATAGTTGATTATAGTTTATGGATTATGATTATGGTTGATTACGAATGCATAGTTTATTTGTTGATTATAGTTGATTATACAAATAGTTGATTATAGTTGTTGTGTCGACACACGGATTGTTGCGTATAGTCGGATTATTGTTGTATAGTTGATTATAGTTGTTGATTATAGTTGCTGTGTATAGTTGATTATAGCTTGATTATAGTTGTCGGTATAGTTGATTATAGTTGTTATTCATTATGAATAGTTGTTGTTAAATAGTTTATGAATGGATGTTATAAGCATATGTCGATTACGAATAGTTGATTATAGTTGTTGTGTATAGTTGTGAATGTATGCTTGATACTAGTTCTAATACTTGTTATATACTTGTTCAATACTAGTTATATAGTTGTTATATAGTTTATTAGCTTATATAGTGTACTAGTTATGTTAATTTGTTATAGTACTTTGTTATATTAGTATACTTGTTATATACGTTATAAATACATATAGTTTACTAGTTATATAATTTACTAGTTATATATACTTATTTCTTATATTGTTAGTTTGTTTGTAATATAGTTTATACTTGTTTGATTTGTTTAGTTCGTTATATAGTTAGTTTGTTATATAGTTATTTTGAGTATACTTGTTTACTTTGTTTTAGTTATTATATCAATTGTCTCTATTTCATTATGAAGCCTATTATCAATGTCATCAAGGCGCTGGGTCTGAGGACCCAAAAGAAAGAGGTGGAAGGAGCGAAGCAGAAAGTTCTCATGAGGAGTCAAAATGAATGATAAAAAGAGGAGCCGGTTCTAAGGTTGGAAAATATGGAGGCCGGGATGGCTAGGTCGGCCCGCCATGTCACAGTTTCAGAGCGCGGCGCCTTCCAGCTTGACTCGCACCGACGTTAGCCGCCACTGGGATCTACACATGGTAAATCAAGGCAACCTGGATCGGCTGCCTATGCGAGGGACGCACACTCCACCTCGCTCACGCCAAGCCCACGCGAGCCTCAAGACGAGACCCGTACATGCCCCACTCGATTTCACATGCCCGATCAGATTTAGCCCGCCCAAGATGACATGGGCGGGTTGATTGACTCATTGTATACCGATACTATCAGAACATGTACTAAATTTTTATCATCGTGTTCCGCATATTTGTTATGTGATTGATAGTTGTTTCTCATTTTTATATTGAATTACTTGTTGTAAGTTTATAGTTTATTGATTATGTTTACATGTTACTTATCGTTATTGGTTATGTTTATTTGTTGCTATGTAAGCTGCCTGTCACGGGTCGAAAGGTTATTTCTCATCCGCCGTTAGCCGCAGGTTTGTGAATGAGACGGTATACGGGCCGGGTCGGATAATGGGGCGCCGAATTCAAATTACCCGTGCGGAGACGAATGGAGCGTTGAAATCAATGAGAATTGGTTCCATTTATTATGCCCGCTGCGTATAACTGCGTAAAGAATCCATTTACCACTGGGTTAAACGTGATTATCGTAACTTGTTCAACTTAAAATTGTATATTACTAGTACGGGTTCTCATGATAATTTAAGGGTTGGGCGAAGCGATTGCTAGATTCATCATTAATCTATAATAATAGTAATTGGTCAATTATTATTATACAACTTACTATTATCCGAGCCTGTAAGTGTCACACACACATACAAAGGACGCTACAGCTATATTTCCCCATGTAATTTAAATTAAAGAGAACTATATAATTGAGAAATGTATTTTCAATTGGCAAGGGTTCTACATTTTATGTAGAATATCGATTGAACAAATAGAATCAATTTAAATAGTTATTTAATCGTTCAGTAATTTTAGTATTTATCGATAATCAGCATTTATATTTACTCATTACTATTTAATTAGCTTAATTAAATAGTTCAATTTATTAGCAACTCATTAGTGTCTTAACTAACTAACAGAAAGCAACGAGTCAAGCTTAATATTTAACGGGCTGCTTATCGGCCTGCTTTTAACCTTAGCCCCATATAAGCAAACTTTTTAGGTTTTTCATCATAAGTTTTGTAAAAAACTTTTTTCACCAAAACCCTGCACGCCTGGCCGAAATTCTCCCAAGAATTTTGGGGTTTTTCCTCGGGTTTGTTCATCCTTGTTTACTAGCAAGAAGGATTAGTTCTTGATTCAACCTCCTGCTGACTAACTGTAGATATCATAATGCATTGATATTACAACAAGGAGTTGAAGGGAAGTCAAATTCACGCCGTGAATTTGAAGCGTGTGGATTTTGGTGGAATTTATCTGCCGCACCGTAAGTCCTCTGCTCATATTTAATTATATGTTTTTGTATCAATAACGAAGATGAATTTTGAAAAGATCCCCTCGAACTATGGATTTGTATTTATACTCCTATATCCATAGTACTTTTCTTCGCTGGCATCATGAGCCAAATTTAAAGTTGCTTTTACATTATTTATTTTGTATGCTTGTTTTGTGTTTTATCAATTTTTATTTGATTAATTTTTGTTCATATATTTAATTGATAAATATATGATGAGAATAAATCACCATGTTCTTGATTAGATTTAAGGCAAGTTTATGATGATGTATTATCATATTTTGTTAATATGGATTTTGTTTCATAAATTAAAAGGACGCATTTAATTGTTGATTTTGTTTCAAAACAGTTTTGTAAAACGCATTAGAGGCAAAATTTTGTAAAATTAAATCCTAATTTTTATGGAACCCAGATAGCACGTAGGAAAATCTCCATTAAATTTCATAATTTTTGATGTTTATGCCTCTAAACAATTTTGAGATTTCTGGACCGCTCAATGGCTACCAAATATGAAAATTTATTTTAATGAACGACCAAGGATTTGTTCAAGAAAATTATGGAGTTTAACGTGTTCGACTTCATAAATTTTGAAAATCTCAAAGCCTCCAAAACGATTTTACAAACTAATTAAATTAAATTGAAACCGAAAGTTAAATATGGTATTATTACTATAATCGCCGATCGACTTCCTACGCTGGCCCATTGCCGGATCGTGATTTTGGTACCAAACACGGCCGGATCTACTCCACTCCAGGGCGGAGGGGCGGTGCGTGTCGACTGTGAGGCCTCGATAGGGCCGGGTCGTCTCGAGCCCATTACGGCTGCGGTGCCCTAATTTTGAAAACCCTAATTCGACTTATTCCTTATTTTGGTTTCCAAATTACGGGACTAGTTATATTTCGTTTTATTATTTGTCATTTTAATCAACTAATTAATTGTACTAATTATGTGATGACAATTAATTATTTCTTTATATTATATCTTTTTTAAATTAATTTAAAGTTTCGATAACAATTACGGTAAATAACTTACTACTTATCGTATTTTAGAAAATATTTGTGATGAATATTTTTCTATAATATGTATACGGGTTAATAATTATCAGTAATACTATTAATTGATATGTGTATGATAATTGAGTTTACATCAATTTTTTAATATGTGTAATTACATGGATTAATTAATTTGATAATTAAGAACATGCATTTTCCAACGCCATTTAAAATATTTATTAAGTTCATTTATGTGATTTAACAAAGTGCCTATATTTTGTAATGGTGATTAAATGGAGTGTACATAGATATGGCCCATTTATTTATTTTTCGTCTCATGAATCAGAATGTAAATGATCTTCCGAGTCATATTTGTATTTATTTATTTATCAAG
Organism: Lithospermum erythrorhizon; assembly: GCA_019722365.1. Classification (NCBI taxonomy): domain Eukaryota; kingdom Viridiplantae; phylum Streptophyta; class Magnoliopsida; order Boraginales; family Boraginaceae; genus Lithospermum; species Lithospermum erythrorhizon. The sequence continues at coordinate 20,308 of JADFUC010000789.1, read as the reverse complement.
CTTTTACCCACAAGCTCGGCAGTTCGCCTAAGATGGGTTAAAGAGCAACATCAGAATGCCAAGATATCAAGCATCATTTCACGCGGCGATACTGCGGATTCATGGATCCGTATACAAGATACAAGAATTAGACTTATGTTAGTATTTGATAAATACTTGTAATAGGTCTCTGTGGGCCATATCGCATATCTCTTGGAATGTGCATTACTTGTTTTATTTTCATGTCGCATGTATCGGGCTTTGGATTATGTGCTGCATTTATGAGTAAATGAAAACAAAGTAATAATAATTCACCAATTAAAATTTAAGCAAAGTATCAAGCCAATTTTAAAGTTAGCAATCAACTGCATCAATTGGGCACACCGTGACGGGCGGGTGTTAAGCAATGTTGCATTTGATATGACAACGATCATGTTGAAGTGATTTCCACTAACGCCAAGGGCTTTCGGGACATCAATCCAAGTAACACTGTTTAATCGTACGCTTAACCGGTTTTCGGAGATACAATGTCAGGTAGCATCCCCGTAGCAGATGCCACTGACACAAGAAAGTTACGTAGTTTTACATAATTGGTTGCAACCTACTATTATAACCGATTCAAATGCAAAGAAGTTAAGTCGCTTGAATTTAAGTGTAATAGGTCTTCGATACTAATATATTTCGTGATTTAAAGTATTAGTATTTACTTTACAATTTATTTGTAAGTGTTTTAGCATGATAGTTTAATGTGAAATCGTTATTTTATTTACTTATTCAGAAAAATTAATATGGCTACCACTATTGCTACTCCTAAGAACTCGTCACAAGACTTGAAAAGTGCAAGTCAACAACTCGAATTTTGACGAGTGGTCTCGAAACTGAGAATCATTCTCAAGCAAAGAGAGGATCAATACGTGAGCCACAATAAGGTTCCGCGAAATCAATGATAAGGCTCCCATCGGAAAAGTGGATCCTGACAAAAAGCACAAATTGATTGCTGATGTCCAATGTCTCATGCTTGCTAACATGGAACCTTCTGCTCCAAATTCAATATGAAAAGGTAAGATATGACATATACCGTCAACTGGCGAATTATTCCGAAGCGAAGTTTGAACGGTAGATATGACACAGCCTCCAGGTTTCGTGACAGCAAGTCGGGGGAACGGATGTGCCGCAAGCCCCTCATATCATTAAAATGATCGCTCGGTCGACGACTAACGCTCGGCACCAAAGCAGTTCCAAAGAATCGGCCGGTGGATCTCATCCTCAAGTCTCTTCCATTGGGCCCTCTCGCTTGTCATGAACTTAATATGCACAAGACTGGAAGTTATTCCCTAAATGAACCGCATGATGATCACGAATGCCGAGACTTAACTCGGGTAAGACTAAAACTTACTCCTTCTCGCTTTCGTGTCCAAAACAAGAAGAAATTCAAGAAGTTAAGAAGAATTTTGCCGCCAAGCACTGGGTGTTCGAAGAATCCCAAGGTCAATGGAAAGGGAGGAGCTAGAAGGATGACAGGTCATTATTAAGTGAAACCCTGTCATCGAAGTCGAATTCTGTGAAAGTTCACAGATGATAGGAAGAATGGTCTCAAGGACCGCCGCCTTACGTGTATTTATGTTATTGAAGTTTGTACAACTTCTAATTCTACTGTGGGTGCTAGACAATCGGCCTGTGGTTCTCATATTTGTCGTAATACGCAGAACTCAAGTCAAGCAAGACTCGAAAGCAGGGGAAACGGATCCGCGCTGGAAATGGCGTCATGCCTCGCAAGAGGGATCCATTAGTTTAAATTTGCCCAATGGGCCTTGTTTTGAACTTATCTCCGTTTACTATGTACCCGCACTCTGGGTGTGAATATTATTTCTATTTCTATTTTGGAATAATGATGGTTTTTCATTTTCAATAGATCCCGGCCGAATTCTAGGATCACTGTGAAACGGGGTAGTATTTGGTACCGCTCCTTCAAAATAGTCTATAATGCTTTAGACATGATTAATGAGTCATATAACATAAACTTAAAACGAATAAGCCTAACTACTTAAACCAAACATACCTATGGCATTTGCATCAGTCACATTAACGAACCGGACCAAGAAACTCCACTCCGTGGAATACTTGAAGGTTTCGATTATGAATCATACGATAAGCGCTGAGTTTGCCTTCTGGCAATGACCTCAAATGCCTTTCACCGGCTTAAATGAAAGGGCAAGGATTTATCGGGATCATACACCGACGCATGCGGCCAACGAACACATCTCAAGTAAAGAGGGAGGTTATAACTACTTCATTACATTTACCGATGACTACAAAGAGATAATGTTTGTGTATCTCATGGTATTACAAACACGAAGTCCTTTGAGAAATTCAAGGAGTTCCAAAATGAAGTACAAAACCGATTAACAAGATAATAAAGATTTCCAAATTACAGAGTGAGGAATATTTGGTTAATGCAGTTCAATACTCATCTGATGGTATTGTTTCACAACTCACTCAAATAGAACGCCACAAAGATAACGGCGCCGTCTGAAAGGAGAAATCGAACCCCTTCTTGGGACATGGTTCGATCTATGATGAGCCTATCCGATCTACCAAGCACTTCGAGGATATGCACTTCTAAGCTGCACTTACCTTAAACAGACGCCCAACCAAGTCGTACAGATAAAACTCCCCCATTTAACCGTGGTTCGGGAAGATCAAGAGTTTCTAAAGATTGGGGTCGCTGCTTATGTTAAGAGATTAACAAAAGATAAACTTGTTCAAATCCTATAAATGTGCTATTTGCTAGGATATCCAAGGGAAACAATGGTTACTACTTCACCGGGCAGAGAACAAAATCTTCATTGCCGTAACGTATATTCCTTTAGTGCATCTACCGGCGATCAAGTAATGGTGTTCATCTTGATGAGTTCTCCGCCGACGGTTAATATCGACGCATCTAACGCAGCAGGCATCCGACACACCACAAGAATTGAAACTTTCATCGCTGGAAAGCGGATTGTGCCCACTTTATAAAAGAAGCACCTAATAGCAAAGGATGTCATAAATGGCAAATAGCCATCTGAGATGGATTCTATGTACAAAAACGAGGTTTCGTCCTTGTCGATTTTACCAAACGGGCCTCGCCCCTATCAGAGTGTAAATGGGTATTTAAGAGAAAACATGATAAAGACGGAAACGTTGATGTTTTCAAAGCTAGACTTGTAGCGAAAGGTTTCAAACAGGTTCACGGAGTGGACTATGACGAAACTTACTCGCCAGTGGCTATGCTTAAATCCATCCGGATAATCTTAGCCATTGCTGCATTTCATGACTATGAAATATGGCAATGGATGAAGACCGCTTGAATGGAAATTCTAGAGGAAGATGCATATGGTACAACCTCCAAGCTTTACATGTCCTAAAAAGACTCCAAAGAAGTGCATTAAAGCTGCAAAAGTCCATTTATGGTCTTAAGCAGCATCCCCGTTATTGACCTACGCTTTTGATGAATCAATCAAAGATATTTATTTGATTAAGAAATTTAAAACACCCTGTATACAAGAAGGTAAGTTGGGAGTTATGTATTATCTATAATCCTATGTCGCATTTACATACTTATCATTGGAAACAACGAGAGTTACTAAACTCAATCAAGGATCGGGTCAGGTAAATGTTTCAACGAAGGACTTAGGCGAAGCATATATATTTGGAATAAAGATCCACTGATCGAGCCATGATTGACTTTTGTCAGATACTTATGTGAATAAGGTAATTGCAAAGGTTCAATATGAGTAACGGTAGCGGTAATCTCCCATGAGAATGGGATAACTCAAAGAGCACGTGTCCTTACTCACTAGCGCCGAGATGAATGTAATGAAGGACATACCTTATGCTTCGGCCATAGGATCATGTATGCTATGCTGCGCACTAGACCGATGTGTCCATGACTAAGCCAGAACTGGGGTAGATACTCAAGCCAATCCGTGAAAGCCAACGGATCGTTACCTCAAGACCGGCAATCCAAAGATGCTTTCTTGGTATAAGGGCGGAGATTAGGAGCAGCAAAGGATGTGGCACACCGACGCCAGCCAAACCGAAAGAGATTTTACTATCGCTCCTGGGCCTGTATTGTGGTTACCTCACCCAAGGATAGATTCGAGGAGTTCCAAACAGAGGCATCATGTTTGACTGAAGACATCGCAGTCAATCAAGTCACGTAAAGGAGCATGTTGATGGCAGTCTGACCAACTTGTGGTACCTAGCACGAGGACCATGGAGTTGTTTGACACATCAGCAATAATGCTTTTAAAGAAAACCCCGAAAAGACATCACAAACTAAGCACGCATCAAAGTATCACCCGATTGTGAGATATGCTCGACAGAGGCGATGTCAAAGTATGTAAGTAGAATGAGGTTAATTCGTCGACTTTACTAAACCATCAAGTCGTGCAGATCATGATTTAAAGATGCAATATAGGTCTTAGACAGTATTGCCAGAATATATGTGTTGCTGGGAGTCGTATGTATCTATTGTAAGCATGTGAACAAATATTTGAATATTGCTTCTTTATATTTTAATATATTTGTTTCGCTATGACTATATGTTTGAATTTACATATAATATATATGTAGCTGCATCCGATGAGCGAAAGGTTAAATCCCTAAAGTTACCTTATGTTTCTGTAGAGTAAATACGAACTAATTGCACCTCTTCGCTCTAAACATAGATAGCCAAAGGCCTCGGGTCATGTCATAGCAGCTTGGCTGCCATCATACGACTAACATGGTGTTTTACTAATGATCAAGATCGATCACGTTACCTCAGACTGATCAATACCGCACGCCGTCTCTACACTTGAGAAATTGCATGAATCGAAACGAATTCATAGGAAGAGTATGTATATTCGTGTCCGCGACATTTGTTTATAGAATTTGAAGTTCATTAATTCTAGACCTTACGATATATAACTATCTGTATATAAGTTTCAGATTGACTATGACCAAACGCCTCATTTAAGTCAGATTATAACGATACGCTGGGTCACACAGCCGAGTATAAATACAGATGTTGATATATTGGGAGTGGCTCTGTCCGCCCCTGAGGCGCTAAGGAAGATTCAGCCTTCCTACACAAATTGGTAATTGATTGCATGTGGACGCCATAAATGCTTATTCGCCTATACCGAGTAAAGAAAGCTTGGGAACATGACACTTACGTTACCAATACCAGAGATCGCGTGATAAAGTGAATTGTAGCATAATCGCCCGGGCGGCGCCTGGCCGGAAATCAAATGAATCGTTCCATTTATTATGCCCGCTACACACCGGCAGAGTACCCATTTACCGGGCCTGGGTTAAATGTGATTATCGAACTTAGTGTTCAACTTAGTAATTGCATATTAATAGTATGTCTCTCATGATAATTAAGGTTAAGCGAACGTATCAAGCAGATTCTTACTGCTAATCGCGCAATAATAGTACCTGGTCAATTATTATTATTATACAACTTACTATTATCCAGAGCCTGTAGCTGCCTGCCACACAATGACGCTGAAATATATTTCATGTATGAAATTAAAGAGAACTATATAATCGGGAAATGTATTTCAATTAAGGGTTCTACATTTTGCAGAATATCGATTAAACAAATAGAATCAATTAAATAAAGAATAATTATTCAGCAATTTTGGGTATTTATCGGCAACTGGAAAGATTATTATTATCGACTCATTACTATTTAATTAGTTTAACAATTAACTTCATTAGCAACTCATTAAGGTCTTTAAACGAACTAATAGAAAGCACCCAGTCAAAGCCATTATTTTTAACGGGTCGCTTATCGGGCTCGCTTTTAACCCAGCCCTATAAGCAAACTTAGGGTTTTTCATCATAAGTTTTTGTAAAAACTTTTTCACCAAAAACCCTAGTACGCCTTTCGGGGTAAATTCTCCCAAGAATTGGGGTTTTCTGTTTTGTTCATCCTTGTTTACCAGCATAGATTAGTTCTGATTCAACCCTCCCGCGACTAACTGTAGATATCATAATACGATATTACAACAAGGACAGGAAGCTTTCAAATTCACGCCAGGAATTCAAGCGATTTTCGTGACCTTTATCTACTGCACTGTAAGTCCTCTGCTCATATATTTAATTATATGTTTTGTATCAATAATGTAGTATGCACTTTAAAGATCCCCTGAACTATGATTTATATTTATACTCCTATATCTGTAATTTTCTTCGAGACGGCATGCTTAAAAATTGTTCCAGATGAGACGGAACGGCGGCGTATGGAGACGGTTCGGTGACGGATTCTGCTAAAAGTGCACTTTCAATATCCGAATGTATCAGAATCTCATTACCACGCTAAAGATGATTAACAAAAACATTAATTTATTGTATACGGCTATTGTATGTTTAAATTGAATCGCAACTAATAACAAGTTATATGTTGGCTTATTAATAACTTTTACAATGATCACAATTCATATACTATGATTACATTATACGCAAGTATGATGCACGTTATAAGACGGTTTGAACTTTAATAAATATAATGACCCATGACACGTTAACGTTACGAGAGAATGAACTTATACTTTAGCATGTTCAATGTCGAAAAGGTAACATATCATATCAATGGTATACATATCCACTAATTCAAGATCATTTATAAATATCATGTCTCAACAATGCTTTATCGCTATATAAATGTCCAATTAACAATCGTGACTGTAAAAACTATTAAAACATTTTTTCGTGGGCTACCTGGATGAGACGGACCTGCCTCTAACCCGTCTCCAAATTTATCCCTCGGTTTCCATCCCGTCTCTCTCCATATAGCATTTGGCCTGAGACAGCCCATCTCTAACCCGGCTCTCCAGATATTAGCCGCCTTCGGAAGCCGCTTCATAATACGGACGGTTGGGGACGGTCCGTCTCCATCCCGTCTCCGTTATATTATTAAAAAAATCAAATTATATTAACAATTCGCCTCCCATACCGCTTCCATTTCTCTGTATATTTTAAATACCCGCTTCATTTGTAGTGTGTTAAGCGTGACCATTTCATCAAATACTCCGCCTATCCTGCCTCCTTTTGTAAAGGTTATAATGTTTGACAATTATTAAATACCCGACCTACCCGCCTCTGCTTTTTTAGTGTACGTTAAAGTATATTTAAATACCCGCCTCCATCCTTGCCTCCTTGCTTTATTAGTTAATTATTTAAAGTATATTTAAATACCCGTCTCCATCCTGCCTCTCGATCCTTGGGCTAATAATATTTCGCAATAACTTTAAAATGTAATGTATTAAAACAACTCATCACAAAAAAAAAAAAACCAAACCAAAGAACATCCCACAAAAGCTAAATACGTGTTAAACAAAACAATCAGAGTTGCATACGCTGGAAATACTGGTGAAACACAACCAAAAAGAGACTTATACTTGAACCCGCAAGTAACGTAAAGAATTGAGGGAAATGGTTGTCCGTCATAATTACCCGATGGATACGCTCAAACATTGCAAGACGCGAAGAAACGTGACTTTCAATGGGACTAAAAGTCATGAGATATTATTGTCCAACGGTTATTTCCTAGCACTCCGTCATCTCTTGCCTAATCCTATATGGGAAACAACTGCAGTGGTGTTATTTCTTTTCATGATTTATCAGCAACAACTCTAAATGTGGAACGTATGGAGTACGCTTAATATTGTTAGAGATAATTTGTAAAAGGAAAAGATCTTTCCACCTTCATTTTTGATGTAACGGAACACCTAACATACATTTGCCATACGGTTTTTGCTACTGAGGTCCTGCAAAGATATGGATGTACTGTCGTGGAGTTTTAACTTTATTGTATTTTCATACTTATCTCATATTTACTTCATCTAACTAACCTTACAAAATGTCAGTGAGTATTTTATCAAGAATGTAAGTAAAAGGCACAGACAATGGTCATTATGCGGTATATATTTGGTCAAAGAGGTTTCAAACTATTGTTCAATGTACTTCTGAGAGTGGATTCAAACCAACTTAAATCGACCAAGGAGGCACGACAGACTGCACGACGGACGACCCAACCTCGCTGGCCTTGCTTCGCTACCCGTGACCGGGTAATGCTTAGGCGGCTATAGATATTGGATCGAAGAACTATACAACACTGCCAGTGTATATTCAGTAATACGCCTCAAGTATGAAACTTTTCTAAGTGTATACTTATCATTTCAATTAATCAAATCTACGTGATATAATAATTAAACCTTTTGTTTTAGGACCTACCTACGATTGGTTTGACGAGTCAATCTCCGATGCTGACAGACGCATGTATAGAAATCGCATTATACCATTAATTACTAATGGTTTCTAAAAAGTATGTAATGAATAATATGGACACACGGACACTCGGTAACTCTATCATTAGGTCCCGCACTTAAATCAAAAGGTATAAAGTGGCAGTACCACGCCAACGGGTACCATTTTTGATATCGCGCAGGCGATGGTAATAAAAGCACTTGCCAATAGCGGTGTTTGTGTTAAGGTTCATGCTACCAAGACGATGACTGCGTTGACTACTACGGTGTCTAGAGGAGATTCTCGGGAGTTGTCAGACGCCTGAGTTACCGTCCTCTTCAAATGCTTTTTGGTTCTGACATGCCAGCGGATGCAAAATGCATTCAAGAATGGAAACGGTTCAAATCAAACATAAAAGCAGAGGTTCTAAGATGATCTGCTTATCCTAGCATCCTGCACAACAAGTATACTTGTCTCCAAGTATGTATCACGCAAGGGAGTATCATAGACAACCGCGTGTCGCAATGATATCTAACGCCGGTAGTCGGTAGCCGATTGACTCATATAAAATGTGGATGTCTCGCTTGATATCAAGATATCTTCCAAGAAGAACAACCTCCCTCCTTGCTCCATTGACCTAATCAATGACGCTAAGCCGCTGGCTGGGTTTTTATATTAAGATGACAACGACGCTGCATCCGATCAGCGATGGTTCGATTACGAGTTAGACTATCCCGAACGCCGTTTCCTGGCGACGATATGAGAAGACGACTTCGGATGACGGTTTAGTGAGTCAATATTTTAAGTTACAAGTTTTTCATATAGTAATTTGCAACTTTGTATTAAACTTCATATTGAAATGCACAATGAGTGTAATGGTGTATTTTGTATTTAATGCTTCTTGGTATTGTGTTCAAAAACTGTGATATGTATTTATTGCTTCTTCACATTGTGTTTATGACAGGGAGTTTGGTTTGCAAAACTGTATCTTTTTTTTCCTACAAATAGCTATGTAGCTCCGGATAGAGACATGATGGAAACGGGGCTTGGAATAAATGTTCGAACACTTTTTCCGCAATTTGGTATACTGGCATCGCCAGCCACAAAATGGAGACGGGATGGAGACGGCTAACTCAGATTTCCCCGCCTCCTACAAAATCGGTAAATTCAAAAAGTAACTTCAAATGGAGACTTTTAATTTTGGCATGCGATTCCGTAATCTCATTCTCTATATTCATTATCATAATTCCAACCATTTTTTCCCCAAACCCACCATACATAAAATCATTTTTTTTACGTTATTAATTTCATTTCCATAATTTCATACTACTTAACATTAAATTTATTTTATTTCAGAGGGTCACTTTAAAGAGGTAAGGATTAATACTCCAATCAATTTCTTAATTTCGTATGTAATTTATATTTGTTAATATATTTGTAATTTATATTTGTTGCTTTTATTGTAGGGATATACTATATTCAAGTTTGAAATAGGTAATTTGGTTTTTTATTTTAATTTTGGGTTGAATGTTTGATGGTTTATATAAATTAATGTTTGATGTTTATATGAATTAATTATGTTTGATGTTTATATGAATTGAAGTTTGATGTTTATATATGAATTACATGTTTAATAAAGTATTTATTCTATGAAATTGTTATGTTTTATGTTTGAATCTTGATGTTTTTGTTGGAAATCAACGAGAATTCGATTCCATTTATTACGCCTGTGACACCAGATCAATTCATTTACCATTCGGGGTTAACGTGATTATCGAACTTAGTGTTCAACTTAGTAATTGTATATTACTAGTGTGGGTTCTCATGATAATTTAAAGGATTATGAGCAATTTCTAGATCTTATCATTTAATCGTTATAATAATAAAGTAATTGGTCAATTATTATTATTATACAACTTATCATTATCTGAGCCTGTAAGGTCACACACACATACAAAGGATTTGGGAGTTATATTTCCTATGAAATTAAAGAGAACTATATAATTGAGAAACATTTCAATACTAGGGTTCTACATTTTATGAATATCGATTGAATATAGAATCAATTAAATAGTTATTTCAATTGATTCGAGTAATTTAGTATTTATCATAACTGAAAGATTATTGATATTGACTCATTACTATTTAATTAGCTTAATTAAATAGTTCAACTCATTAGCAACTCATTAGTGTCTTAACGAACTAATAGAGTTAACGAGTCAAGCTAATACTTAACGGGTTGCTTATCGGCTGTTTTTCTTTTAACTCCCAAATTTCTATATAAGCAAACTCTTGGGGGTTTTTTCATCATAAGTTTTGAGAAATTTTTATCACAAAATCCCTAAAGTGCCCCCCTTTGGCCGAAATTCCCAAGAATTTTGGGATTTTTCCTGCTTGTCTATCCATAATAAAGATAAATTAGTTCTCGATTCAACCCCCTCTCCCGCGCGGACCAACTGTAGATATCAATTTATCGATATATGGATAAATAGTAAGCACTTAAGATCCCCTCGGAATTATGGATTTGTATTTATACTCATATATCCATATTATTTTCCATCACGCATCATGAGCCAAATTAAAGCCGCTTTTACATTATTTATTTTACGCTTTGTTTTGTTTTTATCAAATTTCTTTATTTGATTAATTCTTGTTCATATATTTAATTGATAAATATATGATGAGAATAAATCATCATGTTCTTGATTATTGATTTACACATGTGTTACAAGTTTATGATGATGTATTATCATATCTTGTTAACATGGATTTTGTTTCATAAATTAAAAGGATGATTTAATTGGTTTGATTTCAAAACAGTTTTGTAAAACGTGTTTGAGGCATGTAAATTTTTTGTGAAATTACAAAATAATTTTTCTGAACCCAGATAATGTAGAAGATCTCCATTAAATTTCATAATTTTTGATTTTTTCTATGTCTCAAAACAATTTTTGAGATTTCGACTGTTTAATTAATAATTAAATATGAAAAATTCTATTTTAATGAACTAATTAGTGGATTTGTTCAAGAAAATTATGAAGCTTAACTTTGTTCGAATTTCATAAATTTTAAAATTTTAAAGCCTCCAAAACGATTTACAAACGAATTAAATTAAATCAAAAACCGAGTTAAATATGGTATTATTAATATAGTTCCGTCGCATCGACTTCCGCGACCCCACGGGCGCTGCCCGTGTCGGATCGGGCTATTTTTGGTAATAAAATGACGGGCCGGACGACGACGGTCAATCCGAGCCCATTACATCGCAGGCGCCTTCTAATTTTGAAAACCCTAATTCGAATTTATTCTTTATTTTGTTTCTAAAATTATTGACTTATATTTCGTTTTTATTGGATTATTTGTCATTTTAATCACGTAATTAATTATACTAATTATGTGATGACAATTAATTAATTTCCTTTATATTATATCTTTTTAAATTAATTTGTGCCGATATAACAATTATGGTAACAATTTCACTACTTAATATATTTTAGAATATATTTGTGATCAATATTTTCTATATGTATATGGTTAATAATTATTGGTATTAATTATTAATTGGATGTCATGGTATGATAATTGAGTTTATATTAATTAATTTTAATATGTGTAATTACATGGATTAATTAATTTGATAATTACAAACATGCATTTTCCAATGCCATTTAAAATATTTATTAAGTTCATTTATGTGATTTAATAAAGTGCCTATATATTTGCAATTATGATTGAACGTGGGAGGCATATGACATGCCCATTTATTTATTTTTCGTCCGCGAACCGTAATGTCAGAAATGACCTTTCCGAGTCATATTTCTGTATTTATTTATTTACCGTTTTACCCACAAAGCTCGCAAGTCGCCTAAGATGGGTTAAGATATAAATATCAGAACAAGCCAAGAGACAAGATCATTTCACTATGACTCTAAAGGACTCGGTTGGATCCGTATACAAAGATACAAGAATTAGGACTTATGTTAGTATTTGATAAATACTTGTAATAGTTCTAGGGCTATATTTAGATATCTTTGACGTTAAGCATTTGTTTTATTTTCATGTCGTATGTATTGCTTCATTATGTAAGCAGATGCATGAAATATAAATGAAACAAGTAATAATCTCACCAATTAAAATTTAAGCAAAGTATCAAGTCAATTTTGTAAGTTGTGCAATTAACCGCATCAATCAAGTACACCGCGATTGGCCAGCATAATGTTGCATTCGCTATGACAAATTCGCATCATGTCAGTTCGATTTCCACTAACGTCAGGGGCTTTCTTTACGATCAACCAAGCAGAATACTTTGGTTTAATTGGTAGCATTCTGTAGTTAGACGCTATTTAATAATGTTAGAGTTAAGCGTAGCGTTTACATAATTGGTCGACAACCTACTATTATAATCGGATTCAAAAATGTAACAAAGTTGTCACGCTTGAATTTAAGTGTAATAGGTCTTGATACTAATATATTTCGCGAGATTTGAAGATAGTATTTACTTTATAATTATTTGTAAGTGTTTTTAGCACGATAGCTTATCGAAGTCTCAAGTATTCATTTACTTATTCTTTAAATTAATATGGCTACCACTATTGCTACTCCTAAGAACTCGTCATTTCGAAGACTTGAAAAGTGCAAGCTGAATAACTCGAATTTTGACGAGTGGTCTCGAAACTTGAGAATCATTCTCAAGCAAGAGAGGACTGAATACGTGCTGAACAATAAGGTTCCCGCGAAACCTAATGATAGTGCCTCCCATCGGGAAAAGGGATCCCACAAAAAGCACAAGTCTGATGCTGTGGATGTCCAATGTCTCATGCTTGCCAATATGGAACCTTCGTTCCAAATTCAATATGAAAAGGTGGCAGCATATGACATATACCGGCAACTTGAGGAATTATTCGAAGCGCGAAGCTAAACGAGATATATGACACTGCCTCTGCTCTCGTGGACAAGAAAATTGGGGAACAACAAAGTCAAGAAGCCCTCATATCATTAAAATGATCGGGTTTCGTCTATCGAATTAACGCCTCGGGCACCAAGCAGTCTCCAAAGAACCGGCCGCGGATCTCATCTTGAAGTCTCTTCCACAAATTCCTCTCGCCTTGTCATGAACTTAAATATGCACAAGTTTGAGTTATCTCTAAACGAATCGCATAAGATGATCACTAATGTTATTTAACTCAGAAGACTAAACTTATTCTTCGCTTTAAGCGGTCCAAAAACAAGAAGAAATTCAAGCAGTTAAGAAGTTAAGCTTATCGCAAGGCTGGGTGGTTCGGTAACTCTGCTGTTGGAAAGGAGGAGCTAAAAAGGATGACAAGTGTCATTATTAGAAACTCAGGGTCATCGAAGTCTAATTCGCATTTAAGTTCATGTGATGATAGGGAAGAATGGTCTCTACCACCGCCGCCTTCGTGTATGTATGCTATTGAAGTTTGTACAACTTAATTCTACTGCGGGTGTTAGACAATCGGTTATGGTTCTCATATTTGTCGAATATGTGAACTCAAGTCATGTGTAAGACTCCTCGAAAGAGGGAAATGGATCAAGCGCGCTGAAACGGCGCCGGGCGTCATGTCTCTCAGTAGAATCCAATAGTTTAAATTCTGCCCACGAATTGCTTTTGAACTTTATCTCGTTTACTATACCGCAATTTGGTGTGAATATTATTTCTATCTCCGTTTTTGAATAATGATGGTTTTTCATTTTCAATAGATCCCGATGAATTTAGATCACTGTAGAACGGGTAGTATTTGGCACCTTTCCTTCAAAAATGGTCTATACGCTTTTAGACATGATTAATGAGTCATAACATAAACTTAAAACGGAATAAGCCCAACGACTTAAAACCAAACATACTCTATGATATTGCGTACTAGGTCACATTAACGAACCGAATCAAGAAACTCCACTCCAAAGTGAATATCAAGGTTTCGATTTTATGAATCATGTACGATGTCAAGGGAAGTCTTGGCTTCTCGGGAAAATGACCAAAATGCCTTTCATCGCTTAAATGAAAGGGCAAGGGGATTTATTGGGGATCATACACACCGATGTATGTGGGCCAATGAACACATCCGCAAGAGGAGGTTATAAATTACTTCATTACATTTTATCGATGACTACAGATACGGTTTTGTGTATCCGATGGCATACAAACACGGTCCTTTCGGGAGAAATTTAAGGAGTTCCAAAAATAAAGTACAAAACCACTGAACAAGACAATAAAGATTCTCCGTCCGATAGAGGTGGAGAATATTTGCTCACGAGTTCAATACTCATCTTAGAGAGTGTATTGTTTCACAACTCACTCCAAAGTAGAACGCCAAAGATAACGTATGCCATCCGAAAGGAGAAATCGAACCCTTCTTGACACGACTGATCTATGACGAGCCTATCCGATCTACCGCTAATTTCGGGGATATGCACTCTAAGCGGCACTTACCTTAAAATGTATGTCCAAATCCAAGTCAATGTGATAAAACCCCATGAACTGTGGTTCGGGGAAGATTCCGGTTGATTTGTTATTCGGTCGTTTTACGTTAAGAGATTAACAAGATAAACTTCGCGCTTCAAATCCGATAAATGCTATTTCATAGGATATCCAAGTGGAAAACAGCTTGTTACTACTCTACCTCAAGGTGAGAATAAAATCTTCATTGCTAGAACAGAGTATTCCTAGAAAATGTAATATTTGTCCGCATGACAAGAACGCGCTCATCTTCACGGGGTCAAGTCGACGAAGACAATGTCGATGCATCTAATGCAGGCATCGACACACACCACAAGAATTGAACCTCTTTCATAGAAGACCCAGTTCTTGATCCACAAGAAACTGTGGAAGAATCAACCCTTAGGAGATCCAACAGGGATCGCCACGAATCCAGAGGCCGTACGCGGTTTTCATCATTGAAAGTTTTATTTGAGCCCACTTCTACAAAAAAGCAACGGTCAAGAAGGATGCCGATAAATGGCAACAGCTACGCACCGAGATGGATTCTGGCAACAAACGAGGTTTGGTCCTTGTCGATTTACTAAACGGGCTCACCCTATCAATGTAAACGGGTATTTACAGTTAAACACGATAAAGACAACGTTTGATGTTTTCTGCTGGGGATTAGAATGGGGCTGTTTCAAACAAGTTCACTCTGAGCGACTATGACCTTAAACTTACCGCTGGCTATGCTTTTAAATCCATCCTGGATAATCTAGCTTTCATTGCCGCATTTCATGACTACGTAAATACGGCAAATGGATGTAAAGACCGTCAATGAAATTTAGAGGAAGATACATTGCACAACCTCCAAGCTTACATGTCCTAAAGACTCAAAGGTATGCAAAAGTCCATTTATGGTCTTAAGCAGATCCTCAGTTGAATCTACGCTTTGATGAATCAATCAAAGAGTTTGGTTTCATCAAGAACTTAAAAACAATCTTGTGTATACAAAGAAGGTAAAGCTGGAGTTACGATTATCTATAGTCCTATGTCGCATTTATTACTTATCATTGAAACAACGTAGAGTTACTAAACTCAATCAAGGATTGGTCAGGTAAATACTAATGAAATTTAGCGCTAATGCGATATACTTCTGGAATAAAGATCCACCGGGATCGAGCCGAGGTCGATTGACTTCGTCAGATACTTAAGGAATAAGTAATCGCAAAAAGCGTTCAATACGAGTAATTCCAAGAAGGGTAATCTCCCATTTAGACACGTGGAGTTCAATCAGCCAGAGCAATGTCCCACTACTAGTGCCGAGATGAATGTAATGAAGGACATACCTTATGCTTCGCTATATAGGATCCATCATGTATGCGCTATGTCGCTAAGACTAGACCTCGATGGTCTTATGCACTAAGTGTAACCAAGAGATACTCAAGCTAATCCAAAATAAAGCCACTGGATCAGCAGTGAAGTGCACCTCAAGTATCCTAGAAGAACTAAAGATGCTTTCTTGGTATATGGTGGAGACGAGGGAGTTAGCAGCGATTGGGTACACCGACGCCAGCCAAACTAATGTAGACGACCACATCGCTCCTGGGCCCGTATGTATTTTGTCCAACGGTGGAGCAAGATTCGGAGGAGTTCCAAACAGAGTAATCGCTGCCGATTCTACCACGTAATCTCGAAAGTGATACCGCAGCCGCCCGTCGCCAAATAGCTACGTTGATAAAGAATTTCAGACCTAATCCTGGTGTGATACCTAGCACGAGGACCAAAGGGAGTTGCTTGTGACAACATCGGGCACAATAAGCCAAGGGTTCCCGAGCACATCACAAATCCAAGCACGACTTTAAAATATCACCCTATTAGAGATATGCTTGATAGAGGTGATGTAAGTATGTAAAGTAGAAACAGAGGCCAATCTGGCCGACCCCTTTACTAAACCACTAAGTCAGGCAAAGCATGATGAAGATGCAATGTAATATGTGTCTTGCATGTATTGCCGCAGCCGCAAGTAGGTTAAGCTGAGCCAGTATGTATCTATTGTGTTACGCGGAATAAATATTTGAATATTATTGCTTCTTATACATTTTAATATATTTGTTTGCTATGACTATATGTTTAAATTTACAAATAATACATGTAGTGTATCCCCTACGAGTGAAAGGTTAAATTGCTAGGTTAGTCTATGTTTTCTGCAGAGGTAAATACGAACTGCTAGGATAGCCAAAAAGGCCTTGGTCGATGCCGATAGTCGCATGCATGTTAATCATATGACTAACATGGTGTTTTGATTATGATCAAGATTGATCACGTTAGCCGCAGACTTCAGATCAATACCGTGGCCGGGTCCGCGACTGTGAGTTTGCATGCATCGAAACGAATCTACAAGAGTACGTGATATCCGTGTCCTAAGATTTGTTTAGAATTTTAGGTCTTCACACCCTTAGACCCACGATATATGACTATCCTGTTATATAAGCTTTTGTATTTTTGACTATGACTAAACGTCAGCTTTTAAGCTGATTATAACGGCATATTATTGTCACACAGCTGAAGTAGAAGGAGCAATGTTGAGGTCGAGGGATTTGTCCGTCCTGATATACAAGGAAGATCTCAGCCTCTCACACAGCTTGGTACTCGATTGGTTTTATGGACGCCATAAATGCTTATTCAGCCTTTCATACTCGAGTAAAGAAAGTTGTGGTGTTTCAAATTTCACGACTCAGAGATCGCGCGATAAAGGAATTGTAAGATAATCGCCCAAGGGCAGCTGGGAGGTTGAATCAATGAGAATTGATTCCATTTATTATGCCCGTTAAGTATACCAGGGGACATTCATTTGCATTCAAGGTTAAATGCTGACATCGAACTTAGTGTTCAACTTAGTAATCAGATATTACTAGTGTGGGTTCTCATGATAATTTAAGGGTTACGAGCTTATCGCTAGATCTTACTCATTAATCGTTATAATAATAGTAATTGGTCAATTATTATTATTATACAACTTACTATTATCCGAGCCTAAAGCGGTCACACACATACAAATGACAACAGTTATATTTCATGTATGAAATTAAAGAGAATCAGAGTAATTGAGAAAATGTATTTTCAATTACAAGGGTTCTAAGCATTTTATGTAGAATATCGATTTGAATAAATAGAATCAATTAAATAGTTATTTAATTTATTCAGTAATTTAGTATTTATCGATAACTTGAAAGATTATTGATATCGATCATTACTATTTAATTAGCTTAATTAAATAATTCAACCTATTAGTGTCTTAACGAACTAATAGAGTTAATTCCAGTCAAGCAATACTTAACGGGTTGCTTATCGGGTTTAGTTTTAACTCTTAGCCCTATAAGCAAACTTTAGGTTTTTTTCATCATAAGTTTTTGAGAAATTTTTATCACAAACCCTAAAGTAGTCGCCCCTTTTGGTCAAATTTAATTTTGTAGTTTTTCCGCTTGCTCATCCGTTTACTAAAGATAAATTGGCTTTGATTCAACCCCACCCGCGTGGACCAACTAGATATCTAAGATTGATATTACAACAACAAGTGAGCTGAGGAAGTCAAATTCATGCTGCGAATTTGGAAGTCGCTGTGGAACTTTAGTAATTTACTCCGCCGCACCGTAAGTACCTTCGTTTCCATAATTATAATTATATGTTTTTATTTAAATAATGTAAGATGACTGTAAGATCCCTCAATTATTTAATTTGTATTTATACACATATCCTTAGTAATTTCCCCACGCTTTATATTTTGCTTTGTATGAAATTGATTTAATTGAATCTATGATATTTGTTTTTATCATTTCGATGGGTTTTGCGGCTGCTGTACTGCTATTTACGTTATCAAGAAAGAATCGGGTCGCATTTTTTCCAAAATTGCAGTAAATGCCGCCGATCAGCGACGGTCCGAGACGGGAGTTTGAATTTCTACATCGGACTCTACCTGGTATTCGTACGTAGTCGGCTTTTGCGCAATGGCTTGAGTAGAAAATAGAGACGGTTCGGAGTCGGGTACAGGGAGTCGGATTTGCGCTGGTCAGCGGGTTACACAGAGTCGGATTATACTTACATTGAATGGAGCTTCGGCTTAGTCGGTTCTTTTGGAGTCGGTTTTGACGTCGGGTCTATGGAGACGGCCATACTGGCCTACGGAGACTAAGCTTAGGCGGATATATCGAGACGGTCGCTGGTCGGTCCCAAGAGCCTAGATTTTAGAGACGTGGCCGCAATGGGTATTTCTCGAGACGGGCTTGAAGTTTACCGGTCTCGAATATATGCGCTTAGTTTTCAGCCTGAATGAGTCGGTAGCGATTTGGACGCATAAAAGCCGTTTGAGAATTCTCGACTCCATCTCATTCCAATTGGGAATAGACAAGCAGAGACGGACGGCCTTTTGTCGATTGGGGTAATGAATGCCTATTTTCCAGCAATACTTTATCAATAAGGTTGGGGGGGGAGTTATTAACATAAAAAGTTTAAATAATTTGAGAACTTTTTTAATGGAATCCAATCTTCTTCAATCCAAATATTACCATTCATTCCATTTCCACTTTCCAAAAATATGACTTGCATGATAGCTAAACCTGCAGAGATACTATTCCAAACAACAAAGGATTTATTATGACAAATGATTTTTGAATGGAAAGGATTAGAATTAGGAAAGTATTTATTTTTAAGAACGGTGGAAGCTGGAATTGAATTATTATAAACCAAAGAGCAACCTTGTTTAGCAAATCACATGGAGACCTTTTTATCATTTTTAAGCACGATGCTTAAAAAAAAGTTTAAGTACCTAAAATTATATGTTGGCACTTGCCAAGTTACCATAACCAACCATTCAATAGGGTCACCACTCACCAATATCATTCAATAGTACAAATTAGATAAGTTTTCCTACGTAATTGATGGCATGTCTTCAAGGATTTCTAGATTAGTGTTTGGATTAACTGATCGATTTCTAGCTATGAAGAAGTTGAAATTCTTAAATGAAATCTATCAAAATTATTTGAGAGGATTTGACTCCAATCCCCACATCCAAATCATTAATTAATTCAGGAGTTTTAAGCAAAATAAAACAGAGCAAAAAATGACAAAGCTACAAGGAAAGATCATATGAAAGGAACCCAAGAAACTACTACTGAATATATTGCATGTATCACAGTTATCATCAATAATAATACCGTCATGCACAAACCATATAGTATAACTATGACATCTCAGAAGTGATATATCTTTGAATTTATCTAACCACAATCGAGAAACCTACCACAAATCGGACTCCTATATATCACGTCCAGGCTACAATATATGTAAACTAAAGTTTTCATAACAAGTTTTCCAAGTATGCTAAAATTAATAATTAAACAAGTTTTATTGAAGACCTTAGCTTATTAATAGTGGAAATGCAAGTAGTGGAGCATTTCTGTGACTAATTAGAAAAGTATTAAGAATATTATATGATGAGCATATACAAAACATGATTTTGTTTTTAATTTTTATTAGCCAAGTAGCTCGATGTTTAGGAGTTAGTACGGTGGTGATGCTTAATTAGCAATACGTAACTGAACGAAGCAATGTTAT